>OZ023205.1:27661291-27693791 GCA_963995525.1 Escarpia spicata | reverse complement strand
AGTGATTAGTTAGTTAGACAGTAAGGTGACTAGGTAGTTAGATGGTGACGCGACCAGGTGGTCAGATGTTGAAGTGATTAGTTAGTTAGACAGTAATGTGACTAGGTAGTTAGATGGTGACGTGAGCAGGTGGTCAGATGTTGAAGTGATTAATTAGTTAGACAATAAGGTGACTAGGTAGTTAGATGGTGACGCGACCAGGTGGTCAGATGTTGAAGTGATTAGTTAGTTAGACAGTAATGTGACTAGGTAGTTAGATGGTGACGTGAGCAGGTGGTGAGATGTTGAAGTGATTAGTTAGTTAGACAGTAAGGTGACTAGGTAGTTAAATGGTGACATGAGCAGGTGGTCAGATTGTGAACTATGCAGGTGTCACAGTGCTAAATAGCCAGAGGGTGAGTTGTTCAGACGGACTGGTGGTGAAGTGGTCAGAAGATTAAATAGTCAGGTGATCATATGGTCAGATGTTAATCTGAACAGGCTGTCTTATGGTGAAATATACAGATGTGTAGATGGCAAAATGAGTAGGTGTTTATAAGGTAAAGGCGGAAACGGTAAATATTCGCAGACAACCAGTTTATTCACTGCGACATAAGATATACGCACTCGTGTGTTTGCGAATTCACTGCACAATACGCACCGTCCGATACAATCTATAACATGTTTTGTGGCTTTTTTGTTTTTGCACGAAAAGCATGGCCGTCATTGTGCGTGGACTACTCCTTCTTGGGTTGGCGCTAGCTGTCACCAGTAAAGGTAAGTTCTTATATATATATCTAGTCCATAGGTCTGCTCGAGGCGCTTTTTACACTTTACTCCCCGGCAGACCTGTTCAATCGAACACCATCTCGAATTCTATGGAAAACATTCAGCTACCCTGCAATTAATGTGTAAAGATTATGCGTACACATACGTCTACTACTGTCTATAGCCAGGTACTAATTCATATAGCTGAGTGAACTGGGGCTACGTAGAGTGAACAAACTTTCCCACCGTTCGAAATGGAAGCACAGGATTTGAACTCAGGTTCTCTCGATTAAAAGTCCGATGCTCTAGTCACAGTGCCACTGCTCTCCTCCATAAAAGCGCTTAAAATAATTATGTAACGGTCTAGCTAAGTTTAATTTATATGTATGACAGCTCAGATATTACATGTTATTTTTATATTACGTATTTACTTAATTACCTGTATTGTTCCCTTTGCGTGATGACACTTGCTTGATGCTTGATACTTGATGTAGTAATCCCTTTACAGCTGTTCACAGCTAAACTGGGATTTGTGCGGTGCGTAACGTCAGGGCAGTCGAACAAAAAGGAAAAAATATCGTGTAGAAGGATGTTCAAATTAAAGAAAGAAAAACAATGAAAACCAAAAAAAAAACAATAGCGCGGATAAAAACAAGTGGTGCACTATATACGTAATTGACCACTTCTTAGTCCACGTTGTGATGGTTTCTAAATCGTTTTGTAATATATGTTGATCGTCTGTGTTATTTATTTCTCTGTATATGATGCTGTCGTCTGCAAAGAGTTTGATTATTGAATTTATTTGTTCCTTGATGTCGAGGCTATAATTGGCGGAGATAGATCTTAGAAATTGGTGGTGCAGAAAAGTTGATAAACAAGTGGAATTACTGATTTATAAGTATTATTCTTGCCTTAATATCATTCATAAAGTTGCAATAAACATATATTGAGTAGCAGTTGTGCTTAAAGTTAGTTAGTTAAAGTATTTTAGAACACCTTAGTATAGTGAGTGATAATAGGGTAACTCACTTAGCCTTCGATAAGTTGTAAACGAGATTTAACAAACCTGATTATGCGGTAGAATATATAGGAGATAAAGTAACAACCATCAAACTACTTACATAAGATAATATCTGTGTAAGCCAGGGTATATCTAAGCCAGTACTTGCTAGATATTTTGATTAGTTGATTTGTTGTTAAAATTAAGCAAGGGCGATAGTCGGGCGGCGTAACCTAAATAAATAAAGCAGCCTAACGTAACGTAATCACTACCGGTAATGTTTGCGTTTGTGTCAGGATAAATAGTCGGCTGTGTAATTGAAATTTGCGTAAAGTGTGCTGTAGTACACAGGAAACAGTCTTTATAAAGACTAAGTTAGTTAAGTTATTAAATAAATTCTGATCGGGATATGGCGCCTTGCAAGCGGCAAGTCAAGGCAAAGCGACACTTGGTGTTCGATCACTGCCACAGCTGGGTAGATTTTGCATTGTCCGGCTGTGGGAAGTCATGGGCAGAAACCATGGAGGAAGGATTCACCTTTCTGTGCAATGGGTGTTGGAAGGTGGAGTGTCTGCAGAAGGAGATTGTTAGGTTGACAGATATTGTGAAGGGAATGGAGATGGGAATTAGCAAGGAGGCAGGTCGAATGTAGAGAGACGACAGGGAGATAGGTGAGAATACTGAAAGACTGAAGGAGAATAACAGTGGCAAGAAAACTGAGGAGAGGAGATTGAGAGGAGGGAAGGTGATTGGAGGGGAAGAAATTGGAAAATCGACAACAGAAAACGTTACACGCGTGAAGGTGACAGGGAAGAAAGTGACCGTAGAGAAGGAGGGAGGGAAGATGGGACGGGAGAGGAGAGAGGAAAATGAGATGGGACGAAAGACGAAGGGACGAAAGGAAGTGAGAGCAAATGTGATAGAAGAGAGGTCGATTAAAGGGACGCTGACAGGAGGTAACGTGACAGGAGAAAAAGCGACAGGAAAGAATGGATCGGAAGAGAATGTGGCAGGAGAGAAGACGACAGGGGGGGAAGACAACAACCAGACAGATGCAAACCGAAGAAGGAGCTATTCTAAGGCAGTGATTGGGGGGGGGGCAATGAGGAAAGAGAGGGTGTTTATGGGCGACTCCATTATGAGAAAGACGGACACGACACTGAGCGAGGGGAAGGACGTCATTGTTTGTTTACCAGGGGCTAGGATTGAACATGTAACTGACAGGGTAGAGAAGGTATTGGGACATGGCAAGGGGGGGTCTATACCGGTACATGTATGAACAAATAATGCAGAGAGGGAGGGAACAACTGCGATAGTACAGAAGTATAGACAGTTAGTGAGGAAGCTACAGAAAACGAGAGTTGAACAGGTTATTCTGTCAGCAATTTTGCCAGTAATGGGAGGAAGGGGGGCAACGTATAGAAACTGCAAGAGGATGGCGATCATCGCACTAGTTGAGCAGATGTGTGAAGAAGAGGGGGTGGGATTCACAGATTTATGGGGAGAGTTGGGAGTGAAGATATGACATGAGAGATGACCTCCATCTTAGTGGAAAGGGGCCAGCAGTTTTCTCAGAGAACCTGCTGCGATATGTTGACAGTGGTACAGGTTGCATCTATTTAAACTAGATTCGCAGGGGGGACTCACAGAAAAGCCTGAAAATGCAGGCATAGATAAAGACAGCACAAATAAATCAGCAAATAACAGTCTGGAAAACTCTTCTGAAGCTGGATATAAATGTGTTTGTTTAAATGCAAGGAGTATAGTAAACAAAAGAAATGAACTAGACATTATGGTAGAAGATATTGACCCTCATATAATAGGTATAACCGAATCCTGGACCACCACCGATATAGCAGATGCTGAACTGGGACTGACAGGATATGTAATGTTTAGAAAATATAGAATAGGAAGAAAGGGAGGTGGAGTTATTTTATATATTAAAGAATCTATTCAGGCTTATGAAATAAAATAGAAAGAGAAGCAGATTGCGAAGAAGCTGTTTGGTGTAACATAGTTACAGGAAACTCAACGTTAACAGTTGGGTTAGTTTATCGAAGTCCAAACATAAGCATAGAAGAGAATGAAAAAATACAAAACGCTACAAGGGAAGTAAGCAAACGGGACTGTATTATTATGGGGGATTTTAACCACGGGCATATACATTTGAAATCTCTACAGAGTATGGGGAGTGAGGACCACAAGTTTTTAGTTTTAGTTCAAGATACATTCCTTTCTCAACATGTGCTAGATCCAACCAGGTGTGAGAATGTGTTAGACATAGTTTTGTCCTCACAGAAGGAAGGTATAAAGACATGAGGAAATATTTAGCAAAGATAGGATGGAATAACACACTGAAAAATAAGACGGCAACAGAATGCTGGAATATATTAAAGAGTGAAATTAAGTGCATAGTCGATCAATTTGTAACCTTCGAAAAACAAGGAAAACGGTCCAAAAAGAAACACTTATCGAAAGAAGCAATTAGAAAAATTAAGTATAAACAAATGATGTGGAAGTCATATAGATGTAGTGGAAATGATGAAGACTACAACAGTTATAAAAAAGCACTTAACCAAGGTACAGCTGAAATTAGAAATTCAAAGAGAAGCTATGAACAACAATTAGCTAGTAATATAAAACATGACAGCAAGAGTTTTTATGCGTATGTTCGAAGCAAACAGAAAGTTCAAGATAAGGTCGGTCCTCTAGAAGATAGTGCTGGAAATATAATATCAGAGGGATTCTTAATGGCAGAAGACCTGAATGAGTACTTTAGTTCAATGTTTACCAGGGAAGATATTAGTTCACTGCCAGTACCAGAGGCTAAGTTCGAAGGGGCAGATTCAGACTATTTAGGACAATTAATTGTAACCCCGGAAATGGTAGCTAAGAAAATAAGGGCTATGAAGGATAACAAATCACCTGGAGTGGATGGTATTCCACCCAAACTACTATTGGAAATTGTAGAACAAATTAACATACCGCTTGCAACAGTTTTCAACTTGTCATTAGAAGAAGGAGTGGTTCCTTTAGAATGGAAAGAAGCAAACATTATACCGTTATTCAAAAAAGGTTCGAGAAACAAGTCAGAGAACTATAGACCAGTGAGTTTAACATCAGTGATTTGTAAATTATCAGAAAGACTAATTAAAGATCACATGGTGGATTTTCTTGTTAAACAAAACTTAATAAACCCATCTCAACATGGTTTTTTTAAAAGCGAGGTCATGCTTAACAAATATGTTATGTTTTTTGGAAGACATCACTAAGTGGGTAGATGAGGGATCACCAGTAGATATCGTCTACTTAGATTTTCAAAATGCTTTCGACAAAGTACCACATCAAAGATTACTGCTTAAACTAAAGGCTCATGGCATAGGAAATGGTATAATAAACTGGATAGAACAATGGCTGATTGACAGAAGACAACGTTTAGTAGTTGATGGGGAGGCATTCAAACTGGAAATCGGTATTGAGTGGGATACCACAGGGATCAGTATTAGGACCTATATTATTCTTAATATATATCAACGATTTGGATGATGAAATAACATGCAAGGTGTTGCAGATGATACAAAAGTGTTTAGAAGGATTAAAATTGATGGAGATAGACAGCATTTACAAGATGATCAAGACAGGTTGATCAAATGGTCTGAAAAGTGGCAAATGCTGTTCAATTTTCGGGAAATGTAAATGCTTCCACACAGGACATGGGAACGAAGAGATAGAATATACAATGGGGGGTACTGTACTAAGTGCTACTGTAAAAGAAAAGGACTTAGGGTTAACCATTAGTGCTGATATGAAGGTTTCAAAGCAGTGCGGAATTGCAGCTTCAAAGGGAAATCAAATCCTTGGATTAATTAGGCGAAACATAACGTATAAGGAAAAAGAGCTAATAATACCGCTGTACAAAACAATAGTTAGGCCTCATTTAGAATATTGTATTCAAGCGTGGAGGCCATATCGCAGGAAGGACATAGATATGCTAGAAAGAGTGCAGAGGAGAGCAACTAAAATGATACCAAAACTCAGGGATCTTAGTTACGAAATACGCCTAAAAAAAGAAATTCTCTGATTGATTTAAGTTGTTATGATAAATTGCACAACTCCTGCTTCATATATCGATATTCTAGTGATGTTATGACAGTATATACGTTACTTTCTGTAGCTGGATGCAATATATGTTTGCTATGTATGTTTATTGGTGTAGATTATCTCCCGTTGGTTGCATTCGAAATAATTATTCTGAAAACGAGCCCAAGCTCGGCGAAACCTAGTCGACTTGTAGGCCCATTCGCATTCGTTGTTTTGAATAAAATTCGATTCATGTGGAACCGTAATATAACTGCTTGTTCGTCTATGATGACTAGTGTTTGTATTACATCGGAATATTGCACAATAACTCATTCTGACGCTCGTTTCGACCCAAAAGTTATACTTGTAAACATGCTCTGAATGCATGGAAAAGGTCGGCCTGATGCGAGTTTGAGTCATAAGTGACGTCACCTCTCGGCATCCCGAAAAGCGCGCCAAAAATATGCATATTCGAAAATGTCCGGATGCACAGCATAAAATGTGGAATTTCTAATTCACTGAATTTGTTTGATTTTTTTGGCTTGGTGGACGTGGAAATAGATAGCAGGATGTAATATAACATGAATTCAAGCAATAGGTGTTTTTATTCCCTTTAAGGTGTAACTAATTTACCTTGTCAAACCACATATTCGGTATTTTATGTTTTGTTAGTTAGAAGGAGCAGTTTAGGACGTTCAATCCACTTCCCATTTCAAGACATGACATTTTTAATTACTTTGAAAACACTAGTGTAGTGATTTGAAATTACTGTCACAACATTACAGATGGGAGGTCTATGTTCAACACATTACACCTACGTACGATCAACATGACACCCTAGTTGAAAAAAATCATACTGTAGGTAGAGTTTGCCAGCTTTGTGCTTCATCTGCACGTATGAAATTAAGCTGCTTACCTGGAATAACCTTACGCCAGGGGTGCTAGTTAATATTAGAAGTACGTTTAAACTGTCTAGCTATGCGCCTTCGCCGTATAACGGTTTCCAAATGCACCCGCAACAAGCGTGCGTGTTTTGTACTCTATCATAATAATATACAAGTTGACATATAGGTTGATCGACTGAGATCGAATCCAGTGCCAACAACTCTCAGAGAAATGCCGCAGCCTATGACCCAGTACTACTGTTATTACTATTATATCTACCATCATTTCCCGGCAAGACGACCAGACTACAAGTGTTAGTATAACGTTAAACAAACCCAAGATGTTATGATGCTATATCGAAGGTCTTGCAGAACGTCTTGCGACTTAATCGTAGTCAAACACAATTTAGTTCAATGAACATCATCGATGTGGCGCAGTAAACTGTATGTAGGCCTATCTGAACCTGGGGCAAAGTGCTCGTACATGGAGTGGCGGAATCATGTTTCGTTTTTAGCATATACCGAAACTCTACACGCATGAGTTGCACTAGTATTAGTGCGTAGATCAAAGGGAGGCCTACATAATTGGAGTACACGTACCGCCATTTACTGCTTCACGCAGGCAAGGGATGGCTGGGCGTGGAGTGTCGCGTATTGACTTTTTTCGCAAGACAGAGTGGCGAAAGGCGTAAAACTATTACAGTTATCGCCGCGATCCTAGTCGCTGACAACACAGTGAAAACTTTCTCAAAATAAAACATGCAATAGAAATGTAGCATACATTGAGTGATTAGAATCAGAACGCTTACAAGTTATTGTTCATGAAATGGAAGTAGTTGATTGCTGGGTCCATGCTTTGGCTGATGTATTTTCAGGAGAGACGGTTTTCAGAGATATCCCACAATAAAATGACAGTTTTATCAGGACTGTTTCATATGGAGTTACAGTATAGAGTTTCGTGCAAACAAGATTCGCAATGAAATAAATCGTATAATGAGTCGCAGCCGAAAATGGACAGCGATAATTCGCGACTGTGAAAGACGTTTGGGAATGAAGTGTCCCTGGTCATGACGGGTTCACAAACACGAATTCTGTCTGACCCGTTAATGTGCAGATCCACGCATTACAATGTGCTGTGGTAATTGCGTTGCGTCATAGTTTGTGACGGGTTCACAACACACGAGGTATGTTTGACTGTAGAGCCGAGCATAATACATGTTCGGCGTAATCGTGTACTGCACTGGTCATATGTATGATAAGTCCACACTAGTCACTAGTTCTAATTCGATATTTTGTTTACAGAACAAAACATTGCATTGTTGCGATATAATCGTGTACTTTGTTGATCATAGCTGTGAAAATTTCGCAATAGTCTCGACATCTGTTTCAAGCGTTGATTTTACAGCACTAACTATTATATTGTTACGATGTCGTCTTGTAACACGTGGATGTAACGTCTTCGCAACACACGAATTTTATACTGATCAAAACCATGACAGGTGTATTTAGACACGTCTTGCAGACACGACACGATTGCCCCGCTACAAATGCTACTAAAACAAATCCGGTTGACTCAACTTTCTTTCGCTCCAGTCTCGATTACCCAGGCTGCACAATGTGTTGCCAGTCTATGTCGTTCCTACAAGTGCCTAGTGACACTTGCATTTCTTACTGTGACGAAAACCATTGGTTATTCAGAATCAGGATAAACACATACTTCTCCAAATTAAGTATACAATACTTATGGATTTTAATTTGTGGCGGTGTTAATCATAATGTGTTAAGGCTATATATATATATATATATAATGTTTTATTTAAATTTATAGGTACGACCACTACGATAGGAAAGAATTCCCTAACGTGCATCACGTTTGACCAGGAGAAGATAATGAAGACGAAGAACTTCGACGGTGAAGTGCAGAAGGATTGCGGCTTGAATGGCAACTGCGGCTTGTACAAAAGGCCTTTGAGGGTCGCGATCCCAGCCTTTCAGAAAGAAGAGTTCCTTGATCTCTCGGTATGTGTCTGGTTCAAGCGACAAGGTGGCGACGGCTGTTGGCCCGTGTTCGCCAACGAAGGGGACTGTGAACGCGGAACCATCCAGGTTTGGAAGACACATTGTATTATGTTAACGTCTTGATCTATGCCAGTGGAAAAATGCGTGTTTTAAATTCTTGGCTTCTAGCATTACTCCTTTCTGTAACAAATAATATAATACTCTATATGTATATTATAACAATATATCGCTCCTTGTATTGTGAAATATAGTACACGCATGTTCTCATTTCATCGGACGACTTATTGTTGTTGTATAAACAAAGATACATACCTATTACGTAAAATAATCTTCAATGTTATATTTTGGTAAAACAACTGTACAGGGGTATGACGATAACTATACATTGGCCTGAATTATTCAATATTATTGGTCGCACTACGCCATCTGGTGTAATTTGACACATAAAGAAAAGAAAATGAGTAAATCATGTATCGCATCGTATGTAAATAATATGCGACATCATGTAAGGCTACTAAGACATAGAAAAGGTAACATTGTTTAGGTTTGTATTTGTTTTCAAATTATTTAATGGACTTTGACGAGAACAACATGGTGAGGATACATATACCTGGTTTCTGCCGGTGACATGGATACATTCACGTTTGCAATGAATATGATAACAAGTAATGCTGGGCTGGTGAAAACATATGGCATTTGGCGGGTGTGTTTCATGTATGTGTAGTCACGATTGGTGTAAGTTAGCACAATGCATGACTACGTGTTCGACTACAACATTTGTGTTTGTCCATTCTGATTATATGATTATTCGCACATATGCAACACTTTAGATCAACAGCATGGATGACACTCATCAGTAGTTAGGAGGATACACACGCCCCAAACCACGCCCCCTTTTGTATCTAACTACGTGCATAAAAAACGTCGATTTCAAAATCGGGATCCTACTTATAAAAAAAAGATCAAAGGCTTTTTGGTAACCTGAGTGGAATCGGGATCCTAGTTATAAAAAACGTGATTGATGGCCTGTCACTTTTTTGTGAATGACAGGCGCCATCTAGCGATTAATAACAGCGTCCCTAGTTACGTGATAACGCCATCTAGCGATTAACCCAAGTCACACCTAGCGATCAACGTCCTAAGCGATCAGTTTAGGAGGATACACACGCCCCAAACCACGCCCCCTTTTGTATCTAACTACGTGCATAAAAAACGTCGATTTCAAAATCGGGATCCTACTTATAAAAAAAAGATCAAAGGCTTTTTGGTAACCTGAGTGGAATCGGGATCCTAGTTATAAAAAACGTGATTGATGGCCTGTCACTTTTTTGTGAATGACAGGCGCCATCTAGCGATTAATAACAGCGTCCCTAGTTACGTGATAACGCCATCTAGCGATTAACCCAAGTCACACCTAGCGATCAACGTCCTAAGCGATCAACGACTAGCGATCGAAGTGCTCATAGAAGCCGGCGCCTGTCCTGGGAGCGTGACTATATAGGCGGTAGCGATTTTTATCGGTAGTAGTCATGTTGTCGTCGTCGGAACGTATAAAGTTTGGCGGTTCGCGCTCCTTCTTGTCGAATATGTACAGGTGCCGATTGACGGCGTACGGTCGGGTCTTCCGATCCGTCGAGCACGCCTATCAGTATAGGAAAGCGCTATTCAACGAAGACCTCGCTTGCGCCGCGTGTATCAAAAGAACGCGATCGCCCTACGTAGCGAAACGACTCAGTTACGGTATTCGAAAAAAGAGAACGGGAACCGACTGGAACGTCGTTAGGGTCGCCTGTATGAAGGGGCTGTTGATAAGTAAGTTCGGCGGGGAGTTGAAGGCCGAACTGTTGGCCACCGGGGACGCCGACTTGGTGGAGTGGGTGCCGAGTAGGGAGGGTTTCTGGGGTACCCGGCTTGGTGACGTCGAGGGCGAGAACAAGCTCGGTAAACTGTTGATGGAGGTGCGCTCCTTTTATAAAGACGCGTAAAAAACATCAGCCAGTATCAGTCGTGAAAATGAGCGGACCGTTGTTGAAGCATCCGTTTACGTGTATAGTATCAGGGCCTACGGGATGCGGTAAGACGACGTTCGTCGACCGTCTGATACGAAGCGCTATGATCGATCCGGCGCCCGAAAAAGTCCTGTGGTGTTACGGGCAGTGGCAGCCCGCCTACGCGTCTATGGCTCCGGAAATAGAGTTCGTAGACGGCCTGCCGACTACGACGTATTTAGACGGTAAAAAGAGGACGCTTTTAGTACTCGACGACCTCATGGAGGAAGCCGATAGTGGGGTGACGGCGCTATTTACTAAAAAAAGTCATCATTGTAATACGTCGGTCGTACAACTCCGACAGAACATGTTTCCGAAAGGGGGAGAAAACCGCACAATCAGCCTGAACGCCCAATACCTAGCACTATTTAAGAACCCCCGAGACGTTGGTCAAGTAGGTCACCTAGCGAAACAGATGTATCCGGGAGAGGTCAAGTACATGATAGAGTCTTTCAAAAACGCGACGTCGCCGGCGTACGGCTATCTCTTCGTCGACCTGAAACAGGAAACGGAAGAGTACATGCGCCTGCGTACGTGTATATTTCCGGACGACCCCCTTCAGTACGTCTACGTACGGAAGGGTGGTGGTGGTGGTCAACTATAAGTAGAGAGGGACGTCGCCGCGTACGCATTAGTCGGTATGCCGGGAAGACGCGCGGTGGTAGCGGCGAAGCGACGACCGAAGGTGGCGACTGACGACGTTTCGGCGCGACGTCTGAAGAGACACATTTTCGCCCTGCAGTTGATGGATAGACATAAGCGGAACGTAGATCTGCGAAAAGCCGTGCTCGCCCACTCGGAGGTCGGTCTCATATGTAGTCTATGCGATTGCGCGTACAATATTCTGAGAGGGAACGTGAAGGTGTCGCCGAAGCAGAAACGCGTGTTGACAAAATACAGAGATCACCTGCGTGACTTGGTCAACAAACGAATTCCGGTGAAGCGGAAACGAGCCATCTTGCAAACGGGGGCGGGTGGTTTTCTGACGGCCCTGCTAGCGCCGTTAGCGAGCACCGTTTTCCTGCCACTACTCAAACAGTTCATCGGGGGTTAAGCGATGCAGTACGCGAAGAAGATGGCGTTGGTCGACCCGCGATTGGTGGAAAGTCTCCTTCAACCGCAGCAGCAGTCGAGCAGCACCCCTCGATTACGTGTACTGAGTAGCCTGGACAGCGACATGAAAGATATTCTAGAGCGATCGGATTTATCCGAGCGCGATAAGGTGGTGTCGTACAATCAGCTGCTGAGTCGCTACAACACTATAGAGGCGGCTCGAACGGCGCAACCGGTACGCGTGTCGATGGTCAACGCCGACGGCGGCGAGCTACCACAGACCACGACGGCGGCGCCACCATCATCGGAGGCCGTAGAGCGCGAAATCGTAGCCAGCATGCCGAAAACGCTGAAAGGGAAGGCGAGTCTACTTATCGCGAAAATGAAAGCCGATCCCTTGTGTCGATGGAACGAACGCGGCGAATTCGTGTACGACGGTAAAACGATCGCGGGGAGTAACATGGTCGATCTAGTGAACGATCTCATGCGAACGAGAACGAAGACGACGCAGCCCCTAGGATGGCGCGCTTTCGGGTTGAGTATGAAGGGTATGAACATTCCTATGGAGTTCGTCGGCAACCCGCGCTATCGGGAGTACATGGAGCAGCGACGGCGGCGGCTGTCAAGAGAAGGAGAGGAGGCGACGGGATCGGTCAGTTCAGCGGGAAAGGCGGTGCGAAGACGACGTTCTAGAAAGAGAGCGTTGGACGATTGGGAATCGATGTGACGATGCCGTCAATACAACGAACGGTCGCCGTCGTTGGTCTCATCGTCATCGCGGTTATCGCTCTCTATATAATAGTCGTCGTTCGTCGATCGTCGTCGTCATCGTCATGGTGTCCGGGTGGAGTCGTCGTCCAAAACGAAACCTTCGAAAACGAAACGACGATGACGACGCTGAACTGAATGAACTCTACTTCGATCCGAAACGAGCGGGGAGTTACGGAGGTGTCGACGCGTTGCACCGCGCATCAAAGGGGGGTCGACGACGCCCGGATGTCGAGAGGTGGCTAGCGGCGCAGGACGCTTATACTCTACACAAACCGGTTAAAAGACGTTTCAAACGACGTTGCGTTATCGTGGGCGGTCAAAACCAGCAGTGGCAAGCTGATCTGGTCGATCTGAATAGGTTAAAAAAACACAACGACGGTATAACATTTCTATTAACGGTAATCGACGTGTTTTCGAAGCGGGCGTGGTGCGTTCCGTTGAAGAATAAGTCCGGCGCATCGCTCGTCGCGGCCTTCGAGCGTCTGCTGAACGACGCGCCGCCGCCGAACGCGCTGCAGACCGATAAGGGGACCGAGTTTCTGAATCGACCCCTGCAAACGTTACTAAAGAGTCGCGGCGTTCATCATTTCGTGACGCATAACGAGGAGACTAAAGCGAGCGTCGTGGAGTAGTTAGGAGGATACACACGCCCCAAACCACGCCCCCTTTTGTATCTAGGTACGTGCATAAAAAACGTCGATTTCAAAATCGGGATCCTACTTATAAAAAAAAGATCAAAGGCTTTTTGGTAACCTGAGTGGAATCGGGATCCTAGTTATAAAAAACGTGATTGATGGCCTGTCACTTTTTGTGACTGAAAAGCGCCATCTAGTGGTTAATAACAACGTCCTAGTTACGGCGTCCTTAGTTACGGCGTCCCTAGTTACGGGATAACGCCATCTAGCGAATAATAATAGCGTCCCTAGTTACGTGATAACGCCATCTAGCGAATAATATAATAACAGCACCCCTAGTTACGATACGGGGATATAGCAGAAACCAATGTGGTTATGTTAAAACCACCGTGGTTACGATAAAATCACCGTGGGTACGAATGCACTAAACCCAGTGTGAACGAGATTAGCCGCTGTACCCTGGATAGGCGGCAGTGGTGAAAGTTGAGACGCGGCCGGTCGGCCTAGATATGGGCGGCTGAAAATAGATCTACGGCTGGGACTTTGTTAGCCGGATTTGTAATGATGCTGAAATAAACTGGTTGGCTTTGTGGAAACAGCGCTTATGCGTGCGTTTAAAGCGATAATCAGCGGCTTGTTTTATCGAGGTAGCGGCGTGTTAAGCGGTGGACAAATGGATGCGGAATGACGGTATGTTTATTATGCTAGCAAAACGAAACGAGTGGGCTATATAATTTAAAAAAGCTGTAAGCAACGGTAACTTATAGGTAATAGAAAACGAGTGAACGTGAACGGTGTATTTTATTGAGGGACAGCACGACGGTGGCGTGAAATTGGCGGTGTGCTGTCGGAATGTCCCAAGCACGGTAATTGAGCAGATCGCATACGAGCTGCATTACGGCGACGTTGCAACGCTGTAGATGCATCTATCGGTGTTAATGATAGCTCATTAAAACCATGTCTTTCAAATAGTTCATCGACGGGTGGGGGTGTGTACCACGACCCATTTGCCCCGAGTATGGTGAAAGAAGTCATGAGGCCGTCGGGCTGATCGACTGTGGTCGGGGTGGCTATGTTAGGGTCGGCCTCCGTCAACGCCGGCCCGGTGGCGTCCAACGAATCCTCCTCGGGTGTTGGCGGTCGTGGCACCCCGATAACCCGACAGAGGGGAACGGTCATGTCCAAGTACGCGCGTGTCGGTAGAATGACGGCGCGTCGTAGGTGGTTTCTGTGAATGAATCATTTGGTAAATAAGTGAAGTGTATAGGAAAAATAAATAAAAGAACGAAAGCATTAAATAGCAGTAAATAAAATATGAAAATAGTAAGTTACAACCCCCCGGAAAAAGTAACTAGCACGTTTGCCATGTAGTAGATAATGAATATTTTGTTGTTATGATAACTGTGAATAGAAATAACCTCTGTCATATATGAAAAGGGAAGTTTTGAAAACGAAATGTATTTAAAACTGACAGATCTAAGAAATAATTAAAGAAGAAATTATAAATCGGGGTAATAGGAAAAGAAAATAACCACTAAAATAAACTTATAGTTTAATATGTAAATGAAGAAATAAGAGTTATATGAAAATAAGAAGTACCTTTGTTCTTTTGCAGCGGCAGTTGTTGGTGTAGCGAGCGCTCGGGAGGTGGCCATGACAAAGACTGAACGGAGACCGGGGGCGTTGTTGTGTAACGTTAGGTAGGTGTTAAGAGCGCATGCGCAAAAGTTATGTAAAAACAGTGAAAGGAAAGATATCAAAATATCAATAAGCGACCGTTTAAAGGCCAAAATGAACCGTTGCATCCGCTTAGTTAGGGATCAGGCATATTGTGGAGTGTTAATAATAGAGAAATTCGATGTGAAAGTAACATTTAACGCAGGACGCACTAAAGTGACCGTGTAATTTTTTTCTTGGCGTTGGCTAGAAATCGGATGGTGACGCAAAACAGCTGTGACGCTAATGGGGGGCTCTTATCGTGAAAGGAATGTGAAGCGCGAACAATGCTTTTTCCAAACCGTAAACGACGGGTTAAAAGTATGAATTTAAGCGTTGTGTGGGATCAGTGGCGTGTAGGGAATTAAGTGGTGTGGTTATTGTAGAAAAATTGGCTGTAAATAAACGTTTGTCAACGAACGCACTACATGACCGTCTGATTTTTTTCCGGAAATAAAAGTCATCGGATACTAGGCGGTTATGCGTTGTAATAGAAACATCGATTAGGGGGGTATGCGTTAAGTACGCATGCGCCGAATGTTGCTTATATAAAGCGGTGAAAAATTTTGTATGAGGTATAATGCAAGTGGTGTGACTGATTTCAGCAGCAACAGCCGTAGAAGTTCTTCAACCTCGAGAATGGCCGAGCGCGACGAGATGACTGCACCGTTGAAAAAGATGAAGGCGATGCGCAAGCAAGCGTGTAAGGCGAGCGGTAGTCAACAACAGCCGCCTGCGGAAGTGACCACACCAGCTGCTAAGAGACCCTTGTTGGTTGCGTCCTCGTTTGGTCGTAAACGAGGGGCAGAAGAAGCGGGGTTGGCGGCACCGCTGACTAGACGGGCCTCGCTTGAGCGAGAATGCAGCACTGCAAAGCCATCACAGGCTACCTTGGTGAGTGTAAGGGAACTGGCCGGTTCTAAGAACGGTGTCTACAAGCTTAAGACTTCAGCATATATCGAGGCTGTGAGTTATCGTGATAAATGCACGTACAGGGGATGTTCCCAATGTCGACGCAAACTGTATGAAAACACAGACGGCGTGATGTTATGTCGAACCCACGGGGAACCTGATAAGGTAAAAAATTACTTTGCTTTGCGTGTCATGATTCGAGATGGAGATGACGAAGAAGATGAAATGTGGCTGACTTTGTTTGACACGCAAATGGCAAAGCTGGTTGAGTACCGGGCTGATTACTTGGTGGAGTTAAACGAGGAGGAACTTCGCGATACTGTACTTGAGTTGGCCGGCACTAAAGTGGAGATCAGTGTTCGTAAGACTACCTGGGGAGGTGAGCCGTCGTATACGGTGCGCACACTGAGGAGAGTCGTTGATAGTAATGGGTTTCTTGTGTTATAGGAAGCCCCGCTGGTGACGGCATTGCTAACTAGTAAACCGACTAGTGATGAAGCTGCGCGCTTACTAGACGAGATAGCGGAAAATTACGTAATGGCCTGGTGTTCGGCTTACGAAGCAAAGAGAGCCTACTAGAAAGGCGCTCAGCCTATATAAAACATGACATTTATTTGTTGTATGTCTACAGGAGGTGCGGCGAGTTCTGCTGGAAATGTTAGCCAATAATGAACGGATGCGTGCGAGATACGCCGAAGTTGCCCTGTTCGTACAAACACTACTCGATCGTTCGGTGACGGATAGTGAGAGGAAAGACGCCGCGTTGATGGCTCGTGTTAACGCAGCAAAAGAGGTGGATTAATGATAATAATGTGTTTTGTAGAGAGCGCGACGGCCTGAACGTGCGCACGCTCGCCGTGGGAAATGTGTGTTTGTAGGCACCTGCTTTTGTGCTGTAGGGATGCGCGGGCGATGTCGATAGCGCCTTGGATGCTATCATTGAGGCGGCGCTTGGTACACCACCGCCTTACGAAAGTTTACACCAGATTGTACCGTTGGACGCGATGCAACGACGCGTCGTCGAACCGGGGCGTGGTCAGGTGGCCTGTCGCTATGAGCGACATGCGATGGCCCTCCTCGCTGAGCACCTCGGTGAGTTGATATTGGAGACGGCGCGCGATCGATGCGGTGCTTGCGAAGTTAACGAGGGATGTCCGTACGTACATATGATCGGCTATCGGGCGGGTAGGCCTACTCGTGAGTAAGCACGGCGCTACGAGAACGTAGCCGAACTCGTCACGGAACACTTCAACGTAGTGTTGGAATCGTGTCTGCAGCACTCACTGATACCAACCTTCATACGTCTGGTGGAGTTACTACACATGAAGGCGTACGGACAGCAACCGGGGCGAGCTGGGGAATTGTATTTGGTACAGTTCGTATCCGACTGGCTCCTCGGTACGAATTGGCGCGAATTCGTCAATCGAGCTCGACTAGAGTCGGCAGTGCACGTCTACGTACAGTGCAGAAGCGGCCTTTAAATAAAAAAATGAACATTACTGCCTATTCTGCTGATTTTGCTTAATATCGCTTTTCGTTGTACGACACGCTTAATAAAACGTTGAAAATGTACGTTCCTCGTTTCCGAGTTAACACACACACACACACACACACACACACACACACACACACACACACACACACACACACACACACACACACACACACACACACACACACACACACACACACACACACAGTTACTTAACAAAACCACCACCCCATATACTTAAGAACCACCCCAATAAGCACCTAACAAAAAACCACGTGGTGTATCATTAGTCGTTACTTAACAAAACCACCACCCCACTTAACAAAACCGCCACCCCATACGCGTCGCTAACAAAGCCACCACACCACGTGTGGCCCGTACCTCGATATCATTAGTCGTTACTTAACAAAACCACCACCCCGTTACTTAACAAATCCACCACCCCGTTACCTAACAAAACCACCACCCCCACGTTACATCACTCACTGCGCATGTCCGTACCTCGTTATAAATAGAGGTATTCGAAAAAGTAGCAGCACAAAGAAAAGTATGCCACCTACTAGGTGGCAATGTCCGAAATGCGGTGCTTATTTCTTGAAACAGTCGGCGTTAGAGCGACACGCGAAGAGTTCGAAACGATGCGGCGATGATGCGCTATGCGTAAAGCGACGAGAGTGTCCGAAATGTGGCGTAACGTACAGTACGCGCGCCGGGATGCTACGACACCTGAGGGAACGGTGCGGTCAGCCGGCGGTGTCGTTACCCCCCGATGATAATCCACCACCACCACCACCCTCAACCGATGCTCTTCAGCGCGTCGTGGACGAGCATCGACGTAGCATAGAGACGTCGGTAGCGATCGGTGTCGTACAGTCCCGTTACAACTATCGCATGACCGCCTGTACGAGTACGCGGGTGCTCGAACCGCGTCTGAGGGTTATGTTTAGCGAACGAAAGAATGCGTTTAAAATAAACGTAAGCTATGGTTTCGTGTTACGCCACAAGGTATCGGGTCGTTACCGCTATTTTCATTCGTCCTGTAACTGCTGCGGTCGCCTTCTCGAAACACCCGCCCTCGTAACCGATAGCCGTTCTTTCGAACGATTCCTCGAGCTCGTGCGCACGACCGACGTACTACAGTACGTCATCGCGCAGCGCCCCGATTCGGAGTGGGTGGTCGAGCTCGTAACGAACGCCACCTACTTCGTGAACGCCATCCTAAACCATCCTATCGGGTGCGTTGGCACCGCGCTCCCCGCCTACGTACGTAACAACAAGCACATCGTGGCGTTGACGAACGCTCGGGGAGGCAAGCCCTACGACGATCCTCTATGCCTCTTCCGATGCATCGCCCTCCATCGGCAAGGTGGTGGTGGTGGTGGGAAGCACCTAAATACAACCCGTTTAACGCGAGTAGCTAAACAACTGAGCGCGCGCTACGCCCCGAAGCCGAGCGGCGTGCGCCTGAACGAACTGGAACGCGTGGAGACGTTTTTTCGTATCAACATCGTCGTCTATCGACTAACGGCGACTGGCGCCGCCGAACTAGTCCGTCGATCGCTCGAAGCGCACCCCACAACCCTGAATGTCAACCTGTACGAGAATCACTTTTCGTACATAACCGATCTGCGCGCGTACGCGAAAACGTACAAGTGCTCGAAATGCGGCAACTCCCTCTGGCGGTACCCGTCACTATTACGACGTCACGAAGCGACGTGCGAGGGCGGTGTTCGTCACGTGTTTCCCGGCGGCGTCTACCGACCGAAGCCGTCCGTATTTCAACGACTCGACGACGAAGGTATCGACGTCGGCGACGACGATCTGCGCTACTATCAGTACCGCGCGACCTTCGACTTTGAATGTTATTTCGCCACCAACGAGCTACCGCCGGATACCGATAAATGTCGGTGGCTAGCGCGACACGAACTGCTCAGCGTGAGCGTCGCGTCGAACGTGCCAGGACACGAAGCGGCGCGCTGTTACGTCACGACCGGTGATTCGGCCGACCTAGCGCGTCGCCTCATCGATGACCTGGAAGCCGTGAGCGCGGCGGCTTGCGCGCTTCTACGCCCCCGCTACGACGCGGTCTTTGAGGCGATCGAAGCGCTCGATAAAGACTGGCGGCAACGAAGTGACGACGACGCCAAGGACGCGTCACCGTACGCCGCACTCGCCGACCGCCTGTGGACGCACCTTCGTCAAATGCCCGTACTGGGTTTCAACAGCGGTAAGTACGATTTGAATGTCGTCAAAAAGTACTTGACCCCCCTGCTCATAACCGACGACGCGCAGCACACAGCGTCGACGTTCACGATTAAACGACAGAACGCTTACATGTGCCTGACGACGTCGACGTTGAAATTTCTGGACATAACTAATTACCTCGCGCCCGGTGTCAGCTACGAGCGCTATCTGAAAGCGTACGACTGCGCGGCGACCAAGGGATACTTTCCGTACGAATATATCGACGCGTTGACGCGCCTGGACGAGACCGTCCTACCGCCGCGCGAAACTTTCTACAGCCACCTGAAACGCGAGGGAATCTCCGCGGAGGCGTACGAAATTTGTGCGACGGCATGGCGCGACGAGTGCATGACGACGATGCGCGACTTTCTAATCTGGTATAATAACCGAGATGTGGCGCCGTTTCTCGAGGCCCTCGAGCGGCAGTTCGCCTTCTATCGCCGTCAGCGCATCGACATGTTTAAGGACGCCATCAGCGTACCGGGGTTGACGTTGTTGTACCTATTCAACGACCTGCCGTCGTCAATCCATTTCTCGTTGTTCAACGAACCGAACAAAGACCTGCACCGCCTACTGCAGTCGCAGATCGTCGGCGGTCCATCGATCATCTTCTCGCGTCATCAAGAAGCCGGCGTGACGTCGATTCGAGGCGGTGACAACCCGTGTCGTTCGATAGTCGGCTATGACGCGAACGGTCTCTATCTATCGGCGATGATGCGGGAAATGCCGACGGGTTGGTACACGCGCCGACGCGCGGAGAACGACTTTCGAGCGGAACACGTGCACCGCTACGGTCGTATGGCCGTAGAGTGGTTGACGTACGAAGCGGAACGAATAGACGCCCCTATACGACACCAGTTGAACGGCCGCGAGAAGCGCATCGGTAAGTACCGAGTCGACGGTTGGTGCGCCGCCACGCGAACGGCGTATAAATTTCACGGTTGTTTCTTTCACGGCTGCCCGATATGCCAGACGCACGTGACGACGAACACCGTCAACGGTCAACCGATGACGACTCTGTACACCGCGACGATCGCCGTGACGTCCTACCTGCGCCGCCACGTCGACGCCGTCGTCGAAATGTGGGAGTGCCAGTGGCGAGCCGTGAGACCCCCCGCCGTGACGCGACCCGACGCGAGGCGCGTAACGCACTCGACGATACTGGCGGGTGTACGCGACGGCTCTCTATTCGGTCTCGTGCAGTGCGATATCGCCGTGCCGGAAGCGCTGCGCGCTAAGTTCGCCGAAATGCAGCCCGTATTCAAGAACGTCGATATCGCACGCGACGACCTCAGCCCGTTCATGCGCCGCTACGCCGAGTCACACGAGCTACTCACCCGACCTCAACGGACGCTCGTTGGTAGCTACTTCGGCACGGCGATCGTACTCGCCACGCCCCTTCTACGCTGGTATCTGGAGCACGGGCTCGTCGTCGCGCGCATCTACCAGGTGATCGAGTACACGCCGATCGCCTGCTTTCGTCGTTTCGGCGATACGGTGTCGACGGCGCGACGCGAGGGCGACGTCGACCCCGATAAAGCGATCATCGCCGACACCTTCAAACTACTCGGCAACAGTTCGTACGGGAAGACGATTACGCGCGTCGATCGGCACCGGGATATCAAGTACGCTACGTCGGTAGGCGCATCGCGACTCGTCAACAACCGTCGCTTCCGGCAACTCGACGTCGTCGTCGACGACGAGCTGTACGAGGTGGCGCTGAATAAGCGCACCGTCGTCTACGATCTGCCGATTCAAATCGGTTATTTCGTGTATCAATACGCGAAATTACGAATGCTGGAGTTTTATTACGACTTCGTCGACGCCTACATTCCACGCCCGCTCTTTCAGTACTGCGCTATGGACACCGATTCGGCGTACATAGCCCTCGCGGGTCACGACATCGACGCGCTCGTACCGGAAGCGACGCGCGAACACTACTTCCGGACGCGATCGCTCTGGTTTCCGGCCGAATGTTGCGACGCGCACGTGGACGCGTACGTACGGTGCCGCGTCGCCGGACTGACGTGGGAGGGTGGGGACTGCTGCGCGCGCCGTCTTCTATTCGATCGTCGAACGCCGGGTCTCTTCAAAGAAGAGTGGCGCGGCGACGGAATCGTGGCGCTGTGCAGTAAGACGTACTACTGCTTCGGCGGCGACTGCGGTGCGAAGTACAGCACGAAGGGATTGAGTAAACGTCAGAACGATATCGACGAGCACGACTTCCTCGCCGTACTGCGCGACCGACGCAGCGGCGTCGGTTGGAACCACGGTTTCCAAGTGAAAAACTCGTCCGTGTTGACGTACGTTCAAGAGCGCGCGGCGTTGAGCTATTTCTACGCTAAACGCCGCGTGCTCGACGATGGCGTCACCACGACGCCGATACTCGTCTAACTCGTATAACTAAACCTACCCTAGGGGTGGGGGGGCCGCCTAGGGGTAGGGTTCTGTATGTATGTAGGTAGGGTAGGATAATAATAAAACAAACACAAGTGCGTACATTTCATCGTCGTTGTTTTTTATTACTACTACTACTATACACGTAAAAGCGAAGCGTTAATGCAATGGCTTTAGCCAATCGAATACGAGACAGTCATTAGCCACCCGATCGGTGCCGAATATGTTCTGGAACGTCGTCAACGGCATGCCGCGACATCGGAGGAGTAGGTAGGCGACGCAATATTGTCCGCACACGTTAGAGACGACGCTCTGCAGTCTCTTGTCGTTGTACGTCCACGCGTCGCCGCAGTGTCGGTGCAGGAAGGTGCGGAAGTCGGCGTGCAGCGGCGGAAGACCGTACGAATCGAAGTACTCGCCGACGCCCCGGCGGTCGACGTAGACGGCCACCCAGTGCTCCCCCGGTTCGCCGCCGTCGTCGGTATTGCACACGAAGGCCATCGGGTAAGTGGTGGTGGTGGTGGTGGTAAGTAGCGCGTCTTTAGGTACGACGCCGAGGACGATGTGTTTAGCGTACGCATCGAGTTCGAGGCGACGCAGCAGTTGGAACGTATCCATTACGAGGTACAGTCGTACAGGACGTTCCGGGTCCGATCGATTTCCATCACCGTCTCGAATTCCGCGTACACGATGACGTTCACCGGTCGGGGTAGCGGTATCGAGAACTGCATGTTAGCGCCCACGCTCCCCTGACGCGCGACGTTGAAATGGTCCCCGTCGCAGCAGTCGGGGGTTAGGTCGAAAGCGAAGACGGTGTAGCCGGCTTCGAAGTCCGATCGCGATATGTCGTTCCCCTCGTCCTCCCCCGCCTTTCCGGTGGCCTCGAAGAGATTCATGTAGCTTCGTATGTACCGGTGGTGCGGAAAGTCCGGTTGTAGCGGCTTGCTCGGCACCTGACGTCCGTCGACGTTGAGCGCGAGGAAGTTTATGTCGTTGTGATGCGCGTTGAACGGATTTCTAGTGTAGTCTCCGTTGTAGGCGGCGTTGTCGATCATCATCAGGATTATGCGTTTCGGAATCGTGCCCATGTACAGGTTCTCGTGCGTGTGCGATAGCGTACCCGCGGTTATCGAGAACGACTTGCAGTCGACGCGGCGCATCGGAAACTTAGCCGTTCCCAAAAGCCACGCTTTGATATGACCCAGCTGGACTTCCGGGTTCAACTTCACTTTTCGGACTTCCAGGTAAATCGAACGTATCACGATATGCCACCCCGGCGCGGCAGCCGCGCCCATGAGCGCGAAGGCGTCCTTCGACTGGATCATGCGTATTTTCGTGTCGACGCCGCTCGGTAGGAGGAGGTTTAGCATAAACGCGTCGACGTGCAGGCGTCCCATCATATCCACCTCGGTACTGGCCGCCGTCAGATCGCGTCGCGCTACGAACCCGGTGTTATCGTCCCCGCGCGCGTTCATGTGTCCGGCGCTATCTTTGTACCACAACGACCCCGTGAGATGCGATCGTTTCGCGTCGCTACCGTAACTCAGCAGGGTCTCGATGTAGGCCCGGTACGCGTACGTATTGGTCGACGGCGTCACGAGCGTACCGTTCAGCGACACGTCGATTTGACTGAACAGCGAATGAAGGAAATTGTTGACCGGCGCCACATTGGTGCCGGCCGCCAGATCGGTACCGTCCCCCTGAACCACTTTGAAGCGGACGTACATTTGAAGGCTCGCCAGGTCCGTATAGTCGTTACCCGACCCTGGAATGAGGAACTCGATAGGACCGCCGGCGTCGAGAGCCGTCAGCGGTTGGTAGGCGGTCCGATAACTGCTCTCGATGCTCTTCTGCGTCACCGGTCCGGCGAACAGGTCCAGTTCGGCCTTCACGCCCTCGCACGCTGTCTTTACGAACGCCATCGTTACGCGTCGAATATATCGACCGGTCGACGTCCCCGCTTCCGTCTACTGACGGTCGTCGCCGTTCGACGCTGCTTCTTTATAGGCGGTCTTTTTTTCACCCGTCTCTTCTTCGGCGCCGGCCCTTTCAATAGGCCGTCGAGAAGATCGACGCCGGCCTCCTTCGCGCGTCGTTTTACCGACGCTTTCAGATTGCCGCCGCCGACGACGTCCCGCGCCACGTTCACGCCGGTTTTGAGCGCTCGTTTTCCCAACGCCAGGGCGCCTCTCTTAAAAAGCGGCATGACGCTTCGAAACAGGCTCCCGAAGATATTACCCAGACCGTGTCCGCGCTGACCTCGACTGCCGATGAATACCGGTAGTTGACCGCCTACCTGTCGAACGTAGTAGTCCTCGTACGGGTTCGGCATGGTTAAAACAATCTCGATTTACAGCGTCTGATGTGAAGCGTCGCCACTAGCTTCCCCCGCTCGAATGGTATCGGTTGACCGCAATCGTCTCTTATATCGACCTCGATCGTATCGAATTGATGCCGCAGCAGCTTCACGTATTGGACGCGATCGAACGTTTCCGAAATAACGCTACCGTTCGTACCGAAGACGGCGATATTTCGAAGAAGCGGTGCGTACACGTCGCCGACGACGCGCGATTCCACGAGATCCGTGTACACGTACAGGGTGTCGACGCCCGCCTTCATGTCCACCGTATTTCGACCTTCGTACGCGTACGTGTACGAGGCGGGGGACGTCTCGATAATGACGACTTCCGGTTCGGGCCCCAGCATCGGCGGACTTACGATGACGTTCTTGTGGAAACCTAGCACGTTCTTCAGACGACCCGTATCGGGTAGGGTAAAGGCGACACCCGCCGTCATACGCAGCGTTATTCGGTTAGAGACGCCGCTGTACTTTAGCTGCACCCTCACCTTATCGGTGCACAATTTCCTTATCGCCTCGTTGAGCTCGCGCAGTAGCAAGAAAACGTTGTTGTAGAAACCGTGAGTAATCGTACCCTGTCGGTATATCCCGATACCGTCCATGGTAGTGAAAAGACCCACCTCACCGTGCCGCGCCGACAGGTAGAAGGTAGCGTCCGCCTCTCTCACGTTGTACCACGTGTGCGGATACTGTAGCGTCACCAGTCCGCATTCCCATTCTCCGCCGGTCAGGTCGAACCGTCGCGGCAGCGTCGTGATGTAGTGCGTCAACGTATTTTCGGGGTGCCGCTTCGTAGACGCGTTGCTCGGTAGCGTCAGGTAAAAGTCAGACGATACCGCCATCGTCTCGTCGTCGTCGTCGACCGCCGCCGCTCATAGACGGGCTCGGGAGAAGATAACCGAGACAGCTGCTCAACAGCGCCGTCCACAGATTGGAGTCGCCTTGACCCCGCGTTAAATTGTATATACTAACGGCGATGACGAAGTACAGGACGATGACCTGACAGAGGAATACGATTTCGGCCTTTGGGCATTCGTTACCGCAGAGCCGCCATGGATCGGGTTCGTGGACGGTGGAGTCGTCGGCGTTCTCGACGGCGTCGACGGAGTCCTCGTTGGTAGTCGTCGTCGGCCTCTCTAAACCAGTAGCGGCGTCGACGGAGTCCTCTTTGGTAGTCTTCTTCGTCGGCTGCTCGTCCCTCGCCTCCATAGCGCCACTGAGGTCTGCGGGTACAGCAGGGCCCCTTATACGGGAGGAGCGACGTTCCCCCGCATAAGCACGACTCGTGCAGTCGCCAGCATTCCTCGTGACGCGTCCAACGCATGCTATAGGTCCACGAGCGCCGCGGCGTCGATCCAACTGTTGAAGGAGGCCGGGTAACCGCTCCATTTCACGAGCGCCTCCGAACCGCCGCCGCGACGACGCCGCCGCTGCAGAACCGCCTCCACTCGATACAGTTTGTCCTTCGGAACGACTACGCGTTGTACTTCCTGTTCGTAGAAGGCGCCCTCTACCGGTGTCCCCGCGTCGTCCTTCAGGCGATAAACGGGGGGTTCGGACGGATGCACCTCTACGACGGTGAAGAGCTCCTCGCTCCAATTAGGCATGTATCCTTTTTTGAATTGACCCCTCGTCTTACTGATACGCACGCGATCTCCTTCGCGTAGTTTCGGTTTTTTTCCCCTACCACCGCCGCCGCCGTACAGGCGTTGCCATACGTCCTCCTGATTCGTCGCGTCGACGCTCGCCGGCGTCCTACCGATGCTTCTCATCTGATGGTGACAGTGAAACATCTCTCAGGGCGGAAATACCAACAAATATTCATCACTGTAAGTCCATTTTATACAGGAACTTAACTTGCAGAACTGTATATGAAACGTATTACTTGTGATTGCTCAATCACAGTAGCGACCTTCCAACAAAACACGTTAAAAAACCAACGTATGATTGATTGTGCTAAATAATATAATACGAATTAGATGTTTTGGTGAGGATTGACCATGTATATTTGATTCAAAAGTACAAATGTCTCCTACGAACCTTACCATATTGATAACTGGTTGTTTAGTATACATACATAATAGTGTGTATGTGTGTATTTACGCGTGCGCGCTCACGTGTGTGAAAATGCGCTCAAGCGTGCTTGCTTGCGTGTGACTGTGTGTAATATCCGATAATAATGTTTCTCAAAATAACATTCAGGTGTGTTTTAACTTTGTAGTTCAGCAATTCGTTCGAACTCTGTGATTTCGTATACTGTGTAAAGTGATGTTCGCTAAATTATTTAATTACGCGCCCTATGCGCGTGTGAGTAGTAGGAAGTTTGAGAAAATGCACCACTGTTCAAGGCTAGACCTCGCAATAAACGCCTTCACAGAGGAACTTATGGCGAGAATCTGTTTCAATGGGGTTTCAACGAGCGAGGATTCGTTGTTGTCGACACTTCCCGAATGCATTTCCCCGAATCACCCACGAGCTCCTTCTTTTTTCCTAATCCGTCAAGCCCGCAGAAACTGGAACATTTGCAAGTTATTTTTTATGATTGGCTGTATTATGTTTACGCGTATATCACCAATTAAAAAGCAAAGCAAAATGTGAAAATCAAGAAAATCAATTGCAAAATCCAAGATGTCCTATGTCAAACGCCAGTGCTGAAAAAGATGTTCGAAACATTACAAAAAGCGGAATATAATGCCCGCACTATTAGAAAACTTGGAATGTCAGACAGCCAGCATTGTGACAATCGTTAAATACATCCATTACAATTAGGTAATGGTGCCGGAAAAAAGTGACATTGCAAGAATAACGTTAACCCGATGACAAACGTAAATACACGAATCTATACCTGGTAACGTTTTTGCTGAAATCTGAAGATTCATCAGCGGTTCAGCTGCCTTCCCACGTCATGCTGTCTTGTCGCACTGTTTCGAATCTTGGTATCGGAAGACGGGGGACAGGGGGTGCTGTTGGAGATTTTTTGCCGGAAATTCAGTGGCTCTGCACGTCTCAGAACGTCTACCGTGATGACGTGCTGTCTCGAAGACGGGGGATTGTTGGACATTTTCAGCGAAAATCCTGGAGATTTGCCTATTTTCTTGGAGACCGGGAGATACACCAAAAATCCGGGAGACTCCCCGGTTTTCCGGGATAATTGACAGGCATATGTATGTTAAACGGAGCTTGTTGTTTTAATTGAACATGTGACGTTTACAGGAGTCGCAATCGTGCGGGTGGCACCACGTGGTGGTCACGGTGCAACTCATAAAATATCCAGTGGCTAAAATGGAGTGGATCAAAGTGTACATCGACGGCTACAAAAAGAGTCGTCTGTCAAGGGTCTTCGATGGTTCGTACAGTGTACACATGTACTGATGATATGTGTTCTGCCACAACAACATTGGCAATTAGTTAAACAAAATATTGCTGTTTACCTTTTGGATTCCACTGGCTATGAACTTTAAAATGTAAACTTGAAGAAACAAACGTTTCGAGAATGGTTCATTCATAGTTGATAGTGTGTTATTATACGGTTCCGAAAATACATGTATTTTATTCGGGTTCGATTATTTGTCGAGGACAATGAACAGGGCACTGAAAACAAATAATTATAAAGTATGAATTTCTGCCAAAAATGAAGAAAAAAAGTAATATGACGTAGACTACTACTTTTGGTTCGTGCGCATTTTTGGTTAGGCCTGTGCGACTTACTACCCGGTTCGCTGAGGCGGGGCACAAGTATAAACCTGTACTGCGTCATACTGGTCTTATCGAGAGTATTAGATGCATAATAGTTGCACACGTGAACATATCGCATCAATGCTACATGAAATGTTGCTACAAAGCACAAAAGCATAACATGTGATTTACATGTAAAATACATGACGAATCACCGTGCCAAGTAAGATCATTTGTAGTCTGAAATTCCGCTAATGCATTTCCGGTGTTCAGCGTTGAAGATGTGCTAGTAAATTGGTATTAAGTGTTCTTATTTGCACTGCATGAATATACGTATACAGAAAACCAAGTTATCTGCTCGTGTCTTCGCTTATCTGAAGGAAGGTGTAGATATGTTAAAACAAAACTGATAAATTTCGCTATACGGAATTTGGGAAAACAATTTGTCTTATGTTCGATTAAAACAACAATGTATCCATTCAATAGCGGCATATGCGTTTACACGTGTGTATCGTTGCATGTTGTTATTGTTTGATAGTTGGAAAGTTGCGCCGGGTTTCCCCAGAGTCCAGTGTGAAAAGCGAGTGTGCTCCCCGCAGCTCCGGGTTTTACAACGGACTCGTGGATTCGGTGAGTCTACTAAGAACGCGCGTGATGCGTGCCAGTAGCCCGTCTCACTCATTCTGTAACGTGTACCGGTGACGTGTGTATTTACGTGTTGGTGAAGCAGTTGATCAAGTTGGGGGAATACAGTAATTAATTAAAATAATGTTAAAAACAGCTGTTAAACTTTACTCACTTCCGCGTTTTAGCAGGTGTTAGCTGTACTGCCGAAACGTGTACGATATATTAACTGTCCTCTTTCGGCTTCACAGACAGTGCAAAAAGGTGTATGCTCAGGGTAATAGGACAACTCCGTAAATTTAAGATATATAGTGTAGTGTTGAAAACGTTGCCTTTCCGCATATGTTGTGCATCACTGCATGGAGACTAGTCACATATCGTGGAAACGTAGCATAAATGATGTAGTGCTATGTTCTATTGTTGTTATAATGTTCAAAACGTCAATACATAAATATGTGTATGAACACAACGAAATAATGTAGAGGTTTTATGATGTAATTGTAATTATTAGAGATAAAGTAAATAAATTTGGATATATTTTGTTCAATATATTGACACACAACTATATGTTCCTTTGATTAGGTATATGTAAGTATAATTATGTATTATATGTGTGAATCAATAAGCCACACGCTATCTTGTTTTGTAAATAGCTATGGAATGTCATATTCCATAAGCAGTCATTCATTTATTCATATACTTGCAGAATCAAGCATTAACATGTATTTCAGATAAGTGTTGCGAACTACGTCGTGACACTGCGTGAAGTTCAGAAGCTCTACAAAAGTCACGGAATGTGCATTGGCGAGTATTACACACATGTTTGAGTAAAAATATATATGTTGTAGTAGTAGTAGTAGTAGTAGTAGTAGTAGTAGTAGTAGTAGTAGTAGTAGTAGTAATAGTTAGTGTCGATTATTCAACAAAACAGGTTAAAACCGTAATATTACAAAGACAAATTGTCAAATAATCCTTAAGCATATCATTCGTACGTTTATTTGTGCTACTGATATGATTTGTTATATCATAAACGTAATTTAACAACCAACTGGTTCGAGTACAAGTAACTGCTGACGCGGCTTTATTTAGACCATAAGGTCACCGGATGTTTACGTGCGCCAACGACGGAGGTAAGTCAGTAATATCAACACATCTCCCTTTTTTCATTTTAGTGTAACTTGAACATTTTGAAACTAATAAATGCCCAATGACCTAATGTCCATGTAACTAATCTATCAGAAACATGTATAAATATACGTAACTACAATTTTACAAACGTCCTTATATCTAACAGATAATCTATGGAACACATGTAGATTGTTCCAACCACTGACAAGGGATTATTCTGTCCTGTAATGTATCAGTGGGACTGTAACATATTAACAAATATCTGCGTACAGCTTTATGTTGCAATTCACTCCTGGGTGTACTGTCACTTGTTGGACTTGTGCACAACACTGGTGATGAATGTGTATTGGGTGTACTCCCATCTTTGCTGGCATCCACCGGTGTTGGTGGCTTAGGCGTTAGCCCACTGTCCATAGTTGGCTGGTGCGATTCCCTCGTGAGTAGCAGGTGTTGGCGATTACGTCCATCCTCCAGCTCGACATCATACGAACTTGGACCCGTCGATCTCACGATTCTTGCATTAACAGGCCACCGACCTTGACGTGTGTTGTGCGATTGTACCCGCACAGTCGAGCTTGATTACCTCTGTTATTGCTTCTTGGTATCCTCTTCTGGAACTTCTCCCATCTGTAATTTGCGGATTCTCAACCGTGTTCTCTGTTTCCGTCGCAGCAACAGTTCTGCTGGTGATTTATCATTGTACAAGAGTGCATCTCTGTATGCTAACATTGCTAGATCCTCTCCTTTCTTCGCCGCTTTTGTCAGTACGCGCTTCATTACCTTGACTCCATTCTCTACAAGCCCGTTGGACTGAGGACGTATGCCATATCTTGAGAGCAAGGCCTTGAGGTGGAAGATGACATGTCAACTTATTCCACTTGACAACAGCGCAGTCTCTGACAATGCGTGAAGTAGTCGATCGTGATTAGGTAATGCTTCTGTTTCAGGTAGAATATGCCACACGCAACTATAGCCTAAGCCCTGTCTGGCATTTTATGCGATTGTAATGGCTGTTGTTGCTGTGCGTAATGATTCTTCTGGCAAACATAACATCTGCTAACAAAGTCACTCACATCCGTGTACATATTCTGTCAGTACATGACATATATCGATCTTCCCTTGCACTTTTGGATGCCAAGATGTCCTTCGTGCACAAGTGCTCGCATCTGCGGCCTCATGCTTGTTGGTGTGACAATCCTGTGGTCCTTCAGTAGTACACCATCTACAACAGTCAAGATTTCGGCAAATGTTGCGTATGGCTTAAGGCATATCATTGGATCATCTTTGATGTTGTGCGTAACATGCTGAAGTACATCATCGTTCGCTGTCTCCTCTGCGATTTCCTGCCACTTCTATTCCGAGACAAACAGTTCAGCTTTCACCGCACACACATGTATGTATACATCTGCTTCAGTAGTACTTGGAACTTCCTTCGGTGAGAAAACTCTCAACAGCGCTTCTGCTATTATCAGGTATTTCCCTGGCGTGAAGTTGAGTTTGAAGTCGTACTTCTGAACTCGTAGCAAGAAGTGCTGTAGTCGTGGCGGTGCATCACAGAACGGTTTCTGTGAAATTGCGATCTACGGCTTGTGATCGGGCTCCGCTGTGAAGTTACGGCCATAGATGTAACTTTGGAATCTTTCGCAAACACTCCTCCGAGCTGTTCCTTCTCAATTTGTATATAATTGCGTTCAGCAGCTGTCATGGAGTGTGATGTGTATGGGACAGGAATCCATTGGCCATCAGCCTCTTGTAGTAGAGCTGCTTTGCCATTTTTGGATGCATCACTCGAGAATTTCACAAGTTTCTTCTCGTCAGAGTATTGTTGCACTGGATGGCTGGACAGGATCTCTTTGATTCCTTGCCGTGCTTTCTCGTGTCCAGGCAGCCACTGCTAGTCTACGTCCTTCTCTAGTAGCGAACGTAGAGCCGATGTCTTGTTTGACATGTTCGGTATGAATCTTGCTATGTAAGTCACCATGCCCAAGAATCGTTGCAGTTCGCTTCTGTGTTTCGGTGTAGGCATGTCCTCAATCGCTTGTACTTTCATCGGGTCTGACTTTACTCCTTGCGACGTCACCACTTCCCCAAAGTACGGAAGCTCTGACTGACTGAAGTAGCATTTCTCAATGTTGAGACGCAGCCCTATATGTACCAGCTTCTTCACGGCTTTCTCTAGACGCTCGACATCTTCTTCGATCGTGGACCCCTATACGATTATATCGTCCATGTAAACTCGGGCGCCATCAAGGTCCTCGAGGTACTGGGACACCGTCTTGTGGAATTCTTCAGGTGCCGAGCAGATGTCCTTCGTTGGAATCTGGTAATGTTCCCTTTTATTGCCTTGTTGATGTCATCCGGGTCGATACAAATTTTCAAATCACCATTCCTCTTCTCCGTGATGACCATTGAGTTGACCAATTCTGTCGGTTCGTTTACCTTTGCCAGGTAACTTAGACGTACTTGTCAACCTAGCTCCTCTTTGAGTCTTTGTCTCTACAAAAACCACTCGCCGTGGTACATGAATGACTCCGGTCGAGCCTTCCTTGAGCACAAATGAGTGCGTTCTTGCCAGGCTTCCGTTGCCCTTCAACATCTGGGGATATTTTAGCTGTATCTCATCCTTCAGTGTCTTGGATGTGTGACTAATTGTATCCACATGCTTAGGCCCTAGGCGCACACATTCATTGCAGCCTAGGAGTGGCAATCCTCGGTC
>OZ023205.1:27641291-27656291 GCA_963995525.1 Escarpia spicata | reverse complement strand
GATATGTTATGTGCTAAAATCCAATAAGTTAATGTTAAACGCATTATCGTAACACTTTTGTATTGTATTACAGATGGTATTTTACATAGAAGCGTGTTACTCCGGGTCGATGTTTAATACACTACTACCAAACAATATAGATGGTGAGTGGAAATACTTTCTTGGGGGTTATCTACAGGTTCATAAAGCCCACATGAACACGCATTGTCTCGTATTGGTTCAAAGTATAATTTCCAGTCCAATTCTGAAATGGAACATCATATCATTCGCTTAATTTATTAATCAAACTACAGCAATGTGTCACAGTTCTGGACCAACATAAAATAGATCGAATCAGTGGAAGTTGTGACATGTCAGCTAACGTCGGAAGGCAGGTGAAACTAATAGAAAGCGATCTGTTAAAAACGAGCAAGTACGCTAAGAGGTAAACGCGAACAGGAAAACCACGACGGACACGGGATGATTGCGTGAATGTATATATATATATATATATATATATATATATATATATATATATATATATGTGTGTGTGTGTATGTATATATATATAATATACATATATATACATATGTATATATATACATATATGTATGTATATATATATATATAATATATATATATATATATAATAATATTATATATACTTGGCGTTATTTATAGGGAGCAGGTAACCAGCGCGGAGACCGTGTAGTGTACACGACAAGGGCAGAGGTTGAATGGTTGAAGGTGAAGGAACACAGCTAGCTAGGACCTAGAACAGTCTCATCCCAGACTTCACAAACAGAGAGTAAAACCACCATGTGCTGGAGCACGTGCCCCTAGACCTTTGGAATTTCCTCTGGAATGTATCCGCGCTAACGTGACATGCTCCTAGACCGTCAAGTGTTGCAATTTAGTGTGCCTCAAGGTGGTATTTGGAGAGCCTGAAGTGTTAGCATTTTGGCGAGTCTCAGAATGGTGCAATTGGAGATTTGTGGAGAACATCGGTTGTTGGTATTTGTAGCGAGTCTCTGGGGAGAGGTGCAATCGGAGGTGCTTGAATAGACTCAAGTGTTGTTATTTTGGCGAGCCTCATAGGGGATGTTATTGGAATGTTTTTGCCTCCCCCAGAATACCCTGTTTTGACCCGCCCCTTCAAAGTAGTGGTTGTTTGGCAGCCCGTCGATAATTATCGAAGCAAATATAAATGTACGCATGCGTGTGTGTTTCAGTGTACGCCACTACAGCCTCCAGTCCGACCGAATCATCCTACGCCCACTACTACTCCAGCCAACACGGCGCCTACTTAGGTGACGAATACAGCATCAACTGGATGGAGGATTCCGATGTAGTAAGTCAGTGTGTACATCACACATTCAGCTTTATTAAACTGTTGAATGTTTGCTTCTGAAATGTTCGTCAGTGTTTTATATAGGTTAAGTCAGTTAGAATGGTCAGGTACTCTGCCACTCGGTAATTTAACCATCGCTTGGTCATCATTTGATATCAGTTAGATTAACTCAGCCATTCGACTGTGACCATATCTTACTAAATTAAATGTGCATCCAAGCAGAGTGTACAGTATATTTTCATACTATGTACATAATTATGAATAACAAGTTAAGATGTTCCATCGTATATATTTAAACAGTAACATAATTTCGACTACATCCCCGACGGCATATTCCAAACTTTGTATACTAAGACATTTACTAAAAAGTAAGACAAGCTCGTAAGGTCGTGTAGCTATCATATGTAGTGTGAATTGCATCCTTGTTGTTGTTGTTTTCAGAAAGACCTTCACACGGAGAGTATCCACGAACAATATCTCATTGTCAGGGCCAAAACCCTGAATAGTCACGTACACGAGTACGGACATCATGTAAGTGTTCGTGAGAAAAGTACCATGAATCCAAACTGCCAGCATACCAACCATGCCTGTTGGCAATTATAATCACTTATTTTAGTAATAAACTATTAAAACAAACTAATTTAGTTGGTATTACTATATTCAGGAAATGTTTGCTTCGCTTTCATTGTCTAAGCACATTTAATGAGATAGTTGTAATAATAGTGGTAATGATGGTTGCCCCGACACGTTTTATACTGTGGCTTTCTATGGGCTATCACCGGAAACACTCGTACGTTCACATTTATACAGCTTTAGATAAAATATACACTTAACTTACTACCCAATGTTATCGCTGATTAAAGAGAATGTTGATAATTTATCCGAATGTGCGAGTGTCATTACGTCGTCTGTTTTACAAGAGAATATATCAGATGAACCACGTCGTGTCTTGTCTGTTTAGAGTATATCGTACTATCCAGTGGCACACTTCCAGTCTTGGAAAGGTTGTGGCTGCGGAGGATGGTGTCCATTCTGGTGGTGCTGCTGGTGGTACTGCTGCGCTATTCCCGTGCCGATCAAGTTGATCGACACTCTACAAATTGACTGGAAAATTCACGAAGACCTTGTGAGCCTTTTATGTTGATCTGTGGTTTGAAAGTTTTGTCAGAAAAAATATCCTGGTATTACCTGCCAGTTAATTAAGTTTTGCTCAGTACCATTACTGATGTTATTATTAATACTACTTGTAGTGGTCTTCAGACACAAGCAAGAATAACTTTGTATTCTCAGTTTTTACAATGTATAATTGTAACGTGGATGTTTTGTCATTCTATGTGTGTAGCATCGTTCCTACTAAAATGCTTATATCATTTTTTGGTTGCGTTATAAGGCGTAGTCATACAATTCAGTATCCACAATAATAACCGAACATAATATAGCTAGTAGTTCACCCTGGAGCGGTTTGTACGCCAGTCATACGAGCGTGTAACCTATTGATGAACCAGTACATGGGGGAAAGAACATGTACCTCAGTCGTCCCCGAGTGCACTTTAATAATAATTGTTTCTGCATAATCACGGAATTGCTTAATGAAACATTTATTTAACAAGCTGTAGCGAGCTGTCCCATTTTTACTACCCATTCGACGTGAATACCCTTATGCAACAAACTAGCTAGTGAAACTCAGCGCATGGGAAGAAGTACTGCCACACTGCCCCCAAGGTCAGCGTACGACTATATTATATATATCGATAAAATGCAGTGTAAGATAATCCTTTCCTTCTCACCTGCAGCAAGACTCGGTGGCCGCGGAAAATGTGTCCTTGTCCGTTCTGCAACGCAAGCTCGCTGTCACTTCAGAAGAACCCGTCAGAGCGCGGATCCAGGGCGAAATTAAGGCAATCGAACAGGTACTCGTAATATTTAGTTTTTCATATGTGGAGCGCAGTGGTGTAGCGGTTAGAAATCCGGACTCTTGACCGAGAGAGCCGGGCTCGAATCCTGTGCTGCCGTGTCGAACCTTGCAAGTCACTGCGCGTTAATTGCAGCTTGGCTGGATGCTTCCCGGAAAAGTTGAGATGGTGTTCGATTGAACAGGTCTGTCAGGGAATGAAGTGTAAAGCGTTTTGAGCAGTCCTGGCGATTGGATACTGAAATAAGAGCTTACCTTTATTTTACTTTACATGTTTGTGAATTAAACAACTGTATGTATGTATGAACAAGTTTCTACTTCATTTAGGGAACATACATTGCGTAATGTATATGTGACAGTTATCCTGACCAAATTATACACTAGGCACATTTATTGTTATAACATATTTGGAAGGTATACGTTGTGATGCAACCTGGACCATTCGATACGCTATCATATTCGGCTTGCCACAAAAAGGAGCTCGGCGTGCAAACTGAGATACATAGATTGGATCGTGCGTCGTTTCGTTTATTTAAACGAAACTGATTGTCGCCGAACACATGATCCTCCTATATTTAATTATCGCTTAGTCAATTACTATATACGTATGTAGCATTGCCGTGAGATGGTGACCTTTTTTGCGTCGTTCACAACCGCCTGGGAAATACGTGGTCTTGCAAATGCTATCCGCTAGGCGGCCAGTAGTCTCGGTTTATCCGAATCCGGGTATACACCATGATTGACTCTCAGGCAAACTGCTTTAAAAACAATATATTCAATATTTAAGATTTAAAAAGCAGCACAATATAGCATGATAAATAGGTGGCCCATCGAACAATGACAATTTGATTTAACTTTTCCAAGACAGTGAAAATAAGGGAGACTGCACTAGATTCGACTGTTCCGGAATTATTTGTCAATACATGTTTCATTCATTAAAGACACTCGCGATAATATTTCTTATGACGTCCCTTAAAATATCGATTAGTTGCACGTCATTTAACAAGTGCGCGTCTTAACCCTTTAAAACGGTTCGAATTTCGTTACGATAGGGGCACAACTAAAAGGAATGTTCTTACACCCTTATAGTCAAATTATACCCGTAACGTCAAATTCCACAATTCCGTAAGACTTACTGATAAACCTTGAATGTACCTGAAACATATTACAGGGTGTGTATATTGATTGCTTGCTATGTCCACCATTCATTCATTTGTAGCCATCATTATTGGCATTGTTAAGGAACGTTGTGTAGGCCGAACATAACATAACGAGAGACACGACATTGACATCTAGACGTTACCTTCTTTGTGAAATTAACGTTACCATTATGTTTTTAATTATAGTATGTTTGAACAATTTTGAAGACACGTACGTTTTATTTTCCTAGTATAGTTGTTTTTATGATTGTTACAGGCAGTTTAGTAGTTTATTTACGTTTCAGAACATGGTCAAATGTTGGTCTCTACATTAAAATGGCGTTACCATAACAGTTCATGAGAAAACCACAATAATTAGTGACAGGTGTTGTGTATATGTTAATCAACAATATTGTGACATGTTTCCCATAGACCCGCGAGGCAGTGGTCGGAGTGTTCTCTGGTATTGTCCAGTACGTAACCGGGGACGATGAGGAGAAAACGAAGCGAATTCTTAGTGCGAAACACGAGATCTCCAACAGTAAATGCTACGAAGCAGCAACGAAACTGTTTAACGAGATTTGTTTCTCGTTTACTCAGGTAAGATTGTATTACTGGTATTCTAAGTGTAACTTCAAAGTCTATATAACTGTGTAACTGTAGAACGGCCTGACTTAACAGTGGTTAGGGATACTCTCAGAACGTCGATGTCCAATTATGTTAATTTGGCCTCCCACCCCACACTCAGATGTAAGTTGTTAAACATTGATATGATGAAATCTACATATTAACAATATCGGTCCGAAGCGTACAACATTGATATCTGACTCCAGACGAAACTGCCTCTGCCGCCTATCCACTCCAACAAACGAAAGTAATTTCGTCTGATATTGGACATCGACGTTCTGAGATGGGTCTTTACACTTTTCTTAGTCAGCCATGTAATGTTGTATTACTGGTTATGTGGAATCTTTCGCGTGTATGAATTTGCATATAAATTAAAACAGTTATTAAAAACGCATCTGAAAATGCTGTATTTTTTTCAAAAGCTTTTGCGGATTCCATGTGCGATTTGTTGTTACTTAAAACACAAACGGACATTGAACTAATATTTTATATTCTACAAACAAAGAAGTCAGTCATGCTTTTTAATATAGTTAATGTACCAAAATACATCTCCATAACAATATGCGTGTCGCATTATATATTTTATTTCTCTTTATAAGACAAAATACGCCATGCTCATTATATCCATTTTGGAATTATTACTCTCATCACATGGTGCATGCGGAAATGTAGAAGGACGTATTTAGCAGTCCACTGGCATTTAACAACGTTTATTCTTCTCCGTCAGAACCAATTCGCTTTGCTGCAACTACAAACCCTGGTGAACTTGTGCGAGGAAGGCATAAAGACGGAGACCGTCCTCAGGAGCATATCGGCCGTCTGTCACACCGACATGGACCGTAGCCCTTTCAAAGACATGGCCGATTGAAACGAACATGTTTTTGATTGTAGCTTACAATTTTTGGATTCACTCTAGTAGTGACCAGCTTTTGTCTCGAGAGACAATGCTTGTCGTAGTTGCTTCATGTAGTTGGAGTTCTAGCATGATGCCTCGTACGCTTGATCGTCTGGTTCTTCAGATCCCGCCATGACATTGGCTCACCAGATGTATCTAACTGCGTCAGCAACCTACCAGCGCAAATGTCAATGCCGTAGGTTTTGAAATCGCTCTTTACCACATGTTACCTATACGTTATGCTCCTCGTACTAGGCGTTTGTCGTCACTTAGATCACCATAAGGGTACTCTCTGGGAGGCAACCACTGGTCATCCACTGGAAGTGCCAAAGGCATCGCCTACGCTTGAGACTGTGGCTCATTGGTGATGACTTTCACCTGTGAAGGATCTCAAGATTAACATTATAGCCTACCATTTTACACCAAGGATCGCACACAGGCAAAGAAAATGAAGACTGTTAGGCTTCCGTTCTTGTTTGTGGTACGTTATCTTTGCACCATACAACAAAAAGCTAACAACAACAGCATTGCACTTGATATAATATCTTTCCAAGAGGTATGACTGGACATAAATCTAACATGTATTTGTTTACCTCTGGATATTATTATGTTCGTCCGCTTTAATGGGAACAGATACATATCATATCACAGTCTTAAATTGCATATCTGCAGAGAGATCGCTAGGAAAGATAAGTTTAGTTTTATATTTGCTGTATACTTCCAATAAAGTCAGATGTGTAGTTTTTGAAATACATATACCGTTCAAAACACGCATATTCCCAGGTATCAGTGGTTTACTGGTACAACATGTATAAATTTGACGAAGTTTTGTCACACTTTTGTCCACGTGCACATTCCGTGTAGTCGGAAGCTTACTTGTAGTTGTCTTGCTTTATATGTGTTATTAAAATTACGATAAAACCGGAGACACTATAGTTTCGTATGATTGCACATTGTTTATACCCAATTAATTAATACTCTACGATAAGATGCTATTCAAGTATTCATATGACGTTTGAATATTAAGGTAATAGTAATACTTTTAACCATCAGTAATAATACTTTAGCCATGCTAAACTCGGCGCAGGCACAAAAATACACATACATACACACTCGTATATACATACACACATACACACGTAAACATTTGAACACATGCATATACACACGTGCATGCAAACATTCACACATACAGTCATACGCAAACAACCCCCATACATGCATGCAAAAACGAAATATTACATCATTGTCAGTGCTTACTTCTTTAACCAACAGAGCAATTGACCAATCCATCATGTGACCTGTTCCCTAGCAACACCTTCGTCAAGCTATCAAAAAATGGAAGCGAACAGGTGTTGCGTTCATGCATTCCATGCAGAAGTATTTCTTTATAACAAAAACATAAGATAAAGTTTATGAAGTGTCGACTGTATGCGGTTATGTCTGATCTATGAGATGTCTTGCCGCATTAGTAGTAGTGGCTTTGCTATCACTGTAGTTAACGGTTACATACGTGAAATACATTACTAACGCGGCATGACATCTCACAGTTCAAACATAACCGCATACAGTCGACACTTCATCATACATTTTATCTTATGTTTTTGATATAAAGAAACAGTTCTCGGACCAGAATTTAAACTAAATACACGAAGGCATGTCGAACCCACAACGTGCTCGGCACCATTTTGATGGCTTGACAGAGATTGTTGCTAGGCACCAGGTCCCGTGATAGATAGGTCAATCGTATATTACCGGCATATTTTCGATTGTACTATCACAATAGCTACACCCACCAACGCCACAACTACCACTACCACCTATGTTGTCACCACCACAAACAACGTCACCTCCACTAACATTATAACGACTACAAACAACACCATCACCACCACCATCATTAGCATCACAACGCCACAACAACTATCATCACAACTACCGCCGCCACCACAACTAGCACTACCACCACAGAACCGCCTCCATAGCTACTACAACCATCACTTCCACCACCTCCACCACCAACACCACAACCACCACCATCACCACCACCTCCACCACCACCACCACCATCACCACCATCGCCACCACCACCACCACCTACAACACCACCACCACCATCACCACCACCACCTCCAACATCACAACCACCACCACCTCCACCACCTCCACCACCTCCACCACCTACACCACCTACACCACCTACACCACCTACACCACCTACACCACCTACACCACCTACACCACCTACACCACCTACACCACCTACACCACCTACACCACTACCACCTCCACAACCTACACCACCTCCACCACCACCTCCACCACCCACCATCTCCACCACCACCACCACAACCCCAGCACCATCACCACCACCTCCAACACCAACTCCACCACCACCACCACCACTACCACCTCCACCACCATCACCACCATCACCACTACCATCTCCACCACCTCCACCACCATCACCACCACCACCACTACCACCTCCACCAACCACCATCTCCACCACCACCACAACCCCAGCACCACCACCTCCACATCCACCACCACCACCACCTCCTCCACCACCACCATCACCACCACCACCACCACCTCATCACCACCAACACAACCACAACCACCACCAACACCACCTCCACCAAAACCACCACGTCCACCACGTCCACCACGTCCACCACCTCCACCACCTCCACCACCTCCACCACCTCCACCACCTCCACCACCTCCACCACCATCACCACTATCACATCCACCACCCACCATCTCCACCACCACCATCACAACCCCAGCACCACCACCTCCACCTCCACCACCTCCACCACCACCACCACCACCACCTCCACCACCACCACCTCCTCCTCCTCCACCACCACCATCACCACAACTACCTCCACCACCAACACCAACACCACCACCACCACCTCCCCTCCTCAAACACCACCACCAACACCTCCACCACCTCCAGCACCACCACTACCACCACCTCCAGCACCACCACCACCAACACCTCCACCACCATCACCACTACCACCTCCACCACCTCCACCACCTCCACCACCACCACCATCACCACTACCACCTCCACCACCCACCATGTCCACCACCACCACCACAACCCCTGCACCACCACCATCACAATCACCAACGTCACCCCGGCCATCACATGCACCACTAAAACACCAGGTGACAGAAATGTCTCTGCCCGAATGCTGAAATTTCAGTGTAGTTAACGAAATCTTAACGTTAGGTGAAAATATGCCATCAATATCGTGTTATGGCCGGCATGCTTGCCTGGCAACGAAAGTACGTCGTAAAATGGGGACAGACAGAAAGCGTCCGTCGTTTTTACGAGCGGGGCAATTACTTATCACCGGGGTTCTTTGTTCCGGTGTCTGGCTGTGCGCTGAAGCGAGATTGATATGTTCGTAAACTTTTCGGGTCGATGTGTTGAGAACTATGTGTCAGCGTACGGCTACAGGGTATCCATTAGCATATGGTTACTGGGTCTCTGTCAACGAATGACTACTGGGTCCACGTCAGCATACGGCTACAGGACAGCGTCATATTATCAGTCTGCCGGGTGTCAGGGACGGACCGGATTGCTTCTTTTGCACGACCAGGTTGATTAAGCGATGGGAGTTTTGTACACGCGGTTCAAATATGTATTTGTTTACTAAGTTTTCATAACGGTATTGTTGTAGCCCAATTTATACATATGAAGGCTTTCAAGGCAAAACTGGGTATACTAACAATCAAAGATCTGCACATCCGGCAAAGTGGCGTCCATTGGCTGAAAATGGACATATCGCGTTTTAATAAATAAAAAAACGGATGACGCTAATCGCGTGTGACAACAACCGCTTTTTGCGCACGTCGTTTAACGGGTAGTATCATGTTTTTTGGTAAATTAAATAGTATAGCAACTCAACATGTGTTTTAAAAACGTGTTGTCCTTGTTTGGAAGTAATCTCAAAAAACCGTTACGTTTTTGCACTGCTTTTAAAGGAAATTAAAATAAGGCATTAGCTAAAACCCTTTTTCCATGTGTACACAAAGTTTAGCATTGTATGTAACATTTGACAACATTAAACAAATAAAAAAAAATACATTTGTAGCATAAATTCGATTGTAAAATAAATGAAAAGAAACCAACGCGTCTACCAACCGAGCTAGCGGCACCAACAGAAATGCACTGACTGATTTAAGTTGTTATGATAAATTGTACAACTCCTGCTTCATATATCGATATTCTAGTGATATTATGAGATTATACACGTTATGTTCTGTAGCTGGATACAATATATGTTTGCTATGTATGTTTATTGGTGTAGATTATCTCCCGTTGGTTGCATTCGATATAATTATTCTGAAAACGAGCCCAAGCTCGGCGAAAACTATTCACTTGTAGGCGCATTCGCATTCGCATTCGTTGTTTTGAATAAAATTCGATTCATGTGGAACCGTAAGATAACTGCTTGTTCCTCTATGATGACTAGTGTTTGTATTACATCGGAATATTGCACAATAACTCATTCTGACGTTCGTTTCGACCCAAAAGTTATACTTGTAAACGTGCTCTGAATGCATGGAAAGGGTCGGCCTGATGTGAGTTTGAGTCATAAGTGATGTCACCTCTCGGCATCCCGAAAAGCGCGCCAAAAATATGCATATTCGAAAATGTCCGATTGCACAGCATAAAATGTGTAATTTCTAATTCATTGAATTTTTTGATTTTTTTGCTTGGTGGACGTGGAAATAGATAACATGATGTAATATAACATGAATTCAAGCAATAGATGTTTTTATTCCCTTTAAACTTAATTAATATAATATCCTTATGGGTAGAATAAATCTGAAGACGATACACTATCAGCCACAGTTTAGTACTAATTCATATAAAGTTCATAATATTATAGTCCGAATACTGAAGGTGTACTGCGTGCCAATTTACCTTTACTTCCTTACTTACGGCTTTGAGATCCCGTGGGCGCCACGTGGCGCATAGGGCATGCACAAAAATCCGCCAGTCTGCCCTGTCAGCCGCCCTTCGTGCCGCCGCTGCTGCCCAGGATTGCCACCCAAACGCGTCTCGTGCTTTCTCCATGCACCACTCGTCGCCACATCTCCTTTGGTCGTCCGATCGATCTCTTCCCCATAGGTGTCCAATTCATCACTACACAACAGTCATTTGTATACTCGAATATAAGGCCATGGCCAATAAAACGGGCTAAAAAGCCTTGATGATGTCCGTTATCCTACTTATTTCTACATTTTCGTACAGTTTTTCATTTGAAATTGTTTCTGGCTAGAATATACGTACAATTCGACGCAATCATAATATTGTGGAACTTATTGAGCCTTTGTCCATCAGGTTGGTTTATCTTCCAACACTCTGCTCAGTGTAGCAGAACCGACATCACACTGCTCTCGTAGATTCTCAGTTTAGTTTCCCTCTGTGTTGGTTGATTGTCCACACTTTCCTTAGCTTATAATAGGCTGAACTTGCTTTCTCAAGGCGTGAACTTATATCCGCTGCTGAACCTTTGTCTGCATACATAAATGAGTCCAGATAAGTGAAACTATCAACGGTCTCTACATCATCGACACCTATTGCAATTGGTTGGTTATCATCAGTCTCGATCTTCATCGTTTGCGTTCCTGTTGTGTCTATGTGTAATCCGATTCTCTTATACTTCTAACTCGTTTGCTTTTCTTTGTAACTTTAATTCTTGATGGTGACAAAAGACTAAATCGTCCTCCAGCTTATCTAATCCCCACTGAATTCCTATTTTCCTTCTAGTTGTTTCTCTCACCAACACAAACAAAAACCCTGACATCACCCAACCTTTCCTCACTCCCGACATAACAGGAAGCCATTCTCATAATCTACCTTCATCTTCAACGGCACATCTGAAGTTTTTGTAAAACATTTTCACAAGGTTGATATTTTTGATGGAATTCCATGGTATTTCACAATTCTCTCAATACTCTCCATGTGAATAGTATCGAAAGCTTTCTTAACGTCCACAGTAGTGATGAAACGTGGGCTATTCCACTCAAGACACTGGTCGATGATGTTCCTTAATATGAAAATCTGCTGTATACATCCTTTCCCCTTCTGAATCCTGCTTGTTCTTTCCTCAGTTTGTTATCGGTGCATCTCTTATCCTGTCTATAACCACCCTACCAAGCACTTCGCCGGGAATCGACAATAACGTAACACAATTTTTACACTTCTCCAGATCACCTTTTATGTAGTTTAATGATGATTCCTTTCTTCCAGTCTTCAAGTATTTCTTCATTCATCCATGTTAATTGGAACAATTCCTTAAATGTTCGTGCTACCATAGTACTATCACCTTTCAATATGTCACCTGCAAGCGTGCCAACTTACGTTTAGTAAGCGCAAAACATTGTTAGCTATTTAAATGTTTAGCCAGCGAAAATTAAACAGAACGTTCAAGTTATACACCAAATTTACCTACTTCGATATTTATCAACAACTGTATTTGATGTTCAGATCTCTCTCGATATTCCCACAATCAAGACCAGCAATTTAGCGAACTAGGTGTTACTAATTACCACCCACGCTGACTCTTGAATGTGGGACGTACAACGTGACCTGCTTTTAAACGTCAAACGCTGTAATCCGATATTAATAGTACCTTGGAACGATTGACGTTTAAAGGTGTGTCTTCCACGGTGAAAAATAGATAGGGAATGTTCGGGTCCATCCCTTTCGCGACAGCGGGACGTCTTCGGACGTCATCAAACGGGGAAAGAAATGCCGCAGTGGACACGCTTGGGTGGTTCGGGTCAATGCCTATTCATGACACCCGCACGATTTGGGCGTCGTAAAGTAAACGGCTGTTTGCCGTGAATAAGCGTGGCTAATTCGTATCATTAACCCTTCATGACACTCTCGCAACTTGGGGGACGTCGTCAACTAAGACATTATACGGCCGTGGATAGGCGTGGCTTATTCGAAACACAAGCGCTCCAAGAGACTAGCGCGTCTTTGGGAGGTGTCAGATATGAACAAACGTCGTAGTAGACAAGTGTGTCTGATTCATATCAGTAACTGGATTTGAAGTGTGACTGTGATTGACTCATCTACATGGTTCCGTGTGGTATGCAAATCAAGTACGTCTAATGTGTGTGTGTGTGTATAATACGGACAAGTGACTTGTGAAACAAGCTGTTCATCGTCGAGGATACGTCTGTTGAATCGATATCAAGACGACACGAACTGTGTAAGTATGATTTATATTGATAAGAATGGCCAGGCAGTGAAGTGGGCATGTGGCGATGCGTTGAATAGGTGAATAGGTTGTCAGGTGAATTTTACAAACGGTGAAGTGGGCAAGCCATTTGAAGGTAACGTGGGCAGTTGGCCAGAGGTGAACTGGATAGACGGTAAGACGGATACGTGGACTTCAGTTTTTGAAGTGGGCAGGTCGTCAGATGATAACGTGGTCAATCGGTGAAGTTGACAATTGGTCAGTTGGTGAGGAGGGCACGTGGTCAGATGATGACGTGGACAGAGAGTGAAGTGACAGGCGGTCAGACGAAAAGTGGACAGGCGATTAGGCGGTGAAATGGGCAGGTTTTCATTCAAACGGTCAGGCGGTGTAGTATTCAGACGGTCAGACGGTAAACTATTCAGACGGTTAGAATATGAAATAGTCAGACGGTGAAGTGGGCAGATGGTCAGATAGTCAGACGGTCAGACGGTGACATATTCAGAGGGTCAGACGGTGAAATGGGTAGATGGTCAGACGGTGACGTATTCAGACGTTCAGACGGTGACATATTCACAAGATTAGACGGTGGAGTAGCCAGATGGTCAGACGGTGACGCATTCAGAAAGTCAGAAGGTGAAGTAATCAGACGGCCAGGCGGTGAAGTATTCAGTCGGTCAGACGGTGAAATATTCAGACGGTCAGACGGTGACGCATTCATTGGTCAGACGGTGAAGTGCTGGTGGCCAGACGTTGGCCTACTCAGAATGTGAGACGGTGACATTGGTAGATAGTCTGGTGATTCGTACGAAGAGGTTGAACGTGCGTGATATAACAAAACATTAACCACATATTAGGCGTCAATGCATAGTTCACAATAACATGCGTACCGTTTGTTTGCTTTTCAGAGAGAGTATGGCCGTCGTCACGCAAGCACTACTTGTTCTTTGGGTGGCTTTAGCTGTCACTGGTAAGATTGTTATTTAATTTTCAAACGGTGTAAATTATAATTATAATATGTGTGGACCCTTTAATAGCTTCTAATACTGTTACATTACTTACTTTCTATTATATTTTCATTGTTGATATCTTGCATTGTTTTCATCTGTCAGAATGTTTTGCGATTGATATATTAACTCCTGTGAGCTGGTGTCGTTTCCAACGCATATTATATATATATATATATATAATATGCATGTATATACATATTATTTATATATATATATATATATTAGCTGCGCAAAGGTGGTGAGATAATATTTCTACTGTGTTATTTGTAAAAATAAAATTGAGTCAGTGGAGTGTTCTTATCGTCAAGGCTTTCCCCACGGTTCTGGCTAGTGTCCACACAGATACACGCGCACACGCACGCACGCACGCACGCACGAACGCACACACGCGCACACGCGCACACGCACACACGCATACACGCACACACACACACACACACACATATATATCTTGGTCGATCGTGGGTGAATTCCAAGACGTTCTCTCAGACCTTCGGAAGTCTTTTATTTTTAATATATATGTGTTCATTATCAAGAAAGCTTATTTTTAAACAATAACCTACATCTAAATTACATTTATTCGTGGACAAACCATGCCTCCATCAAGTAATAAATCCCATTGTTCAATATTTAGCGGTCACTAACAGGAAATGGAATTTGTTGGATTTGCGTTCAGTTCGACATAATAATACCAAAGCCAGGACAATTATGCTTAGAATGTTGTTTTCTGTATTATTTTCTCAACATAAGCACACAGAGAAATGTGCAAACAAATTTGTGATTTAGGTATTTATAACAATAAACAAACTTGTCCTACAATTTTCTTTTATTAAAAAGTAAAGT
>OZ023205.1:27566291-27636291 GCA_963995525.1 Escarpia spicata | reverse complement strand
TGTGAGTGAGTTATTACGTGAATCAAAGCATCTCTCGGGTATCATACGGATCCCCATTTTAACGGCCACCCTTTCTACAAAGGACGATATTTTCAATATATATCGTATGTTTTAACTGATCCACCTAAATATACCGTTGTTTGTATAACAACCCACACTTTCGAATATACCCCTCCACGTGGGATCTCACGGCATGATAGTTTATGATGGTTTTCAACTATATTTTGTTGGTATCGCCACCTGTCGAATGGACTTTCAACACATTTAACACGTGTATCCGTTTTCCACCAAACCTTTTGATCAAACTTAATAAAATTTCCAGCCACCCACGTGAAATATTCCCTCTGCATAAACACTCGGTTCCGATGCATATGCATGTTAAATGAAACGTGTTAATGTTTCTACAGGATTCTCAATCTAGCGGGTGGCGCCACGTAGCGACAACAGTGCACGTTGGTAAAGTGAGACAACGGGATTGGGTCAAGGTGTATATAGACGGCAAGAAGTGCGACAAGATTAATCAGTCATGGGTCTTCCTTGGTTCGTACTCTGTACACTCGTACTAATTATGTATAGTTATCACATTGTTCATATGGACTTATCGAGCATCTTGAAAAGGCCTACATAATATTGAGCACATACGTAAGCACATGGATACGCATATCCACACACATTCCCACTTCCACACACACACCCACATCCACATCCACATGCATACCGACATCCATACACACACCCACATCGATACACTTACCCATATCCACACCCATACCCACATCCACACACATACCCACATCCACAAACATACCCACATCCACACACATACCCACATCCACACACATACACCGAACCACGTACACTCGTACATAAGTGTGTATTTTTTCAAGAAATTAATAAAAGAGTATGTGTTATGATCTATATGAACAGTATCATCGCCATCAGTCAAGGCGCATGTGTTTCTATGCCTTTGTCATTATGCTACGTACCATAGTCATTATTGTATTGCATGTATTAACTGGAATGAGTACAGTGTTTAATAAGTGTAACAAATCAACTATTTCCGTTTCCATAGGAAATGTACACTATTTATTGTTATAAACACATGTACACAATGATTATGTGAAAATAAATATTCATCCAGGCATTCAGGTATTTACACATTTACTCATTTACTCATTCACTCATTCACTAATTCATTCATTCACTCATTCACTAATTCGCCCATTCGCCCATTCACCCAATCACTCACTCAGTCATGCATCACTCATATATCACTAATTCACTCATTCACTCATTCGCCCATTCGCCCATTCGCCATTCACCCATTCACTCACTCATTCATTCATAATTCATACATCATTCATTAACTCATCAACTCATTCGGTCATTCCTTCTATCGTTAATTGATTAATTAATACATTAAATAATTCGTTCGTTCACAGTAAGAAGGTTGTACCGGGTGTCTTTCCGAAATTTCTTCAGACCCCAATACTGCGGTCCTTGCCGCACCTGGCATTATCGTGGGTTCGTCGACTCGGTGAGTATCTGAAGAACATAACATGTGGTGTTTCGATGGTTCTATTTGCCTGCCACTAGCCTATTTTACACAACCTAATACGTGTGTAAGTGGCGTGTGTCAATCAGTGATGAGTGAAATAGTTCGCCATGGCAAGCAAAGTAACCAACAAAATTTAAAACAAAAGTATCACGGTTTACTCACTTTCACCTTTTGCTCTAGTGCCGAAACTTAGAATACATTAACTCTCCTCTTTCTTCTGTATTTGCTAAAACTATAACGATCAGAGGCTATTTCAGGTAAGTGTCGCGAGGTACGTCTTGAGGCCAAGAGAAGTTCGGACGCTCTTCAAAAGTCGAGGACTGTGCATTGGCGAGTAACACATACTTGTATCAGTAATAACCAACTGGTTTATAACGATAAAGTATCACGAGCGCTCTGTTTAGCTACTGGCGCTAGACATGGCACGTCACATAGAGTATTGATATTATTATTATTATGTTTCTGATAGTGAATGATTTGCGAATGAACAGAATGTCACCAAACAACGAAACATGTTACGTAATACAAAAAAGCAAATTGTTATCTAACCCGGACACAAATAACCCACACACCTACTGGTGATTACTTGTTATATGCTTCGACAGAGTAAAAATAATAATATGATACAAGGCGTAGGAACCGTGAGTTGCGGCGGACTGAGCATCCCTATATTATAGAGGGGGTCCTGGATATAAGATTGGCATCCAATATTTAAGAAAAAGGGGGTACATTTCACATTTGGATGTTTTTTTAGAGTAGAATTGATGGTTTTAGAGAGCCTGAATTAGGGTGAAATTGGAGAGGATCAAGGGAGTCTTTTGGAAAGCCTTGGGTAGGGCGGGTGCAGTTGTAAGTTTTCGGAGAACCTCGGGGGTGGTGCAATTGGAGATATTTGTTGAGACTCCAACGGGGTACAAGTGTTGTGTTTTTTTGGAGAGCCACAAAGTGTCTTTTTAGAGAAAGGGGATGCAATTGGAAGTTTTTCGTGAGCCACAGTCCTCCTATATTCACCACGTCCGACGCCAATGAATATGATTATATTATATTGGATGTTAGAAAAATATACTTATGATACCCATGTTGCATTAGTCGTTTGATGTTGATACAACGAATGCGAGATATGTATGTGTTGTTATGTTGAGCCTTCTCCGTGCAGGACTGAAAGACAAGTTTAAGGGGAGGTCGTCTTGCGAAAATACCTGGGTTCTAATTGTTGCTGGCTCCAGCGGATACAATAACTACCGCCACCAGGTACTATATAATTTTAGTATTTATTTTGATTATTATTACTGCTGCTTGTATGTATACACCCTGTATATATATATATATATATATATATGCGTGCGTGTGTGTGCGTGCGTGCGGGCGTGTGCGTGCGTGCGTGCGTGCGTACGTACGTGTGTGCGGTTGGGTGTGCATGAGTATGTCATGTCCACTGTCGTTCTACGCAGGCAGGGCTGAGCGATTCGCGACGGGGTCGATAGGGGTATATATATACATCAATCAGTATGTTGTGTTTAAAGGGAATACAAACATATATTGCTCGAATTCATGTTATATTACATCTTGCTATCTATTTCCACGTCCAACAAACCAAAAAAAATAAAAAATTCAATAAATTAGAAATTCCACATTTTATGGTGTGCATCCGGACATTTTCGAATATGCATATTTTTTTCGCGCTTTTCGGGATGTCGAGATGTGACGTCACTTATGACTCAAACTCGCATCAGGCTGACCCTTTCCATGCATTCAGAGCATGTTTACAAGTATAGCTTTTGGGTCTAAACGAGCGTCAGAATGAGTTATTGTGCAATATTCCGACGTAATACAAACACTAGTCATCATAGAGGAACAAGCAGTTATCTTACGGTTCCACATGAATCGAATTTTATTCAAAACAACGAATGCGAATGGGCCTACTAGTCGACTAGGTTTCGCAGAGCTTGGGCTCGTTTTCAGAATAATTATATCGAATGCAACCAGCTTGAGGTAATCTACACCAATAAACATATATAGCAAACATATATTGTATCCAGCTACATAAAGTAACATGTATAATCTCATAATATCACTAGAATATCGATATATGAAGGAGTTGTACAATTTATCATAACAACTTAAATCAGTCAGAGACTTTCCGCTGGTCCCGCTAGCTCAGTGGGTAGGCGCGTTGGTTACTTGTCATTTATTTTACAATCGGGCGACGCCAGTTCAATCCTGACAGCATGCAAACCTTTGATTTTCTTAACACTTTTTTGTTTATGTTTTCACGAAGTAATATAAACAAAATCATTTTATACTATTATGCACTGTTTGTAAATAATGTTTATTTTTGTAGTAATTATTTATTCGCCACAAAAATGAAAATATGGTCATTATATAACGATGTTTCTAAATTTTATTTATCCAAACAAATATAATGTAACGGATAAATAATTTATTAATTGTAAATATATTGTACGGTAATATATTGTAATTATATATGTGAAACAGAGTGAGATCTGTCTGGATAAATACAATTTAGAAACATCGTTATATATAATGACCATATTTTCATTTTTGTGGCGAATAAGTAATTACTACAAAAATAAAAAAAATATTTACAAACAGTGCATTATAGTATAAAATGATTTTGTTTATATTACTTCGTGAAAACATTAACAAAAAAGTGTAAAGAAAATCAAAGGTTTGCATGCTGTCAGGATTGAACTGGCGTCGCCCGATTGTAAAATAAATGACAAGTAACCAACACGCCTACCCATTGAGCTAGCGGGACCAGCGGAAATTGTATTACTGATTTAAGTTGTTATGATAAATTGTACAACTCGTTCATATATCGATATTCTAGTGATATTATGAGATTATACATGTTACTTTATGTAGCTGGATACAATATATGTTTGCTATATATGTTTATTGGTGTAGATTATCTCCCGCTGGTTGCATTTGATGTAATAATATTATTCTGAAAACGAGCCCAAGCTCGGCGAAACCTAGTCGACTTGTAGGCCCATTCGCATTCGTTGTTTTGAATAACATTCGATTCATGTGGAACCGTAAGATAAATGTTTGTTCCTCTATGATGACTAGTGTTTGTATTACGTCGGAATATTGCACAATAACTCATTCTGACGCTCGTTTCGACCCAAAAGCTATCCTTGCAAACATGCTCTGAATGCATGGAAAGGGTCGGCCTGATGCGAGTGTGTGTCATAAGTGACGTCACGATACCACGTGATCGCCTAGCTCATTAAAAAAAAAATTTCCGCGGGAATCGCTTCACAGACGGGCTTAAAATCGACTTTATGCTACAAATGTATTGTTCTGTATTTGTTTAATGTTGTCAAATGTTACATACAATGTAAAACTTTGTGTACACATGGAAAAAGGATTTGAGCTAATGCCTTATTTTTATTTCCTTTAATATTGCATTTCTTTTATCACCATTTTCAGGCAGACGCTTGCCATGCCTATCGTGTTGTGAGGAATCGTGGCGTCCCAGAGGAACGAATCGTTCTGATGATGTATGATGATATCGCCTTTAATGCATTGTAAGAATATTTCCATTATATATTACCCAAACCCAATAGTTGTCATTGTTCTAATTGTTGTCAGTACGTTTCCTTAATGAACTGTACTTTATATAATTTGATGTCATAACTCATAGTTAGTTCGAAGTAAATGTTATTATAGAGGGTCTATCAAAATTAATGATACTGCAATAACTGTTTAGCCGTTTCGAGATACTGTCAACATTAACTAAAACTTGACTGTGTTACGTTGATGCAACTTAAAGGCCATATCTTGTCCAAATGTATTTTTTTCAGAGATCTATGTAAATGTACTTGTACATGCGTGTTATTCAATATTATCACAAAGACACATGTTTACCCAAAACATTGATAATATTTGTATAAAATAGTGACCGGTCACAGTGCAAACTTGGAAATGTCTGTTTTCCGGAAATGACTGAAGGAGCAGATACGTGACGTTATTAGTGGAACGGCCTACTCACGGTCGCACGGTTTACGCGGTTAAATTTCATTTCATTATAATTACATGTCAATTGTTTTAATAACTAACATGTATAATTATGAAACTGTGTGTTGTGGGAAACAGTGTCAATTCGGGTTTGACTGGAAATTCGGTGCACATCTTCTCCAAAGACACAATTTGTCGGCGGAAAATGGAATAGTTTATGTGTAAAGGACATGATTCATTCTATGCCTACGGCGAATAACATCACTTGTGGTGCAAATCTGCCGATGGATATATACATCATATACGGTGGAAGATGGGCTTCAAAATGGAGTCAGATGTCAATAATACAACAGTCTTTAACATTACTCAAACGAAGCGTCAATATGCAACCGAGTACCACCACAACGCCCCTGACCCTGTCACCACAACAAAGTCAACGGCCGGCCGTCAGTTGTCGGACCCTCTCGACAGGTTCTTGCGTCGGCCTGTGTGATACCGCATCGACACCAGGCACTCTAACATCAGCAGAAACAACATTAATCTCTCAAACGTCATCATCACTGTCTTCAAAATGTATATAATAAAATCCAGGTTGGCGGCAGTGTTTCACTTGTGACGTCACTAAATCTTACGCCGCTGTCACTCAGAGGTTTCCGTAAGGCAAACAATTTAGAGGTTCTTTCTTTGTTGTACGCCCTTATGCAATTCACAAACATATTTTCAATAGCATAATGTTAATGTGCATACATCATTTTCTTATTATGGAACGTAGCACATTTTATTCCACGATATGGCCTTTAAAGAGTCGTTCATTAGGGTAGGAGTATGATAAGATGTATGATGTTTTTACACATGATTGTAGGAACCCTGATCAAGGCCAGATGTTCAACCGTCTGAACGGGCCAAATGTCTATGATGTGACGATTGATTACAAAGGCGATGTAAGGAGATTTTACATTTTGCTACTTTATTTTGTGTAACTGTTGAACAGTTGAATGTTTATGAAAATGTGTGTGTGTGTGTTTGTGTTTGTGTTTGTTTGTGTGTGTGAGTGAGTGCGTGTGTGCGTGTGTGCGTGTGTGCGTGTGTGCGTGTGTGCGTGTGTGCGTGTGTGCGTGTGTGCGTGTGTGCGTGTGTGTTTTCATTTGTTTAAGCATTCGTGTGCATGTACATGTTTATGTGGGTATTTGGTTGTTTGTGTGCATATTCTTGAGTGTGTCCGTGCGCATGTGAGCATGTGTGCATGTATGTGTGTATTCGTGTGAGTGAAAGCGCACGCCAATCCAATCGCAATTTTGTCAATAGGTGTTTAAGGAAAAGCGTGTTGTCTGTACGTAGAATATCACCGCAGCGAATTTCTTGAATATCTTACGTGGAAACCAAGCGGCCATGAGCGGGATTGGATCAGGAAAAGTGATCAACAGGTAGTATTTCACAACATTTTCGCATCTAGCATAATATTAAGATGGTGGAGCACGCATCTCTTGACACGTATTTGCGCACACTCATACGCACATGTACACATGCGCACACTCACACACCAAACACATGTACAAGTAGACACACCCACGCACGCACACACGCATACATAAGCAAATACACACGGAATCACGCATGTACATAAACGGATGCAAACACGTATGCACATACACACGCACACACGCGCAATGACACATACACACACGTACGTTTCGTCCGTGTGTGTATGTGTGCATGCACGCCACGCATCCACGAACGTTTATGCATTGTCGTCATTGATTATTCCCTTGATATATAATGTTGATACATTCATTAATGGATGCCGGATGACACTGATTGATGTTAGCAAATTAGAGAACAGTTATTAGTCGTCGTACGTCAACATTCACCTGTTCGGAGATCGGTTCATTTCGGCTCAACAAGTTTGACGACTTCCGTCAATAAATAAATTATTTATTCAAATCGGCAGTCCAGTCACATTGCAAATAAACAATTTTATGCTACATTCCTCTGTTTACATTTACATTTCGGACGAAATTTTCCCCATAATTCTATGCTTGCACACTCGCAGTCGCGATAATTGATGATCTCCGAAAAGGTCACTGTGAAATAAGATATTCTCATAAAATGCAAATACAACAACGCTAGAGACAGTTTCAATTTGGGAAATGACTTACACAATCAAATGAATGTTTTCGAATTGCAGTGGACCCGACGACAATGTATTTGTTTACTACACAAACCACGGAGGTCCAGGAGTTATTGGTTTCCCAAGTGGTCCAGTTGTGAGTCACTTCCAGTATATCACTCTCTTCACTCCATACGGCCGACACTACACTAGTCTTGCGCTTTGTATTTCGGTGGATTTCCTATGTTAACTGGAGTGTCCTTTTTCATTTTCAATTCGTCAACTACTGAACACATCCAGTTTTCCGTAACTTGAGGTTTCCTTTCCGAGTATTTTCATGTGACACTGGTAATCTGTTTTGCTGGAGGTGTTCTATCAAATTGAGCTATTTATTTGCGATCTACTCAAACCGCTGCATTATGATGACTTTATACCCGACTCGGTGCTTACCAGTCGGTGTTAATTGAAATAGCATACCATACGTTTTAAATTACGAACAAAACTAATATTTCCTACCCTATCTATATAATTTATGCACACATTGTTGTTGAAATACAGGTACAAAGAACTAGGTTTGTTTACATATGTAATAATTTACATTAAGGTTTGTTTACACATGTAATACTTTATATTGATGTTTGTTTACAAGTGTAATACTTTATATTTATGTTTGTTTGCATATGTAATACTTTACATTTGTGTTTGTTTACATATGTAATACTTTACATTTAGCATTAGACGTAGTATGTGCGCTGTGTGCATAAAATGAACAATCAGAAGTTATATGTAATGTGACGAAATGCATAATATTCAGCGTATCCTGTACATATATGTTTTACACATACCACTCACTGATATAGAAACGTCTTTAATGTGTCGTGTTTGTGTTCTTCAGCTCTCGGCGCCCCTTTTGAACAGTGCAATTTTGCAAATGTACAACGCATATAAATTCGGCCAGGTAAGTTGTCCGTGATTTTGACACAATTTTGAGGCAGCATCACTTGACTAAAACGTTTGTCATTTATAAATTACAATGCATGTCAACTACGTATAATAATTGCATTGTAGACACTGTGCTATTGTATTACTACTTCAACCGTAAAGAGCGGAGCCGACATATTAGTAAGTTGGGTTGACTCCAAATGAACCCAAACAAATATAATAGAGGTTGATGAGAGACATAAATATGGTACCAACATGTAATCGTACCACGATTTCAAAAACTTCAGCAACATGTCGTTTGTTTCATATCTTCCTGTGTTTTGTTGTGTATTTCTTGCAAATAACTGTTACATTGTCGTACCACCTTTTTTGTCCGTTGTAGTTGGTGTTTTACATCGATGCTTGTTTCTCTGGGTCAATGTTCAAAAATCTTCTGCCAACCGGTATCCGTGGTGAGTGGAACGACTTTCTTAGGTTTGTCCTAGAAGTTTATACAGTCCACGAAACGCTCGTTGCCTCAAATTGGTGCAATGCAGGCATCACCGTTCCTCCCATCTACAGTGGTATGTCCTACACCAGAGAGATAACTCGGGTATTATGAATCAATTTTTTTAAATTTGTCAGTTTAAAGACAGTTTTGCCCACTCCAAGATGGCTACCGGACGTACAGTACATACACGTCGGCCCCCAATCGACAATATCTACACCACTGATATGCAACCATAGTTATAAACCGTAAAATGTATTCATAAAGGTATTCAAAAGTGCAATCTTATGCATTACCCAACCATCCGCACGGTATCGTTATAAAGCTTTACACCAAATGTTTAATGCAATGTGCGTTAGCCGTTTTATTTGTCAGGCAGCGACAAATAGCTCGCTATGAACTATTTCGGTTGGTATTGAGTTTCTCAGGAAGAAGAGATGACAACCCACACACGACCTACCACTACATTATATCAATGATGTAACGTTTTTGGACACTCATTTTACGTTTACTTTCGAAAACAGGATACGTATTTTAACACGAATTGGGAATATCAGCTGATGTACTGAGCACATGTTGGGAGTTTGAATAATGCGTCATAATATTGTGTTGTTATTCATTGGTTAAGTTAGATAGAGCGTTTACTTGGAAGCTGGCGAGAAGACAGATGACAACTGCAGGCCATGAGAAACGAACTTACGGTAATGTGAGCGGACGCGCTCAGGATTAGGGTAGAAGAAGAGGCAAACAGCGGCTGAGATCGGTGAATGTCGTGACGATTTATTCCCGTTATTGTGCGGGCTGCGGAATAAGAGCGAGAGACGGTAGGGTGGACATGACCGTGATAATATATCAGTGGTCGCAGGAAAGGAAATAACTAAAATCAGTATCGACACGAACCACACAAATGACGTCGTAAACGGGAAGTGGAACAACGCATGGTTATTAACATAAGAATAGGCACGTTCGTTTTTGCTTGGGTGCTTGAGGAATATTAAAACAAATAATATATCAACGACTGCGTGTCTGTTCAGTGTACGCCACCACAGCAGCCAGTCCAACCGAATCATCCTTCGCCCACTACTACTCCAGCCACCACAACACGTACCTGGGCGACGAGTACAGCATCAGCTGGACGGAGGATTCGGATATCGTAAGTCAATGTGTACAACAAACCGTCACACTGCGGTATTTATGCTTCGGAAATGTGTGCCAATGTCACAACTGTGTATACGTATAGTCACATACCCATCACTTATTGTCGGCAATTTAGACACCGGTGGTTTCGGCTTCCCGTACATGACACCTCATCTCTGCTATATTAACCGAACAATTCGACTGCTACATACGGCCTAACGCTAGTCGCACACAGCTAAACTATTGTTGCGGATTGTCTGTTTAATCGACTAGCAATGATTTTTTTACCACTGTTGTGCAAGTGGGAAATCGTACAATGTATGACTCTGAGAAACTGGATACCGCAGACTTCACAACAAAATGTGTTGCAACTCACGTGAGCGTCTCCGCGGTCGCAGTGTTTTTATTCTGGAACTACACGCGCGCATTCATAGGAATGTGACTTGGTGTGATTCTGACAAGCACCTAGTGGCATCTTCTGCTAGTTGCGGTGATTAGTGGTGTTTTCCGCCCAGCTATGATAGAAAATGTGAATAACACCGTTGTTGCTTTGGATTTCAGAAAGATCTCCAGGTTGAGACTGTCCAAGAGCAGTTTCTGATTGTCAAGGCAAATACACAGAGTAGTCATGTGCAGGAGTATGGTCAACCTGTAAGTGTTTTTTCAGAGCGTTCGATAAAATCAACTTAAAATAATTCCAACACACCTGGCAGTAACCATAGCTTTTTTCAACACATCTTGTAGTGTAGCGCCGTGATGCAGTGGCTAGAGCTTCGGACTCTCAATAGAGAAAACCCGGGTTCGAATCCTGTGCGGCGGTGTCGAACCTTGGGCAAGTTCGTTCGCTATATGTTGCTCCAGTTCACTCAACTGTATGAATGAGTACCTGGCTATAAACAGTGGTGGATATTTGTGTGCGGATAATCTTTGCGCATTAATTGCAGCGTGGCTTGATTCTTCCCAGAGAAGTCGACATGGTGTTCGATTGAAGTTCATTTCGTTGGCAAATGTTCTCTGGCCATATTTGCTTAGTTTATGCAAACACACATTTAATATTAACAAACATTACGTGTTAATTATTTTTTATGAATGTTGATCATATATCTAGACGTAGCAGTATTAGTGCGTCGTTTATCTGTAATACAATACATTATATGAACTGTTGGTTTCTCCCATGTGCAGAGTGTCTCGAACAGTCCACTGGCGGATTTCCAGTCCTGGATAAGTTGCCTCGGAGACGGTGACAAACGACTAAAAAAGACAACACATCATCTGTTAATTGACGCTGCAACTCACAGAGAGCATGTAAGTATTTCACAACATTAATACACCGATGGTTTTGATAGCCTTGTCCAGCCAACTCATCCCGGTATTTCTTGGTCTGTAGTTATTTTTGATTCAGTACTGATTATAGTTACATCCGTATACATGCTATTTGTCACGCTCGTCGAAAACACGCAATTATAAAGTAATTTACTCAACCGTTGCAAGCGCAACTGACATTTGTGGAGTATGTTACTCTGTGTTATAATTTCAAAACTTTCTAACCATTGTTATACATTCATAACATTTTACCGTTCACTCTAAAATGTTTCTTTAATTATTTCGTGTGCGAAAGGCATTCGTGCTTAAAGCATAATTTGTGTGTAACTTAATCATGGTGTAAATATACAATTCTGCAGTCAAAATAAAACAAAAACATACACGTAATGTTACGTAATATACTTTCGAATTATGTTTTTGTCACTCGAAGTCTGATCAACGTCCTCTCCACAACTGAACGTGTGAGGTTACACGCACTACACTCGCATCAACATAATTGTTTAGAGCTGTAATCGCAACATGGCGGAATTCTTCCAGAAGAGAATACAAAGTGTTGGAAGGAGTCGTAGGCTGATGTTTAAAGAACTACACGCATAGCCATATAATGCACTGAAAAAGGTGTAATTTTGCATTTTATGACCTTAGTGAGACTTGTAAAGAAAACATGCATTTCTGTTCTTCTGCAGCAAGATTCGGTAGCCTCTGAAGACGTTCCTTTGGCCATCCTGCGTCACAAAATTGCTGCCACCACAGAAGTTCCTTCAAAAGCGCAGCTTACGGCACAGATTAAAACAATACAACAGGTAATATAACTGTAATCTTAATAGAGTATTATGTATGTGTGTATGTGTGTATGTGTGTATGTGTGTATGTGTGTATGTGTGTATGTGTGTATGTGTGTATGTGTGTATGTGTGTATGTGTGTATGTGTGTATGTGTGTATGTGTGTATGTGTGTATGTGTGTATGTGTGTATGTGTGTATGTGTGTGGGTATGCTACCGTGTTCCTCCTCTTAGTTATCATCATCATCAACAACGGTTGTTAGTACACTGGTTTCGAATGACGTGCCGTGTCTCAGGCGCCAAACTTTCAGAGATTCATCTACTTCCATTGGAAAGAAAACCCAACTGTGTATTGTATATGTATATAAACCACAGCTTGATGTTTTATCACAGACTCGCGCGGCCATCCGTGAAGTGTTCGCCGATATTGTCAAGCAAGTCGGCAAGGACCGTCGTCAGGTGGCGCGAATTCTTCGTGCGAAGCAGGAGATCTCCAACTTCGATTGCTACATACCAGCAATGGAACTGTTTAACGAGAAATGCTTCTCAGTTAGTCAGGTATGACATTGTTATTGATTATATCATTATATCGTCAATACAATTGTAGAACTAATTATGTAGAGCATTTTAACATAATTGTGGTGCGGTTATTCATATCTTAGTATGCCATAAGTATATGGTCGTATTATTGGTTAAGTGTACATATTGCAGCAATGGAAACATGTTTATTTTATTGCCGTATTGCTTTAAATGTATGTACAGTTTAGTTTACGTTATGTTGTTGTTTCTTGCAAATGAACACTGCAGTGCCCACTGCACTAAACAAGAAAGTTGATTATGTTGTTAATCAAATATATCTAGCCTATGACATGCATTTTACAACAAAAATACATACCACGTGGTATGTTTTACTCCATTTGTGTAAGATTTAAATGTCATACCCATGATCACTCCTGACCGTTTGACTCTACATGACTGCTTGCCAGAATACAATATATATATATATATATATATATATATATATATATATATATATACAGGTATATACATATAATTAGTCTAAAATTGTTAACATGTTCACTTGTCTTGATATATATATATACAATTTATGATAATATATTCTCTTGCATTCTTCTCCATCAGAACCAATTCGCCATGCTGCAACTACAAACCCTGGTGAACCTCTGCGAAGATCGCGTTCCTAAAGAAACCGTCTTGAAGAGCATCGCGGTTGTATGTCATCCCGGCATGAACCGTAGCCCGTTCAAAGACATGGCTGATTGACACGAACATGTGTTTTGGTTGTAGCTTACAATCAGTGTGCATGCAACTGCAAGTGATATCTGAACCAATGAATTACTTGTAGTTTTCATGCATAGCGCGAGTTATTAAAATGTCGCAACCGACGATATTCTCTTTATCATTGGTGCATGTTGTAGCAATTTCAGAAATAACTAATAATCTCCACATAGTATACGGCACAAGTCATTTATTTGATTACCAAAGTGCTTTAGTTATACTATAGTTGAAGAAGGCATACTTTGATAACAGGGCATCACTGTAAATGTTTAGTAAGCATTCATAGACTTCACTTCTTAAAAGGCAGTCGCGTCAGTTAATCAACGCCAAAACGGTGTTTATGGCAGCCTCAGCTACCCGGACTTTCTTTACAATTAACATATACAGGTAGGAATCTTGACTGCTAATTCGGCCGACTGTCACCGACACATGCAGTTAGACTACTTCGTCTCCAGTTACTGTTCTTAGGCCTACTACCATCTTCGTACGATACGGCAGAATTTGTCGTATGTTGACGAGAAAGGTGCCATGCCGCAGTACGCTGTTTTGTGCTGAGTCGCCTCGACTACTGCGAAGAACAATTGACAAAAAACAACCGACTTCATCTAGCGTAGAACTCGATCGCACGACTTATCAACGGCACTAGAGGAAAAGACCACGTCACACCAATTCTGCAGTCATTGCGTTGGCTGCCGATCACAATGCGAGTCGTCTCCAATGCATATTCGCATATATCTAAGACCATCTAAGACTATCTCAACTCTCTGATAGTGCTTAACGATCAGCACACGACAAAACACTTCTCAAAGTGACAATATGATATGATTATATTATGAAAATATTATCTATTTTGGGGGGGGGGGATAACTTACCGACATCAACAAGAACATTAATGACATTCCGAATCTCGTGGTCCGCTCAGTTCGGTAGCTCGAGAGAGAATCACCACAACCGTAAAAAGGTATAATGATGTTTTAATAGCAGAGTCTACGTACAAACATGTGGCTTTACCAGCCAGTGCCAGGACTCTGCCCAGTACATGTACAATACAATAGATACAGGAAACAACTGCTACAACTGTATCAATGCCTTGTATCAAACTCAGAACATATTAAGTAAAACACTTGTAGACATAGTGTTATTGACATATCTGATAGGTGACAATTAGTTATTGTCAATGGCTATATAACACTAACATAACATGTAATAATTAAACGCAACATGTATTTCAAAATAACATATAAATAGACTATGCACTTTTAGTTTACAATAACATAAAGGTAGATAATATAACATACCTGTAACAAGGTATAATGGTGTTTTAATAGCAGAGTCTACGTACAAACATGTGGCTTTACCAGCCAGTGCCAGGACTCTGCCTAGGTTGACACCTCAATCCCTTGATGGCTAATGTATCAAATATACCCTTTTACTACATACCTGCCACAGTGTGGCAGCTCTATGACAACTATAGTGTGTAACTATAGTACCTGCTGCACGAACAAGTCTTAAACCACATATATTTCGACTGCACCAGTTGCCTTCATACATACACTTCCTGTGAAATATAAGCAACATTACTTTCTATTTTACAGTATTCGTTATTAATTGCATTGTTTGAAACTGTACTTTAAAGGACTATAAATTAATTTATTGAGTATATTACCTAAAAGCTCTCTCTGAAAAAAGGGAATCATTATATCATACTTCCTCCGTGCGTCAGTCCTATGATGTCGTGTACTAACTCGTTTAACAGGGAGCTCCGTCAACTTGGCATGTCACGCCTGTGATGTCGTGTACTAACTCGTTTAACAGGGAGCTCCGTCAACTTGGCATGTCACGCCTGTGATGTCGTGTACTAACTAACGCGTTTAACAGGGAGCTCCGTCAACTTGGCATGTCACGCCTGTGATGTCGTGTACTAACTAACGCGTTTAACAGGGAGCTCCGTCAACTTGGCATGTCACGCCTGTGATGTCGTGTACTAACTCGTTTAACAGGGAGCTCCGTCAACTTGGCATGTCACGCCTGTGATGTCGTGTACTAACTCGTTTAACAGGGAGCTCCGTCAACTTGGCATGTCACGCCTGTGATGTCGTGTACTAACTCGTTTAACAGGGAGCTCCGTCAACTTGGCATGTCACGCCTGTGATGTCGTGTACTAACTCGTTTAACAGGGAGCTCCGTCAACTTGGCATGTCACGCCTGTGATGTCGTGTACTAACTCGTTTAACAGGGAGCTCCGTCAACTTGGCATGTCACGCCTGTGATGTCGTGTACTAACTCGTTTAACAGGGAGCTCCGTCAACTTGGCATGTCACGCCTGTGATGTCGTGTACTAACTCGTTTAACAGGGAGCTCCGTCAACTTGGCATGTCACGCCTGTGATGTCGTGTACTAACTAACGCGTTTAACAGGGAGCTCCGTCAACTTGGCATGTCACGCCTGTGATGTCGTGTACTAACTCGTTTAACAGGGAGCTCCGTCAACTTGGCATGTCACGCCTGTGATGTCGTGTACTAACTCGTTTAACAGGGAGCTCCGTCAACTTGGCATGTCACGCCTGTGATGTCGTGTACTAACTCGTTTAACAGGGAGCTCCGTCAACTTGGCATGTCACGCCTGTGATGTCGTGTACTAATTCGTTTAACAGGGAGCTCCGTCAACTTGGCATGTCACGCCTGTGATGTCGTGTACTAACTCGTTTAACAGGGAGCTCCGTCAACTTGGCATGTCACGCCTGTGATGTCGTGTACTAACTAACGCGTTTAACAGGGAGCTCCGTCAACTTGGCATGTCACGCCTGTGATGTCGTGTACTAACTAACGCGTTTAACAGGGAGCTCCGTCAACTTGGCATATCACGCCTGTGATGTCGTGTACTAACTAACGCGTTTAACAGGGAGCTCCGTCAACTTGGCATGTCACGCCTGTGATGTCGTGTACTAACTAACGCGTTTAACAGGGAGCTCCGTCAACTTGGCCTATCACACCTGTTTATCGCTGGAGTAATACAGACGGCGTGGACAATACACACAAATGTAAAAACTGGCCGAATAACTTCCAAGCTAAAGGCAATAGTATTACAAGCAATATTACAAGCCTAGGCTTTTTCCATGTAACATGATAGTGTTTTATGCATACGGCGAACTGTTTGTAATCCTTTGTCGATACGAAAACCAACGTTAACCTATCTACGTATCCAGGAAGTTATATTATAGGAGCAATATCTTTCATTGCACTTAGAACACTCCCGATTATCCACATTGGGGCAACACATTTAACAAATGGCGACTATGCACATAGAGGCACGCACCCATAAACTCACGCACGTACGCACGCACACGCACACACGAACACGCATGCACGCAAAAACACGCACACAACTAAATACGAACAAAGAAACACACACTCACATACACGCAAACGCACACGCACGCACGTACACACACGCACACGTACACAAACACACATACATGCACGCACGCACGCACGCACACACGCACACACAAACATCCACGCAATGACAAAAGGACACGCCCACCCACCCACGCTTAAGCATGCACTGATACGTACGCACACACATATACTTATAAACACACTCGTACACACTTTGACCAGACTATCGTGAAACAAACAGGACCAAACAGAAATGGATGAGTATGTCACTAGTTTACTGGGAATCCAGCAAAGATAAAATTCAAGATATTTCTTGGACAAAGGAGAAAAACGAAATGCTTCATTGCGTGTCCACGTCATCATAAGAACAACTGAAATCACCACCCAAAGCCAATAATACTATACACCTTGATCCAGATGATTTAAACTGATCCTTGCATCAGAGACTGACATCTCCACACAAACCATACAATAACAACTGTTTAGAATCAAACCTTTAATTTCGGACCTGCTGCAACCCCATCTGTACACTGGGTGAGACGTTGGCCCAATTACTTGTGCTGGATCAATACAAGTACAGCAACAAAAGCACTACCGTATCGCAGGCGTTCCTTTTTACAACGGAGTAGCATTCAAATGAACAATGCACGTCCTTTTTTGTCACGTTTATGACAGGTCATAGTCCTCGTTTGAGAATGCATATTATTTCATGAAACTATCATATCAACAACTACGTTATTCAGATTAGGTTTCCTTCTTTTAAGATACACATCAATGTCTAACAGATAGATATGCAACCCACTAAATCAGATTCACTTAGCAAAGTAGCTACTATTCGTAATGTTTAGTTACAAAAACGTGGCGTTTAACAATATATATATATATATATATAAATATATATATATATATACATATATATATATATATATGTGTGTGTGTATATATATATATATGTATATATATACATATATATATATATATATATACATATATATATATGTATATATATATATATATATATAATTTTTTGTGAGACGCTCTCTTGCCGTTTTCATTCATTCGATATTATTTCACCGGATCATATCTAGGTTAGGTAGTATTTTAAAAAGACACATGCAAATATAATATGATCATATATTTGAATAAAGAACAAGTACCCACCCAGACGTAAATTCTTTAAAAAGTGTGTGCGTGAGTGTGTGTATATGATTGAATGAGTGAGTGAATGCGTGTGTGTGTGTGTTCGTGCGTTCCCCATAATGAAACAACTGTTCGTAATGTTGACAACAATCGTTTTGTATATCGCCGCTGACAGTTTTTGAAACGTGACATTTGAACAATGCAACATACAAGTTAATAATCAAGACGTAACACCAAGAAAATGTCAACAAATCACACCAAGAAAATATAAAGAAGTCACACCAAGAAATTGTCATACAGTTATGCATAATGACATTGCTGGAATTTCGCTATAACGTTGTTATTGTGTGATGCTTTCTGTCTGATCAAGCCTCATACTAAAGACGTATGTTACCTTTGAACATTCCTTACACATTAAATATGTTCGTGGTTGAACACGTAATCCTTTCCTAATCTGTTTTTATGCTTGACAATCAAAGTGACCAAGTTTACATGTAATACATGAATAAACAGTGAAATTACATTTGGAGGCAGATCGGTAATACACAGCAGAAAGATATAGACAGAGACATCATGTGTCCGATATATCTAACGAAACACACCTCCTCATGTCCAATTTGATACTCTACTTCCTAAGTGCGTCACTGCTCTGCAGTGATGGTGGGTACCGAGTCGTTTTTTTTGGGCATACACAACAAAACAAGCCAAGGCGTTTCCTTGTATCACGATAGTCATGCACATATACGAAGAACCGTTTGCAATACTTAGTTGAAACTAATTGTCAATCTGCCTACGCCTCCACGTAGATTACCGGAGCAAGCAACCACTCCCATTCCAACACTTTTTTACGCTTCGAACATTTCTCACTGTCCCCATGAAACAGGCACGCATAAATTGATGCATGCATGCACGAACACGCACACACGCAATCGCACACCCACAAAGAAACACATGCGAGCACAGAAATACACCCTCACATACACACGCAATCACAAGCATAACCACACGCACACACGCACGCACACGCACACACGCACACCCAAGCGCACACCCAACCAAGCGCACGCGCCCGCACGCACGCACATACGCACGCACATATACCCGCGCGCACATGCACACACCCAAGAGCACACAAGCATACACGATACATAACAATTCATATCGTATTCAAATTGAAGAGTATCAGGAATATGAAGCTTTGCGTTCCCCACGTAATCATTACGATTAAGAGGTTATTCGTGGATTGCACAAATTGAAGCATACACCACTATTAATCCTATAATTGGTTAACATGTTTGGATTACATGAAATAGTGTTACAAAACATGAGGTCTCGGTAGTGCTAGACATAGCTTATGTACAAAATATATCAGATTAATGGTGCACACATTCAATAATTTTATATAATAGTAATTACTATATAATGTGTTATAATCCAATAAACTATAACAACTTTACAATTCATTGTTATGTTTATATATTAAACATATTTACCACACAGTTGCACTAAAAACCAGCTTCCTTAAAACTAATATTCAACGTAGTTGCTTCAATAAACTGATAGAACTAGTAATTTATGGAAATATGTACTAGCAATAAAGACGTCTCTTTTTCCGCATCTTATCTTTCCGAATCTATGTCTTAGTTCCCGTCTCCAATAACATCGGTGCTCGTTGGTTTGATTAAAGGTCTTGTATGTTCACTGTTATCCCATTAACAATAGTGAGTCGAGTTTAGTTGTTTTGATCAAGTTTCGAAGTGACGTATTTTGTGTAGTTATTTTCTTTAACAAATTACACGCGACTTCTTGTTGGCCGTATTTTTTGGCAGAGGCTTTCAAAAAGCAGGCCGCCAGTTTGTATAAAAATGGCCTGAGGAATGTCGAATGTTCGTGCTCCAGGTCGCCGTAGGAAAACAGCTTGACGTTTCGTGAAGGTAAGTCGATGTTAAAATAAATTTGCATCATGCGTGCGTCTCTTGTGCGCTGTTAACATGTAAGGTGTTTCACACTCAACACGTCTATTTAACAATTATATTGAAAATGCTTTCTCAGCTTGTTTAATTCTTAGCGAATCTAATTTAATAGTTTACATATCTATAGTGTGGAAAGAGTTTAAATAATATCCGCTGTTAGTTAGCCTTCAAATCAATTAACTTGCCAGCTACATGTTTTAGCAAGCAGGGAACGTCGACCTCATCAGCACAAAACATGCATATTCGTATCGTATGAATATTTCCACTTTGATAATCACTTGAATTAACGTTTGTGCATATACTAAATAAGTTAATATTTTGTTCTCTAAATTCACACAAACTACACAACATTTCGAAAAATTTGTTAGCATAATGAAAAGGATCCTAGACAGGTTTGCATTTTCACAAACATGAGTCCAAAAACATGCGAAAACATATTTCCTAGATATAGATTCAAATCATTGCTACCGAAACAATATCAGATGTAAGGCGCGCAATTGTGTTTGATTACTACACCAACGTTTGGACTCGGACAATTAAAAAACAATGTTTTTAGAGCACGACCTTTGCTTCACAAGTTGTCAATGAGATGCATGTCGTTGTGGACGTTCGTGTATATAATTTGCGTTTATAGGAACAACAAACGAGAACCATGGACCACGCGAATCTGGTGGCTCCTACGGACTGTGATCGCTTGTACGATTGTCTCAGGTACCCTATCATCGCTTGATGTATGCTGATCGGTTTTGTTATTACAATTGGCAACATAAGAGAATACCCGTTGTCCAGCAGCACAGCGATAAACTGTAAAATACGTATTATTCGGGTTGATCAATGGTTGGCTAGAGAACGCATTGGTAGATGCTAAGTTAGCAGCTAGTTTGGTCTTAATAGGAGTTTCCCGTCCCCAAAAAACAATTTTGCATTTTTATATATGTATGCGTCTATTGAAAACGAAATATGGTTAGATCTGTAATTTATATTGCTTGCTTTTCAATGTCACTAATTTATGTGTTTTGCTGTAGGGACAGATAAGAGTATTCTTATCTATGTACTTAACGAGTAACTTACTCACAAGTGTGTGTGTGTGTGTGTGTGTGTGTGTGTGTGTGTGTGTGTGTGTGTGTGTGTGTGTGTGTGTGTGTGTGTGTGTGTGTGTGTGTGTGTGTGTGTGTGTGTGTGTGTGTGTATTTCAGTTAAGTTTATTTACTATATACTTAACGAATAAAATTATTATCAAGTGTGTGTGTGTTTCAATTAAGTATATTGACTATATACTTAATGAGTAAATTAATATCAAGTGGGCGTGCTTCCGAGCATGAATATGTGACTAGTTATGTCATTACCAATCATACCTGAATCAAAATAAATTACAATAACATTGAATTTAATTTAGAAACAGTTACTCATACCGTGAAACGATGTACTAAATTGCTTGCGGAAAAGGGAGTAAACATTTGATCAAGAATATCTCTCCTGATCTGAGTGAGTCGGTGGTGGTCGGCTAAGAGGCTAACGGGTAGCAAAGGAACCGGGCCTCTGTTTTGATTGATGAAGGCGTGTTTAAATTGAGGCGTTATAATAAGGCGTGATTAAAAAAAGGTTTACGAAGCGATGTTTATGTGACTTGGTGCACGAGGAAGGAGGAATACTTATAGGGTGATGTTACAGTGGAATTCGTTCTTTTAGATAGCCGTGAGAAGGTCAATACTGGGTCGGCCGTTTGAAGTATACGGAGTCAAAAATACAGAAATCGGTTATTAAATCGTTACTTAGAAGTGCACAGACGTTCAGCGTATTTTTTTATTAATATAGGGTGTGGTTTTATTGTGAGAGATCTTTAATTATAAAGTCGGGATGTTCTGTGAAAATTCCTCGCTAACTTAAAATCGACGCCTTGCTATTTTTTCGAGCGGACAGTGCTCGTCGACAACGTGCGTGCCAGCCGAAGTGTTCGTCGATAACGTGCGTGCCAGCCGACGCCGGTATGTTATCACTTATGACGGCGGACGGTGGCTTTAACTGGTCGATCAGGCGTGAAATCGGCAAATAAATCATTATTTCGAAGAAAAAGGATGATCGGCTCGCGCTAACTAACTCCGTGGTGTACATTTTATTGCAAAAAAAGATAATTATAAGCGAATTTAGCTAAAGAAGAAATATGCTATTTTTTTAGTAAAAAATAACGAAATCGGCTATTAAATCGTTATTTGGAAGTGCGCTGACGTTCGGCGTGGTTTTAAATTAATACATGGTGTGCTTTTTATTCTGAAAGATCTATCACTATAACGTCAGGACCGGCCGACGACGCGGTGTTTATCTTTCGTGAGATTTCATAGTTCTCGCGTACTGGTATATGTACGATCACACCGACAGCCGAATTTTCAGACTTTTCATGCGAAAACGAGTCGGAACTTAGTCGAATGTTAAGATTTTTACTACGATAACGAGTCGAGACTTAATCGAATTTCGACTGTTATTCTTCGAAAACGTGTCGCATGTGCGTTCTTGTCTCCAGAGAAGCGAATGTCTGGTGATATTTTATTTGTCTTCTACATTCGTTACGCCATGCGTACATAAAGAGTCTTACCGAAACAAAAACAAAACAAAAAATCGACACTGCACAAACAAGTCCAAACACCTCTTCAGCGTCGGTTGTTTGGTGCAAAATGTACCTTGGTAAAAAATTTCCAGTCGCATTTGTAAACATTTCTTGCAATAACGAGTCAAGACTTAGTCGAATTTCTTGTGATATTCTGCGAAAACGAGTCGGACTGAGCCGATTTTAAGACATTTCCTGCTATAAAGAGTAAACATTTATTCGAATTTCCATACTTTTCATGCAAAGCGAGTCGGGAATAACTATCAGCAAAAGTCGTCTGGCGCTCAAGCGCGGCCGACGCGGCTGATGTAATAGTCCAGTAGAAATTGACGATGACCCGGACATTTTGGTTAAAAAGTCAATTTTTGTTTTAGGTGACTAGTAGGGTTTCCTGAACTTCCAAAAAAAACGCAACCAAAATCAACCGTGGAGAACTTTGTTTTTACCACAATCCTTGTTTTGGGGTGTTTCGGTCCAATTTAGAAGTAACACTTTTTGTTTGCGTTTGTTAATCATATCTTTAACTGTTTCATTTATTGGTTAATATATTTTTAATTATATGTATGCTGGTCTATTAAGCCACACATTAATGATGGAGTTCAATTAATCAAATAATTAACCAATTAATTAGTAATATATTTCTGATATAGCACTCTGTCCCAACGTTGTTTTGGAGTTAATTAATATATTAACTAAGATGACATGAAAGTCACTTATATGCCAAACAATGACTGGTAGCATTCAAACGTGAATATCACTAGATGAGATAATAAATGTCCTACCTATAATCTTCTAATACGTCATTTGTTAAATGTCATCATCAGCATTGTCATCGTCGTCACTGTCTGGTAGCTGTACAAGAGTTAGGCCGTTTGAGCGCTGTCCTTGACATTTGCAGTTGACGCTACAGGTAAGACGCTTCTTTGAGCGGTTGCAAGACACACACAAGTTATATTGGCGCTTGCAAGAACAACGGATCTCTTGTAGAAGATGTTTGGGTACTGGTTCTTTGTCTGTGAAGACGGGCACTACGGAGTGTGCGTCACAGTGGAAGCCATATTTCTTTCTGTCCAATACCGCCTTCAGAGTAACCCAAGTAGAAACATGTAGGTGCACTCTGAGTGAATGGAAGTAGCATACTCGATTTGCTGGCGGCATTCTTTTAATGGCTACGTACTTTCATGAAATTATGTGCACGTATCGTAGGTCGTCGATACTTACATTTCAGTTGCTTTTGATGTAAAGCGAAACCAAATATCACTCTCCAGCTGTCGGCGTTCGATGCAGTGTTACTGCCGAATGTGGCAACGGATGTTCTCTGCTCTGTTGAAGATCCTAGAACTTGCATGTGTTTGACTCTGCCAGTACTGTAGATAGCTGGCGTGGTGTCGCAGCGTGTGCAAATGGCAAGTACTTACACATCTCCTTTCCGGGAGCATGTTGACCAGCGCTGATACTGATTATATATATATATATATATATATATATATAGTCTTCGTTTGCTTGGCATGCAAATAGTGAACTTCTCAGGCGCGTGGTAAAGCAGGATTACAAGCAGATCTGTATCATCACAACGGACACATACGTTCTCGTGGGATTCTGCAACTTCTAGGGTACACTTCACAATTGTGGTATCCGCATCTCCATCCTCGCCAGCGTGACGCACCTCGATACCTTCTGTCAGCAGGTATGTAGAGAGGAGATTAATGAGTTGCTGTTTATTGTACTTGTTTGAAAGAAAACTACTTTTGTGTGAAGGCAATGGAGTGTTACGTCCAACCAACACATCAGCGGAAAGAATATGGCCCAATTTACGTCATTTCTGCGCGGGTTCCTTGGTCGTTAATACTTCATAGCTGTCGTACAGTAAGAACCAGGCCCTATCGTGTGCTGCCAACTGTAGAACATACATCACATAAGACGCTTCATGAAAGGTACCTGTCTTAGGCCAGGGCATCTGATGTAGAATGGCACATCCATCCACAACGGTGGCTTTGACGTCAATTTCATCATTGCAGACAACATGGAGATCGAGGGTGGCGATGTACGAAACTAATTTAGACTTCACTGGCCTTCGCATTGTGCCATTGTCGTGGAGTAAAGCTGAGTCTACGGCTGCTAGCTCATGTGAGAAGACACTGCGATCTGGTGGTCCAGAAGTATATATATTCTCTGGTACAGCTCCGTCGACGACATGCGCACTTCTTTTCCATCTATCAGTTTGACAGTTTTCCTCATAACTGCGTAGGTTTTCACTTGGTCTGACTTCCTGAGAACGATGTCTCCGTACTCCGATCTTCTGGTGGATTTTCATTCATCCACAGCTTGGTCTACATTGACTCTCTCATCGGCCATGGCCCCAGTAGCAACATTTTGCAGGTGCTCGTCACTGTCAGTGGAAAATGGGTTGTGACTTCTCAAAAAGGTTAGGAATTTGTCCAGATCAAAATTGTCCTGTTTGATGCGACAGTGAATTTGATAATCGTAACCTCTCGAGGTCGTACGAGTTGGCATACATTCTGATGCAACAACCTGGTTTGTTGCCTGGGATGAATTAGGCACATTTTTTTAGGCAGTGTAAGTCTTTTCACATTTTTCATGGACATAATGATCACCTGCATTATTGAATTGTTCAATCAACCCATCACCTCGTAATTTTGACACTGCCGCCAATGAATCTACCCCTTTCTTTCTAATCCATTAAGTCACTACCACCTTCTTGACAAATGGCACATTGCTCCATATCAGTGACCCGTTCCTAAAAAAGATGTACGACTATTTTCTAGGCAATCTTCATAATATGACTATGTGTACTATAAGTATGGGTAATATGTACAACAACAGTTGCTAACTTTACTTTTTTATAATTACTCAAACAGAAATTTCGGATTTAAAATGCTATCTTACTAACTATGAATTGTTTACTATTAAATCAACCAAGATCTACCGTTACGCCTTGGCCACAAAATTATGAACAATGTCATGTTTGGCTTTCCATACCACACATTTTCAAATCGCTCAAGCACAAATGCCTAATTATACATAACAATCATTATAGACATTTATTATAACTTTTTTAACAATCTGTCAGCAAATAATTAATACAGCGGCTGTTATTTATTTAGAAAACAGATCCATTGCATAAAATGTCTTGAGGGGGTTTACAGAAACGGTTTGTTCTATTAAGTACTACGGATTTTGGTCCAATTAATATAATATATGTGATATTATTGTTCTGGTTTGGATTTTAAAACATTGGCTTTCGATATACAATGGCAAGATCTAATATTGTGGCAAACACTTGATATCTTATATTAGTGAGTTAATGGATACATAAAATACAAATCAACACAAGTATCCTAACCGTTAACTTGCTGGCCAGTGGAAGTCAGTGCGCCAAAACTCATTTGCATCTATGTATGGACAGCCAATAAAAAGAAAATGTTACAAAAAGCGACTGACAGTGTACATATATTGTTCATGAAAAAATCGAGGTTCCCCAGGGTTGATTTTGGTTGGTTTTTTTCTGGAAGTTCAGGAAACACTACTGGTCATTTAAAAAAAAAATTTGGCTTTTTAACCAAAATGTCCGGGTTTGGTTAAAAATGTGCTGATTTCTACTGGACTATAAGCGGCAAAGCAATTATTAATAGCACCTCGTCGTCGGCCGGTCTTGACTTTATAATTATATATCTCTCACAATAAAAATCACACCCAAAGTTAATTTAAAACACACCGAACGTCTATACACTTCTAAATAACGAGTAATAACCGATTTCGGTATTTTCTCTCCCTACCGCAAACGGCAGACCCAGTAGTGACCTTCCCACGGCTATCCAGACACACGGGTTCCACTATAGCATCGCCCTATACGTATTCCACTTTCCGCATACACCACATCGGATATATATAACTTGGCTGAATTCGTAAAGATTTTTATTAATCGCGCCTTATTATAACACCTCATTTTAGACTCGCCTTCATCAATCAAACTAACGGCTCTGTCCCTTCGCTAACCGTTGGCCTCTTAGCCGACCACCGCCGATAGTCGGCGCCAATCTAGCGGCGCCACCACCTATCCTTCTCTTGAGTGGCGTGTGATGGTGGGTCCCCCTCTGGCCCCCCTCAATGACAGCCACCCCGATCTACAGCAAACGACAAGAACTATGGGGCCCTCTCACACCAAATAAGCGAATTTACCGGCTGTCAACACGTCGTCATCTATAAAAAAAAAACGCAACGGCAGTGGCGACCTCTACCGTATTGCTCGTCAGTTGGTGGCAAAACTGCAAAAGTGAGCCATATTAAAAGATTGAAGAAAACGTGCAATTTTACTCAATTTTGCTGATTTGATGGATGAAACATTACAATATTACTGCAATTAAAATGGTCTTCTATCTACTTTTTCTACCTACACTTAGCCACATTATATTCCCATAGAAAGAGTATGATATCTTCGTTAAGTGTGATATATGGCATGGAGTTGTAAAATGGCGCTGTAACTGTATAGCAACAACATCACCATCAAAAGAAGCATTTTCGAAATTGTTTCTTTCTGCGGGTAGAAGGTCAGCCATTATATGATGGCATTTTTGTTAATAGCAGGAATTCATGTTAAATCGACCACTCAAGGCATAAGATAATGGATGCCACCCTCGATTTTGTAGGTTATTGGAGGGTCACAAACTCAAATTTGTGTCAAAATATTTGTAATAATTAATTGACATGTGCTTGTGCACTTGTTCTTGTTTGTATCAAACCAGATATTTGTGTGCATGCATTGCCTGTGTTATCAGGTGTTGAACTCTGAATTTACTCATACCTGTATGGAATAATCTAATATAAAATCGTGATTTTCGCGAAATGTGTTCATCACGTACACCAATGTTGTTTATACACCCACTTATTTTATGTAAACCAGTTTGCATATTTATATTGACATAATATACATATATATATATATATATATATATATATATATATATATATATATATATATATATATCGTACCAGATTAGTGAGGTGCTACATTGCTTTTATTGAACTGTATTTCTGCGTTGTTGTGGTCACTGGTGTTAAGTAGTCTTGTCTTATGTGGTCGCTAGATGGCGAAACCGCTGTGAACTTTTACATGAGGTCACGATATTAAATAGTTTTATCTTAGTATTTGATCGCTAGATGGCGATACCGCTGTGAACATTTACCATGGTATAGGGGCTTGGCCCCCTCACCTTTGATGCATGTAAACAGCAATATTTTTAATGCTACCTTTAATTCATATACTGCTATTATAATGCATAGATCCACTTAATGCTTTTTTTTAACTTTACAACTGTTGTCATGTATTTGTATTGTTGCATCAAACAAGCTGCGGCCACACATACGTACACAGTTAATTCTCTCTCTAATATGATACACACACACGCAGACACGCAGACACGCACACACGCACACACGCACACACGCACACACGCACACACGCACACACGCACACACGCACACACGCACACACGCACACACGCAGACAAGCAGACACGCAGACACACACACAGACACACACACACACACACACACACACACACACACACACACACATAAACTGTATATGCAAATATACACATTCACAGGTACATATCCGTCTAAGAACGCTGCTACCACTACGATAGGAAACCTTTGCTGATGTGGAACGGTGAATTCAAGGCGTCGCACGGAATCTGGACGAAGAATTTTGGTGTGGATATTCAGAAGAACTGCGGCTTGGACGGCGACTGCGGACGCTTCCGAATTCCTTCCAAGATCGAAATCCCATTCTTCAAGATCCACGATTTCTTCGACTTCTCCGTCAGTGTCTGGTTCAAGCGGCGAGGTGGCCCCGGCTGCTGGCCGGTGCTCGTCAGCAATGGCGACTGTGTGACTAATACCATCCAGGTTGGGAAAGCAAATTTTATTTTATTGTATGTAACATATTATAATTTCTTATCAAATCGAGGGAAATCGGGTATTGTTCTGTTGAAAAAAGCAAAATATCGAGTGTTTATTTTAATGATGCACTGCGCACAACAAAATGAAATGTGTATCCTCGTTTCATACCGTACTTTCTTTGCCATTATAATAGCAATACGGACAACGCAAACAACTATTATTTTTATTGTTAAGCACAATGTTTTGAGACTAAATGCATTTGGAAGAATGTGCGTAAGTAAGTCAGATGTAAAGTACAACTTGACCTATGAACTTGAAATGGATACCTATCTCAAATGAAGAAAACGTATACTGGATACAATATGTGACATACTGTCGTGAAACAATTTGCATTCTCAAAAGAGGATAGTAAGCTATCCTGCGCGTGGACAGTGCATGTGCATCGTTCACTTGCAGCCGGAGATGTTTGAAAAAGGAACGTGGTGTCGTTCTGTTTTTCTCAAAACAGATTGTTGAAAATATCACCGGATGTGTGGAAAAGTAAAAAGTTGTATTTATCTTGTGACTATAGCTGTATTTATATACAGCCTCCACGATTAATTGTCCATTTCGCCGAGCCAAACCAAATATATTTCAACAATACTAGTATTGCACTGAACACAAATATACCATAAGATAACACGTATTTAAAAAGATTGAACAAGATTGCCATCCAGAAAATTAACTCTAGATGGCAAGTGGACAAGGAAGACTTTTGGCTTATCGAGTGTCCAATATTTTTTATCTACGTGTATCCCGTCCTTTTAAGGTATGTGTCAATTTTAGTTTTAAACGTATTCCGCTACTAGCACCAACACATATCAGGAGATAATCTGTTTCATTTACAGTCCTTTGTGGGAATGATAACTTTCTTATATCTAATGTACACTGCTCCTTTAATAATTTGACTTCACGTCCTCTGGTCCTTCTATCTTTCTTAACTGAGCAAAAATATTTCTATGAATATTTTCAAAACCATTCAATATTTTAAACACTTCTAACTGATCTCCTCTCAATCTCATTGTCTCTAGTGTTGTTAAACCGCATTTTTAGGCGTATTTCGTAACAATGATCCCTCAGTTTTGGTATCATTTTACTTGCTCTCCTCTGTACTCTTTCTAGTTTATCTGTGTCCTTCCTGCAACATGGCCTCCACGCTTGAATATAATGTTCTAAATGCGGCCTAACTATTGTTTTGTACAGCGGTACTATTAGCTCTTTTTCTTTATACCTTAAGTTTCGCCTAAGTAATCCAAGGATTTGAATTCCCTTTGAAGCTGCAATACCGCACTGCTTTGAAACCTTCATATCAGCACTAATGGTTAACCGTAAGTCCTTTTCTTTTACAGTAGTACTTAGTACAGAACCTCCCATTGAATATTGTACATCTTCGTTCCCATGTCCTATGTGGAGGCATTTACATTTTCCAAAAATGAACAACATTTTCCATTTTTAAGACCATTTTATCAACCTGTCAAGATCGTCTTTTAAATGCTGTCTATCTCCATCACGTTTAATCCTTCTAAATAATGTTGTATCATCCGCAAATCACAACACATTGCTTGTTATATCATCGTCCAAATCGTTGATATATATTAAGAATAATATAGGTCCCAGTACTGATCCCTGTGGTACCCCACTCAAAACTTATTTCCACTTTGAAGCCTCCCCATCAACTACTACCCGTTGTCTTCTGTCAATTGGCCATTTTTCTATCCAGTTAATTAACGCATTTCCTATGCCATGGGCCTTTTGTTTAAGCAGTAACCTTTTTGATGTGGCTCTTTGTCGAAAGCTTTATGAAAATCTAAGGAGATTATATGTATTATACATACTAGCGATACCTCGTCTATCACCTCGTGATATCTTCAAAAAACGTAACATATTTGTTAAGCATAATCTCGCTTTTAGAAACCCATGTTGAGATTGGTTTATTGTAATTAATCAAATAGTAGGTGTGGAAATTAAAAAAATTACATTTTACGTGGAGTTTTAACTATATTTACCGAGAATAATAATTTATCAATCCGAAAAAATATGCATTATTGCACAACGATGTGTGTGTATGAATGATTTATTAACACTTGTAATACGATACTTTATCCAGTGCAGTTATTAGTCATATACGAGGCAAATTGCAATCTACAACATTTCAGATAAACAGCGATGACGACATACATCTGACGGTGACTGTTAGAAATAGCCCAGGACAGACGTACCAGAAAACATTCAACACTAAGTTCATTTTACTTAGCAAACTATATTTCTGAATCGACGTCGCACTATCACAGTACCGATCTTCCCAATAAATAATGTTTTCCAAACTTGTCTTGTTTAATTGAAAATAGCATATGCCCTAAATAAGAAATTACATTAAATCGAGAGATTCTTGAGAATGTTTAATGCATATTTTCATGGTTCTTTTGTGATCAAAAGTATATGCTTTACAACTGGCTATAAAGAATACACAATTGAGCCAACAATTGATGGTTAAATGCGTCGTATTGAAAGATGTACGTAAATGTTAACATCTATTTGCAGGAATATGTTAACAAATTTATATACTTCTTATCATAATCAAGCACGTGTCACGAATATGGTACAACACGGTATATCGCACGACGAGATTATCAACATTTTGCATTTGTACAAACGGCCCACGTTTACGTTACATGTCAGCAGTGTGACAACCAATGACATGACATTTGCACATATCTAACGGGTCACGGCAACCAGTTTTGTTGGAATCCAAACAAACTGACAACGTCGTTATCCGTTTCTTTTTGGTACTTGATGCTGGGCATGACAGTCTGGTCAAGGCACAACTAATATTTTTACAGCCATCACAATCGAGTGAGTGGCGTCACGTGGTGGTGACGCCGCACTTTGACAAAGTGAGTCTATGGGGGAAGGCCAAGGTGTACATAGACGGTAAATTGGTCGGCGTAGGATCCCTCTTGGGTAGGTTTACATTACAGACACCTTATCTAATGATATGGATTTCACATTTGTAATACTTGTTTATGCATGGCACACAACAATTATAGTCTCCCGCACACGCGCGCGTGCTCACACACACGCACACACGCACACACGCACACACGCACACACGCACACACGCACACACGCACACACGCACACACGCACACACGCACACACGCACACACGCACACACGCACACACGCACACACGCACACACGCACACACGCACACACGCACACACGCACACACGCACACACGCACACACGCACACACGCACACACACACACACACACACACATTCACACACACTCACACACATGCACACACATACAAACAACAATCAAAGTTCCATGTACGCACACGCACGCACACGCACACGCACACGCACACGCACACGCACACGCACACGCACACCCCAACACAAATATTATTTTTTTAAATTTTCGGTCAAGTCCAAACGAGTTCCTATAGCGACTTCCCACTGCATATTTACTAATGAAGTTTGTATATACAAAGATACGACGTTATTATGTCAAGTCGTAGTTGATACAATGTATTATGACGATTGAATGTGTAACAACAGGATGTGTCAATATCATACCCATATATATCCGTGCACAGACAAACACACATACATTTGTTATTTTTTATGGCGGCCGTAACAAATATGAATGAAAATGACATCGTTTCTCAAGACGTCGCTGTTTAAAAGTTTGCTTCAATGTTGGCAACAAATCATAAACAATTGAACATATTTCAACACATGAGGCACCATATCAAAGCTTACGTTGCATCTTTATACCCAATTTGCCGTAGCAGGTCAAATATTGAGTTAAGCAATAACCCGGGCTGTATTTGTGTGTTTGTGTGTATAAACGCGTTGTTGTTTCCTCAGCTTATCGTGTCTCTGACTACAGGGAGGTTGCCGCCGGTATGGTTCCCGATATTCATCGGCGCCAACGGGTGCGGCCCTTGCAACCACTTCTACAACGGGCTCATGGACTCGGTGAGTATTTATGGAAATATATGTACTGCCGTTGGCATGTATCTAAGTGCTAAACACTGAATTTAAGCTATAATATACATAGTTTTTGTTTGCATTCATCCGTGTGATCAACGTTACATTTCTAATTTGAGTAAACACAACATTTCAACTATAATATATATAATAATTCTTTCGTTTGTTGCAACATCACCATCACCATTACATGACTCATCACCACCATCACATGATTCATCACCACCATCACCATCACATGATTCATCACCACCATCACCATCACATGATTCATCACCAAATTCACCATCACAAACATCATCAATAACATCACAACACCACCACCACTACCACCACCACCCCCAACACCACCACCACCACCACCACTATAATTATCACCAGTACCATCACCACCATCATCACCTCCAAAATAACCGCCATCACCTCCATTATCAATAACATCACAACCACCACCACCAACATCACCACCACCATCATTATCACCATCACTATCACCATGAACATCACCATCACTTGTTTGTTGGTGTATTATTGATTATCACACATTCACTTGAAGATTCCAAGTTTAAGAATCAAGCGAATTAACCAATACCTCAATGAACTTGAAAAGACACCAGAGAAAAAATGTAATTAAGCTAGCGCCTAGACCTAAATGGCCCGTAAGATAAATGCTAATGTTCACAACAATAGGCAGTGGCGGTATTGTCTCTCCGCTTACGCAAAAACGAAAACTACCGGTCATTAGGAGGTGCACTCCATTATCCTAGTAATAGTCATTAGCACTTCGCCTACATACTCATCATCATCATCATTGTGCAGCCGTAGTGTCCTATGGTTGGCGAACGCTTCAGCTTGTCGTTTCCATATCTGCCTGTCTTGCGCTATCCTCTGCCAGACGGTGTCCTTCCAGTACTCCTCTAGTTTATCTATCCACCGTCTCGCCGGTCTTCCTCTAGATCGTTTCCCTTCGTAACGTCTTCAGGTTGTGATTGGCGATGTCCATCGCTTATCTCGTAGTCTGCTGATGTGCCTTGCCCAGGTCCACTACTATCTTCCGATCTGTTTCATCACGTCTATGACCTTTGTCTTCTCTCTTACCCTTTGTCTTCTCTCTTACCCAGATGTGTTTTTTTCTCTCCCGATATGTGACACACAGACAGACAGACAATATTTATTTTGACCATCATAAGCAGATAAACTACAATATAATATTCACTGTAAGGTCAGGGAGGCTCCCATTAAGACAATTATATGCTGCTATCATGGGAGCTACCCTACTCGTGTGACATAATTATATGATTAACACGTGATCAACTATATATATATATACATAGTATTAAATTAGTTTAAACAAATGCAAAGTCATGTTTAGTTTAAGAATGACAGATGTAACAGTTAGAAATATGGCAACATGATTCTTAGATCTTAATAACGTAATGTTTTGTATAAGTGGAAAAACCATAAGCTATGTGTAGAGATTTTATCAAGGATGATGTTTAGAGTATTGTTAACAGTTTGTATAATGTTGTGTCTGTTGTACTTTTTTGCATATTGATGATTAACTCTGGGAATAACTAACTTGTTTTTACCACGTGTATAGTATTGGTGAATTGCAAAGTTGCATGTATATGGAATACGACTGACGTATTCTGGTATAAGTAAGCTTGTTGATCAGTTTGTAATAAAATGTGAGCTGCTAGAGTCTATAGATGTCATCCAACTTAAGAAATGTGCATTCTTTGAAGATGTGTGAGAATTGTATTTACTTGAACTAATTATTCGCACTGCTTTCTTTTGAAGTTTAAAAATGCGATGGCTTGATGACCACACACCAATATGCCCTAATTAAACTTGGAAAGAATGCGCGAATTATACATCATAGATAATATACTGTTATGTAATGCATGTTTAAGTTTATTTTAAAATCCATTCATTTTATTCGCTGTTTTGTTTATATGGCTGTCGCAATTTAGGTGTTGATTTATGGTGATAGCTAAAAAAAATTAATCATGTACACATTCAATATTTGTCCAGTCTATTTCTATTATAGGAAGTTCGATTTCCTTTTGGGGCATTTGAACTACCATGAAATTAGTTTTTTTTAATGTTAAGAGACACTTTGTTTGCCTTTAGCCACCTGGATATATTTTTCTAATGTTTTATTTATGTTTTGATTTTGGACTTGGCCATCCGGAGATTGGAATGTATTCAATGTACCAAAAACGTGGTGTAGTCTGCACAGATTATGAATTTTAAATGATCACTGAAAAATATGATGTCATTAATATATATAATAAATAGAAGGGGTCCTACAATAGACCCTTGTGGGACACAATTGTTTATGGCAGCTTCTTCCATCTTGTAATCGACAATTTCAACATTTAGTTTTTTGTAACAGTACGTTATGATCAATTGTGTCAAAGGCTTTAGAAAAGTATAGGTATAAGTTTATTGGAGTTGCTGATTGGTTAAGTTGTTGGACAATTCTGTCTATTATTTCTAGAGTGGCAAGTTCCGTAGATTGGTTTTCCATAAACCCGTATCGATTCTCATAGTATAAGTTATTGGAATTAAAATGTTCGTGTATTTGATTAAACATAAATCTTTCCAGTATCTTGGAAATAGTTGGTAAGATAGAAATTGGACGATAATTATCACAGATCGTCTCATCACAATTTGTTTAAAGTGGAATAACTTCTGCAATTTTTAAATTATCTGGAAATATGCCAGATGTTATTGATTGGCTGAAGATTAAAGTGACTGCTTCACTTATATCATTTTTAATTACCTTTAGTAATTTGGCTGATAGACCATCTTTATCACAGCTAGATGTTGGATGTAAGCTATCACTTATCCATTCGTTGTACTTTTGTCTATTGGTTTGAAGTTGAAAGTCTGTATACGTCTCTCTATTAAATAGTCATCGTAAGAGTTATCTCCAGTATTGGTTATTTGCGACGCAAATGTAGAACCAATATTGAAAAAAAAATGTATTAAACTTATTTGCAATTTTGCACAATTGTCTTGTCAATCACTGTTTCACCATCAATTTTAAATAAATCAGGAAATGTTTCTTAACCTGTGTTTTTTTGAATAATTTCTGTAATCATCTGATGTTTAGCATGTTCCTTTCCATCTTTGTTTGTGCGGCTGTTAATTCGTTATTTGCCTGGATGTTGAGTGCCAATGTTTCGCGCAGTATGTCATCCCTGGAAGTACGCATGCGTTGTAAATTTGTTTGTTCAAACAGGTTCCAAAGTTACCCTTGAAGATGTCGCGGTGTTTGGCGATTGAAGTCCAGCCGGTGGTGATTTTTCTTTGAATCTCCTTGTCTTGGTTTTTCTGTCTCTGATACTGTATCGCTGTCCCTGTTAGGTGTAGCTTTTAACGTTCTCTATATGCGTGGTGTTGATATATATGGGTGTGTAATTTTGTAGCATCACGTTTGTTTTCGAAATGTTCATCTTCAGACCGTGTTTTTTACTTTTATCATCTAGCTCCTGTAGCATTTTTTAAATAGTTTTTTTAGTTCTTGGTGTAGAACCGCATATGTGTATGTCGTCGGCGTAGCGAAGATGACTGACATGTTATCTGTCTATACTCAAGGTTCTGTTTTCACAGGTCAGTCATCGGAATATGCTTTCGGCTTATATGTCTTTCAGGAGTTCGATATATACGTCTTCTATCCCCTGTTCTTAAAGGGAGGTCAGTATTATTTGAGTTTACACCGAGTCGAAAGCTTTCTCTTAGTCGACGAAAGCGGGTTATTATATTATCGGCACTTCTCTTTCAGTTGGTTTACGACGTGTATGTGATCTGTCGTTAAGTACCTGCTTCTGAATCCTGCTTGCTCTCGTGGTTGGTTTGTGTCGAGTGTCTTCTCTAGCCTATTCGTTAGTACCTTTGTGAGTAATTTATAGATAGTTGATAACAAACGTATCGGTCTGTAGTTCTGTAGGTCATTCTTATTTCCCTTCTTGAAGATTATCACCATCTTTGCGTTCTTCCTTGCGGTGAGTATTCGTCTTTCTGATAAGCATTTAGTTTACAACTTAGTTCAGTGTATTCGAGATGGTATCTTCTCCTGCTTTGAATGTTTTAATGTCTACATGGTCGTTGCCTGATGTCTTCCGATTCTTCATATCTCTTAGCACTGACTGCTTCCACCAATCAGTCTGTTTCGGCCTAATGTTCGTGTTCTTTTGGTTTTCTTCAGGCTTTTTGATGCCATAATCGTTTCTCATATGATCTCTTGTTTGTACTTCCTGAAGTCCTCCTTCGCTTTCCTTTTTTGATGGTTTAGTATATTTCTGCGTACTCTATTTGTTTTTACGGTCGCCGTTATCCACCATTTCTAGTCGTTACTTCATCAGTGCTCTTGTCCGTAACGATGTTCTCGTCTTTACATATGTGTTAATTGCTTTGGCAATCATTGTCGTACTTAGATGGATCATCTCAGTGGTGTTTTCGCTCATGGTATCGATGTCGTCTAGTTCTTGTAGTGTCTCGAATCGAATTGGCCGAGTTGGAATTCGGTCTTTTTGTTCGTAATTGGGTGATATCTACACTTGACGGTCTCTTGTTTATTAACTTCTTCTTTTCAGCCTTGACTTCCACTTTGATGTTGTTCATCGCCATTCTGTGGTCACTTCCGATACTGACTTGGTTGATGACAGTTACGTCAGTTAATATGTCTGGCAAGTTTGTCAGGATGTAGACGATTTCGTTCTTCGTTTCCCCATTTGGCTTTTCCACGTCCATCACCCCTGCTTTCTCTGAAACATGGTATTCATAATTTTGTACTTTCTTGATTTTGCCCATTCTACCAAGGTGTCGCCTCTTTCGTTTTTCACACCTAGGCCTAATTTGCCCGTTGCTGTTTCCAAAATATTTGGTCGTTTCTTTACTTGCGCATTAAAGTCTCCCATCACTATCGTGTAGTTTACTCCTGCTTGGCTGTTGTTCGCCGTGGAATGGTATATTAGGTGGCCTCATTGTAAGGTAGTGAAGCATTCCTCTCTTCTTCTGACTTCTTTGATCCCGATCACATACCACACCAACCTGGTTCACCTAAGGTATTTTATTTGGTGTTTTAGTAGTGTTTTTACGTTATACGTTGCTATCTTCAGACTACTTACATTCTCTCGGTGGCTCTTCTTGACCCAGAGATTATTCGCACGTAGCTCTAGTTGATCTGAATCGCCCCCTTGGTCATAGACTCTTTCGATGCTGGGGACTGTGGGCCTTGGCTTCATTGTACTTTGCACGCTGGTGTTGTTGGCCTACCTTTCCATGCTGGCCGGTGTGGGTTGGAAGGGGGCGACGTAGGGTGAACGAAATTGTCCAAGTTTCGACACGGCGACCGAACCATTACCGAACCACTGCTCGGCCGGCGCTGGGGTTCGAACCCCAGTCCCTCCGGTCGACAGTCCGGCACTCTAACCACTGCGCCCCCTGATCACTGTTTCTACGTACGCACGGCGTAATTAAATATTACAGCTATAGGCGCGTTTGAAGTGATGTTACCCAACAATGTCATGAGTCTTGTTATGTGTCTTTATTCGTTACCTGCATAGATACTATGTGATATATCATTCGTGGAGTGAAACGAAATATTAAATATGAGTACATTTTGAGGGCGGGGTCCTCGTGTTGTGAATCATGCAAGCCTGCTTATGCAGGTTAGAGACAATGCGATGACTAAAATGACAAAGGGATGCACAATCGAAACAAATTATAGCGAAAACAGGTGTTTGAGAAGAATTATTGCTTAGTGCAGAAATGACAAGAGAAGGCACAATCTAGCGAAAACGGCTGCTTGAGTAGAATTATTGCATGAGCGAAAATATTGGAAATGCGAAGACTAGATTATCCAAGGGAAGAGGTTGGTGTGAAGCTGAGTTTCGGGAGGAAGCTGTTGAAGGGTCAATTAAAACGGGCTTGACATGTAAAACAAATAGCCGTAACCATAACGATGTGGACGTATGCCCTCCGAGTGGAGAGGAAAATTGGTCAAATGTAGTTGTATTGGGAGTCCCGCGTGAAGACTGATTTGCGGAGATTATTTGGGGAGAGAAAGGAAGGAAGGGAATGAGAAATAGGGGAGTGGGGATGGGTGGTAAAGCGACATTGAAACGAGATCAGTAGTGGATGAAGAAAGAAACAGTAGAGGACCTGTGTAAGGCGGAACACTGACTAGAGAAGGCACAATCTAGCGAAAATGGCTGCTTGAGTAGAATTATTGGAGGGAAGTTTTTAATGCTATTTGAAAGTGTTCAGTATGATTTCCTTTGGAATAACAATACAAAGGAATACTGTTATTCTTGCCTTAACAACAACTATCTATTCCAAATAATACCATCTTTTCTGCACGATACATTTAATATAAACTACGTCAACATAATTCGTTAAATCGTTGCAACCATTATAAAGTGTGTACGCCGGCTAGCAGTCTCTCGTAAAAAAACAATATGAAGAGATTAAGAGACATCGTTGAAAATCTAATGCAATAACCAACTGATAATTAATAAGAACCTGATCAGTGAGATAGTGTTGGGCATCACGGACATCACACATCACGGACAAAACCCTCTATAAACATAATCCATGACGGCCGTAACACGTCGCGAACGTAACCTCTGAATGACATAACACATTACGAACGAAACCCTCCATGGGAGCTACCGGTGACGGTAGCATTTAATAACATCAGTGTATATCATTTAATTTAGTCAAATATTCAGAAATACTATCACAGTCATCATTAGTGTCAGCTACTACTTTAGCAGACTAATTGTTTGTTTACTGAAATGTGTGTCTCTCGAAAGGCTAGTTTGAGCATGCTGTGAATTGCGTAACTAAAACTCTGCCGGCTTTGTTCGTCTACACAGTATGTTGTTGTTACAGATCTTGCGATGTTTTAACCGTAGACCGTCTCTGAATGTTTGTATTGTTCCGCCTTCCGCCGATTACGATTACAACAGAATGTCGATCTGTACCTTTTAATGTTTTATTTCCAAACGTCTACATATAAACTTTTTGAAATTTTGAAAAAAGCATAATTTACCGAATAACATATCAAAAGCCCATGTGACATACACGGTAACAAGTACGATCAAATAAGTAAATCATATTTTCACATTGCAAAAACACTTTATTAAAACATCTATAATGATATAATAATTCAGAATGCAACTTTAAACATTGATGACGCTCCATATATCCGGTAAAATACATTCCCACGTGCAGGATGGATAGTGTCAATTGAGTATGGCAAAACTGCGTAGAATTGCGAATTTCGGAACATAACCATTAAAAAAATTGTCGTTTGCCACTTTTACGTAATGTGTCATGTACGGGATGACCCCTCGTAATATCAATAAAAATAGTCCAGTCGTTATCGCTCACGTGTAATAACAGCGTCATAATTACGTCATAGTGTTGGTTCGAGGACACTGCATGCTTGTGTAACAAAAGTACCAAACGGAATTTTACTTGAAACTCACAATTGGTTATTATAGAAAAGCGCACAACAATTTTGGCAAATATGTTTGTGGAAAGATGTCAGTATATGTCAAATTATCCACTAATGTGCATTGTTATAATAAGAGATGACAAACCGCCTTTAAAAACGCGAACTGCTGTTCCTAATTATACTTGCTGACGAGAGATCATGAATCCGTGATACTAGTGTCGCGATGTCAAATACCTTGAATTGAAGACGAGAAGTGACTATTTATAATCAGCACACACCGGGAATGAACCGGTCGTGTATCTACGGGGAAGCCAGCTTACCGGTATTGCCCGACGCGACACGAAACACCGTTTGTTGTGTCATTGTCAGGTGGAATAACAACTAAATTCTGATATATATTCTATAACGGCGAACGTATTAAACACCATAAACAATTTTGCATGGACACGCACACACACACAAACACACACACACGCACGCGCGCGCACACAACCACATATATACACACACGCATGCATGCACACAAAAGAGCGCGCACACCTTCTCACATTCACGAGCGTACACAATAACACACACGATGCCGGCTGCATGTCCACGCGTGACGTGAAGGCACAGTACGCTATTTAATAGATTGCCAAACATAACCTTTTTAATTAATGTTAGATCATATGGAAGTAAAACCACATATAGCCTTGACGCGATTTTTCTCAGTAGGGACGGACTGCGGCCATAACAGAACATTCAAATGAACTCGGCACCATTCTGCATGCAACGAAGTCGTGTCATCAGTTATTCAAGCATCGGCTGCTGACTGTTACGACGTATGCTTTAACATTAAACCACTGACCAGATATACGGAGTCCGCGCTCCATGAATAAACGCACTTTACCCAGACTACATCCCTGAACAAATAAGTTTGTTTGCCCAATTGGTGGCTAAGCTGTGACAATTCAAAGTATGGAACGTGTAAATATAACCACGACCACGACCACGATCACCACCACCACAACCGCTTTCACAATTGCCAAAACAACTACCACTGCAATCACTTAGAACTACCACTACAACAATTACCACTCGACCCTCCTCCATCTCACCACTCCCGGGCGAAATTCGAAAAATCAACGAATCGCTCCAATGGGCCGCTGGAACGCTTACAAAAATCGAGCCCCATACAAGCAAAACTAGCACAATAAAAAATTGTAAAAAAGAAAAAGGTAAGGTCTATAATATAGCGTAATATCCAGTCCTCAGAACTCCTCAAAGCGCTTTACACTTACTCCCTGGCAGACCTGTTCAATCGAACACCATCTTAACTTCTCTAGTAAGCTTTCAGCCACACTGCAATTAATGTACGAAGCTTTTCGTACAAATATATTCACCACTGTCTATAGCCAGGTACTCATTCATACAGCTGAGTGACCAGAAGCAGTGTAGAGTAAACGAACTAGCCCAAGGTTCGACAATGCCGCATAGGATGCGAACCCGCCTTCTCTCAGTCGAGAGTCCGGTGTCACGGGCCCCGATTCACCCGTGCCAGGATTCACCGCCTACTTTCGGCCCGCGACGGTAGCGGGCCCAGAGTAGGTGCGTGCCAGGATTCCGCGTTGTTACTAAGGTGGTTTGCGTTAGTAATACGAAATGTTTTCCAGTATAATTGTTATAAATATTAAAAATAAAATGGAATAACTTGCATGATTATTTTCACGCACACAAACATATTGTGTGATTTAGAGCGCTCTTTTTGTTGTTCATGATCTGTAATCGAGGCTATAACTAGTACCGAGGCTATCGTGATATGTGGCGCACGGCACTGTCTATATGCACAGCCGCGGTGTCGTGCTATTCTTTTGTGCATACGAAATACTTTCTTCTTGAAATGGTGGTAAATTAATCAACAAAATTAACTGTTTGCTTTAATTTAAACAAATATAGTAGGCCTGCTTATTCTGATTGCCTTCTTATGTAACAATGGTATGTTTTTTTATCCTTTATTTGATGGATAACTATTTGTACACATTAGGGTACAGCACATTGTGTGATAAAAGTGGCTTTAATTTATATATATATATATAAATATATATATATATATAGAAAACGCTTACAAGTGGTGCCTCTTGTTCACATACAAGTGAATTACAATATGTAGTGACCGGTTTCCTCTAGGTAAATTCCTAAACATGTTATTGAAGTAACTTGAATTATACTAATTACATTTATTTTAATTACATCATGATCATTGTCTTATTTTCAGGAATAAATATAATAAATCAGTTTTATTTCTGTTTAGTGATATTTTGTTACAATGAATTCATGCTGATATCCTATTGTGTTCCGAATTTACTTCTTCAATAAGCCTAGTAACATTTGTGTGTAAGTGAAACCTATTTGTGCCATCTGTAAATGACATATTTATTGTTTTAACAATGTTGTTTAAGTATAACATGAACAGAACTGGACCTAGCATAGATCCTTGTGGAATAACACATGTGGCTGTCATTACTTCCGAATCTAACTGATTATATAAAATAAACTGTTTTCTACTTAATTTCTAAACTACTGTAGACATACATCTCTTATTCAATAACAACTGAGTTTATTATGTACAATATCATGTTCTGTGGTGTACAATTTAACAAATCCAATCCACAAATCATCTAGGCTAAACAACCAGCCAACCAACCAACCAACCAACCAACCAACCAACCAACCAACCAACCAACCAACCAACCAACCAACCAACCAACCAACCAACCAACCAACCAACCAACCAACCAACCAATATTTGGTGTTATTAGCAACACATTCAACTGACTGGATTGAACTGCCTTCAGTCATTGCCAGTGTATTAATACACCATACATCGACAAATTCATAAAAGAAACATTTAAGCACCTTCATAGCCAAACTTGTTGGCTATGAGCAAACTAACCTATGCGCATACTCAACACCTTCATAGCCAAACCTGCTGGCTACTAACAAACTAACATATGCACACACTCAACATCTCATTTTCTTACCTCAGAGACCAATTATACCAACCAATGGCACCTATAAAATATGCATTCCCTCTGTGGGTAGGCTGAATTCATACATGTGACCCACCATTCCAAAAATTCTTACTGATGGTCATTACGAGTTATGAGCCACTGTCACAATTTGTTATTGAGTATCCATTGTGAAACATTCCTGAATAGACAAACCTGTCATGTGTTAGTTGTGATATGGAAATTGTAAAAATGTTACCAACATGTGTTTCATACTGAGTTTTGTGACAACTGTCAATTTTTTATTGCTGACAATGTTCTAAACTATGGCCAACAGTATGAAACCACAAAGTGAAAAATCACAGCTGACAGAATTAAAACCACAGTCAAGAAAGTAAAAACCATAGCCAGCTGAGAAAAAACTTTGAAATTGTTTTTCTTGAAACCATACTTTTTGCATTTTTAACATTACATTAACTATATCTCTGGAAGTAATGAGAATATAGTTATTATTGACATTTGAATTTCTCGAGTAGTGTCTCATTTTGGCATGGTGGGTCACAAATATTTTGCATTAAACTTTCAACACTGTTTCTCAAAACATGAATTCTTTCACTAATCAATTCAGCATTGAATAACTTTGCCAACAATTTATTTACACAGTTTCCATTGGTAACATTGCATAGGTCTTTGAGGAACACTATCCTCCTGTCAGTAATTGTGTTGGCCATGTTGCACACATTACACAGTCTTAGTTCACTAGCTGACATTGCACACTCTCAATTCACTGTACAGTATAACCACCTTAAAGAGAACAAGATGGGTGGTTGCTTTACAAAAGTAATTAGTTTAGTAGATTAACAGTAATTTAAAATGAGAAAAAAATTAACACAGTGACAGGGTGCCAATTTGCAGGGGTAACTACATTGTGAGGTTCTACTATACTCTCTTAATACAGTTCTACTGTACTCTCTTTGTACAGTTCTACTGTACTCTCTTAATACAGTTCTACTGTACTCTCTTTGTACAGTTCTACTGTACTCTCTTAATACAGTTCTACTGTACTCTCTTAGTACAGTTCTACTATACTCTCTTAATACAGTTCTACTGTACTCTCTTTGTACAGTTCTACTGTACTCTCTTAATACAGTTCTACTCTACTCTCTTAGTACAGTTCTACTATACTCTCTTAATACAGTTCTACTGTACTCTCTTTGTACAGTTCTACTGTACTCTCTTAATACAGTTCTACTGTACTCTCTTAGTACAGTTCTACTATACTCTCTTAATACAGTTCTACTGTACTCTCTTTGTACAGTTCTACTGTACTCTATTAATACAGTTCTACTGTACTCTCTTAGTACAGTTCTACTATACTCTCTTAATACAGTTCTACTGTACTCTCTTTGTACAGTTCTACTGTACTCTCTTAATACAGTTCTACTGTACTCTCTTTGTACAGTTCTACTGTACTCTCTTAATACAGTTCTACTGTTCTCTCTTAGTACAGTTCTACTATACTCTCTTAGTACAATTCTACTGTACTCTCTTTGTATAGTTCTACTGTTCTCTCTTAATACAGTTCTACTGTACTCTCTTAATACAGTTCTACTGTACTCTCTTAGTACAGTTCTACTATACTCTCTTAATACAGTTCTACTGTACTCTCTTTGTACAGTTCTACTGTACTCTCTTAATACAGTTCTACTGTACTCTCTTAGTACAGTTCTACTATACTCTCTTAATACAGTTCTACTGTACTCTCTTTGTACAGTTCTACTGTACTCTCTTAATTCAGTTCTACTGTACTCTCTTAGTACAGTTCTACTGTACTCTCTTAATTCAGTTCTACTGTACTCTCTTAGTACAGTTCTACTATACTCTCTTAATACAGTTCTACTGTACTCTCTTTGTACAGTTCTACTGTACTCTCTTAATACAGTTCTACTGTACTCTCTTTGTACAGTTCTACTGTACTCTCTTAATACAGTTCTACTGTACTCTCTTAGTACAGTTCTACTATACTCTCTTAGTACAATTCTACTGTACTCTCTTTGTACAGTTCTACTGTACTCTCTTAATACAGTTCTACAGACAAAACAACCCAAGTTAACAGTAATACTGACAGCAATTCAATTATTAATTCTGCACTAGCTTACACCCATGCATGGTGCAACAAACCAAGGCTTACACCCAGCATGGCACAACAAACCAAGACTTACACCCATGCATGGCACAACAAACCAAGACTTACACCCATGCATGGCACAACAAACCAAGACTTACACCCATGCATGGCACAACAAACCAAGACTTACACCCATGCATGGCACAACAAACCAAGACTTACACCCATGCATGGTGCAACAAACCAAGGCTTACGCCCATGCATGGTGCAACAAACCAAGACTTACACCCATGCATGGTGCAACAAACCAAGGCTTACACCCATGCAAGGTGCAACAAACCAAGACTTACACCCATGCATGGTGCAACAAACCAAGGCATACACCCATGCATGGTGCAACAAACCAAGGCTTACACCAATGCATGGTGCAACAAACCAAGGCTTACACCCATGCATGGTGCAACAAACCAAGGCTTACACCCATGCATGGTGCAACAAACCAAGGCTTACACCCATGCATGGTGCAACAAACCAAGACTTACACCCATGCATGGTGCAACAAACCAAGGCTTACACCCATGCATGGTGCAACAAACCAAGACTTACACCCATGCATGGTGCAACAAACCAAGGCTTACACCCAAGCATGGCACAACAAACCAAGACTTACACCAATGCATGGTGCAACAAACCAAGGCTTACACCCATGCATGGCACAACAAACCAAGGCTTACACCCATGCATGGCACAACAAACCAAGACTTACACCCATGCATGGTGCAACAAACCAAGGCTTACACCCATGCATGGCGCAACAAACCAAGACTTACACCCATGCATGGTGCAACAAACCAAGGCTTACACCCATGCTTGGCACAACAAACCAAGACTTACACCCATGCATGGCACAACAAACCAAGACTTACACCCATGCATGGCACAACAAACCAAGACTTACACCCATGCATGGCACAACAAACCAAGACTTACACCCATGCATGGCACAACAAACCAAGACTTACACCCATGCATGGTGCAACAAACCAAGGCTTACGCCCATGCATGGTGCAACAAACCAAGACTTACACCCATGCATGGTGCAACAAACCAAGGCTTACACCCATGCATGGTGCAACAAACCAAGACTTACACCCATGCAAGGTGCAACAAACCAAGACTTACACCCATGCATGGCACAACAAACCAAGACTTACACCCATGCATGGTGCAACAAACCAAGGCTTACGCCCATGCATGGTGCAACAAACCAAGACTTACACCCATGCATGGTGCAACAAACCAAGGCTTACACCCATGCAAGGTGCAACAAACCAAGACTTACACCCATGCATGGTGCAACAAACCAAGGCATACACCCATGCATGGTGCAACAAACCAAGGCTTACACCAATGCATGGTGCAACAAACCAAGGCTTACACCCATGCATGGTGCAACAAACCAAGGCTTACACCCATGCATGGTGCAACAAACCAAGATTTACACCCATGCATGGTGCAACAAACCAAGGCTTACACCCATGCATGGTGCAACAAACCAAGACTTACACCCATGCATGGTGCAACAAACCAAGGCTTACACCCATGCATGGCACAACAAACCAAGACTTACACCCATGCATGGTGCAACAAACCAAGGCTTACACCCATGCATGGCACAACAAACCAAGGCTTACACCCATGCATGGCACAACAAACCAAGACTTACACCCTTGCATGGTGCAACAAACCAAGGCTTACACCCATGCATGGCGCAACAAACCAAGATTTACACCCATGCATGGTGCAACAAACCAAGGCTTACACCCATGCTTGGCACAACAAACCAAGACTTACACCCATGCATGGCACAACAAACCAAGACTTACACCCATGCATGGCACAACAAACCAAGACTTACACCCATGCATGGCACAACAAACCAAGACTTACACCCATGCATGGCACAACAAACCAAGACTTACACCCATGCATGGTGCAACAAACCAAGGCTTACGCCCATGCATGGTGCAACAAACCAAGACTTACACCCATGCATGGTGCAACAAACCAAGGCTTACACCCATGCATGGTGCAACAAACCAAGGCTTACACCCATGCATGGTGCAACAAACCAAGACTTACACCCATGCATGGTGCAACAAACCAAGACTTACACCCATGCAAGGTGCAACAAACCAAGACTTACACCCATGCATGGCACAACAAACCAAGACTTACACCCATGCATGGTGCAACAAACCAAGGCTTACGCCCATGCATGGTGCAACAAACCAAGACTTACACCCATGCATGGTGCAACAAACCAAGGCTTACACCCATGCAAGGTGCAACAAACCAAGACTTACACCCATGCATGGCACAACAAACCAAGACTTACACCCATGCATGGTGCAACAAACCAAGGCTTACACCCATGCATGGTGCAACAAACCAAGACTTACACCCATGCATGGTGCAACAAACCAAGGCTTACACCCATGCAAGGTGCAACAAACCAAGACTTACACCCATGCATGGTGCAACAAACCAAGGCATACACCCATGCATGGTGCAACAAACCAAGGCTTACACCAATGCATGGTGCAACAAACCAAGGCTTACACCCATGCATGGTGCAACAAACCAAGGCTTACACCCATGCATGGTGCAACAAACCAAGGCTTACACCCATGCATGGTGCAACAAACCAAGACTTACACCCATGCATGGTGCAACAAACCAAGGCTTACACCCATGCATGGTGCAACAAACCAAGACTTACACCCATGCATGGTGCAACAAACCAAGGCTTACACCCATGCATGGCACAACAAACCAAGACTTACACCCATGCATGGTGCAACAAACCAAGGCTTACACCCATGCATGGCACAACAAACCAAGGCTTACACCCACGCATGGCACAACAAACCAAGACTTACACCCATGCATGGTGCAACAAACCAAGGCTTACACCCATGCATGGCGCAACAAACCAAGACTTACACCCATGCATGGTGCAACAAACCAAGGCTTACACCCATGCTTGGCACAACAAACCAAGACTTACACCCATGCATGGCACAACAAACCAAGACTTACACCCATGCATGGCACAACAAACCAAGACTTACACCCATGCATGGCACAACAAACCAAGACTTACACCCATGCATGGCACAACAAACCAAGACTTACACCCATGCATGGTGCAACAAACCAAGGCTTACACCCATGCATGGTGCAACAAACCAAGGCTTACACCCATGCATGGTGCAACAAACCAAGACTTACACCCATGCAAGGTGCAACAAACCAAGACTTACACCCATGCATGGTGCAACAAACCAAGGCTTACACCCATGCATGGTGCAACAAACCAAGGCTTACACCCATGCATGGTGCAACAAACCAAGACTTACACCCATGCAAGGTGCAACAAACCAAGACTTACACCCATGCATGGCACAACAAACCAAGACTTACACCCATGCATGGTGCAACAAACCAAGGCTTACGCCCATGCATGGTGCAACAAACCAAGACTTACACCCATGCATGGTGCAACAAACCAAGGCTTACACCCATGCAAGGTGCAACAAACCAAGACTTACACCCATGCATGGTGCAACAAACCAAAGCATACACCCATGCATGGTGCAACAAACCAAGGCTTACACCAATGCATGGTGCAACAAACCAAGGCTTACACCCATGCATGGTGCAACAAACCAAGGCTTACACCCATGCATGGTGCAACAAACCAAGACTTACACCCATGCATGGTGCAACAAACCAAGGCTTACACCCATGCATGGCACAACAAACCAAGACTTACACCCATGCATGGTGCAACAAACCAAGGCTTACACCCATGCATGGCACAACAAACCAAGGCTTACACCCATGCATGGCACAACAAACCAAGACTTACACCCTTGCATGGTGCAACAAACCAAGGCTTACACCCATGCATGGCGCAACAAACCAAGACTTACACCCATGCATGGTGCAACAAACCAAGGCTTACACCCATGCTTGGCACAACAAACCAAGACTTACACCCATGCATGGCACAACAAACCAAGACTTACACCCATGCATGGCACAACAAACCAAGACTTACACCCATGCATGGCACAACAAACCAAGACTTACACCCATGCATGGCACAACAAACCAAGACTTACACCCATGCATGGTGCAACAAACCAAGGCTTACGCCCATGCATGGTGCAACAAACCAAGACTTACACCCATGCATGGTGCAACAAACCAAGACTTACACCCATGCAAGGTGCAACAAACCAAGACTTACACCCATGCATGGCACAACAAACCAAGACTTACACCCATGCATGGTGCAACAAACCAAGGCTTACGCCCATGCATGGTGCAACAAACCAAGACTTACACCCATGCATGGTGCAACAAACCAAGGCTTACACCCATGCAAGGTGCAACAAACCAAGACTTACACCCATGCATGGCACAACAAACCAAGACTTACACCCATGCATGGTGCAACAAACCAAGGCTTACACCCATGCATGGTGCAACAAACCAAGACTTACACCCATGCATGGTGCAACAAACCAAGGCTTACACCCATGCAAGGTGCAACAAACCAAGACTTACACCCATGCATGGTGCAACAAACCAAGGCATACACCCATGCATGGTGCAACAAACCAAGGCTTACACCAATGCATGGTGCAACAAACCAAGGCTTACACCCATGCATGGTGCAACAAACCAAGGCTTACACCCATGCATGGTGCAACAAACCAAGGCTTACACCCATGCATGGTGCAACAAACCAAGACTTACACCCATGCATGGTGCAACAAACCAAGGCTTACACCCATGCATGGTGCAACAAACCAAGACTTACACCCATGCATGGTGCAACAAACCAAGGCTTACACCCATGCATGGCACAACAAACCAAGACTTACACCCATGCATGGTGCAACAAACCAAGGCTTACACCCATGCATGGCACAACAAACCAAGGCTTACACCCACGCATGGCACAACAAACCAAGACTTACACCCATGCATGGTGCAACAAACCAAGGCTTACACCCATGCATGGCGCAACAAACCAAGACTTACACCCATGCATGGTGCAACAAACCAAGGCTTACACCCATGCTTGGCACAACAAACCAAGACTTACACCCATGCTTGGCACAACAAACCAAGACTTACGCCCATGCTTGGCACAACAAACCAAGGCTTACACCCATGCATGGCGCAACAAACCAAGACTTACACCCATGCATGATGCAACAAACCAAGGCTTACACCCATGCATGGTGCAACAAACCAAGGCTTACACCCATGCATGGCGCAACAAACCAAGACTTACACCCATGCATGGTGCAACAAACCAAGGCTTACACCCATGCTTGGCACAACAAACCAAGACTTACACCCATGCTTGGCACAACAAACCAAGACTTACGCCCATGCTTGGCACAACAAACCAAGGCTTACACCCATGCATGGCGCAACAAACCAAGGCTTACACCCATGCTTGGCACAACAAACCAAGACTTACACCCATGCTTGGCACAACAAACCAAGGCTTACACCCATGCATGGCGCAACAAACCAAGACTTACACCCATGCATGATGCAACAAACCAAGGCTTACACCCAAGCATGGTGCAACAAACCAAGACTTACACCCATGCATGGCACAACAAACCAAGACTTACACCCATGCATGGCACAACAAACCAAGACTTACACCCATGCATGGTGCAACAAACCAAGGCTTACACCCAAGCATGGTGCAACAAACCAAGACTTACACCCATGCATGGTGCAACAAACCAAGGCTTACACCCATGCATGGCGCAACAAACCAAGACTTACACCCATGCATGGCGCAACAAACCAAGACTTACACCCAAGCATGGTGCAACAAACCAAGACTTACACCCATGCATGGTACAACAAACCAAGGCTTACGCCCATGCATGGTACAACAAACCAAGACTTACACCCATGCATGGCACAACAAACCAAGACTTACACCCAAGCATGGTGCAACAAACCAAGACTTACACCCATGCATTATGCAACAAACCAAGGCTTACACCCATGCATGGCACAACAAACCAAGACTTACGCCCATGCATGGTGCAACAAACCAAGGCTTACACCCATGCATGGCACAACAAACCAAGACTTACACCCATGCATGGTGCAACAAACCAAGGCTTACACCCATGCATGGCACAACAAACCAAGACTTACACCCATGCATGGTGCAACAAACCAAGGCTTACACCCATGCATGGCACAACAAACCAAGACTTACACCCATGCATGGTGCAACAAACCAAGGCTTACACCCATGCATGGCACAACAAACCAAGACTTACACCCAAGCATGGTGCAACAAACCAAGACTTACACCCATGCATGGTGCAACAAACCAAGGCTTACACCCATGCATGGCGCAACAAACCAAGACTTACACCAATGCATGGTACAACAAACCAAGGCTTACACCCATGCATGGTACAACAAACCACGGCCAGCAGTTAGCACCATTGCAGTACTTTGATTTTAAATTCATTCACAGTGGCGCAATCTGGAGAACTGCTAAGGTTTCCTGTACAGTTTCCATGTTTCTCTGATGAGTGGAACAGCAAATTTATAATTAAATAACTCCATCTGTGTTTTTAATACATCGCCAATCAGTAGTTGAGATGTCATTGTTCCAAGGAAGCGAATGAACACAGAAATGTGTGACTGGGGCCGTGGCACCTGGGAGGAGATACCTCTACATAGCCCCAACATTATAATATTAATTTACAGATTATGTATCCAAGTTTTTCATATCAACTATATGTACATGTTTGTATACATAAGAAACATTTCGGTAAACTATCTACCTATAAGGTCCATCCCAGCCATACGCATTGGTTCAACAATCTTTATTGGTGTTAGCTTTGGAGCCACAGTCTTGAGTTTCTCGTACCGTTGACATGCATCGCATCTGGCAATCTGAAACATGACAAATAACAAAGTAAATGCAACATGCTTATGTGAGAATAAATAATTTTTTTTTAGACAAAAACTATAACAATTCAAATTCATTACAATGATTTTGTTATATAAATTTCTAACAAATACAGTGTATCTAAATTTTTGATTGTTAATTTATGGCTTGAGTGCTGAAATTCAATGCAAAACACACAATAGGTAACACCGATGTTTATGATTATATATAAACAATACCAGACATCTACTTTGTTAAACATGCAACATTAAAACAACCAGTTTGCTTCATAAATCGATTACAGTGTATGAAGTAGTACTGTCAATGTGAAGGCCACTTACGTATGTCTTGACATCATCTTTCAAACCCTTCCAGTAGAAACGCTGGGTGATCTTATCTACAGTGGCATTGATGCCACTGTGGCCAGCATGCGGTGCCGAGTGCAACTGCCACAGGATTCTTCTCCTTTCATCCACATCAGTGATGATGAGTTGGTGTATGTTGGTGTGGGTGGTGGCTCCAGTATCTAGAAATATTTATTAAGTCACATAAGCATTATTTGTAAATGTCGGTACTTATAGCAAGAGTACTATTATTTTATAGTTGTAACGTTATTTAAGAAAGTAAATTAACTAGACCATTTTTTACTTCTCATTTGAAGCATCATCCAATTCAGTGCTCAAGATACTTTTTCTATCGTAACAATTTAGGAGGGTTGGCATGTTTTTGTTCTCGTAGTAGAAAACATGCGGCAGAAATACTTTCTACCTGTGCTATCAATATCAACATTTCTATTTCCTTCTTCCACCATTACAGTGTCATCTTGTGGTGCCAGCCTCAACAAGTTATTAAGACACAGACAACAAAAAAGGAATGCTGCCATCCATGTGTGGTCAGGTGACAAGTCCTGTACACATGGGCACAACAAAATTCACACATAAATGCAAGTAGTTGGACAAAAGCCCCTCTGGGCAAATGTTACCCCAGACAAAAAACCTTTCTACCCTATTTCTGTCATGGGCACGGCAGGAATACCTTTCTGCTCGGCAGAAAAACCAACCTTGCAATTTAGTTGTATGATTTTGAAACTTTGATTTACTTACTTAAATTCCAGAACAGCTCTTGACATAACAAATTATACACTTTACATTAACACTTGTAGACATTTCCTATCTTATCTAAGTTTTGGAGAATTGAAGATCATTTTATAATCTAAGTCAATGGATATGTATACACTGGACATTCATTTTAGGGAAAGTGCCCTTGCAGGACCTTGCCCAATGCCTTTATTAAAAAAATTTGCCCACCATAAGTTTATTCAAATACCCTAAAAGTAAGCCATTATTTTAAAACAAGGGATTTCACTCATTATGTTATGTCATTTCCAGGGCAAATATTTATTAATGTAATCAATTATCATGCATAATTTCCACAGCACCAGAAATAAATAGTCAAAGTCAATTAATTAAATGTTGAAAATAATAACTGTTTGGTGAGCATTTCCAATTCAACATCAATATAATTACAAGAGGAGATGTAATGTTTCGGTCAATAAGCCCATGCCAGGGGTAATTTTGCACAAAGTGCAATACCAGTTGGGATCGAACCAACAACTAAAACCGAGACATTAGCATCTACCATTAATTACAAACAAAATTTTGTTTTAAAGTTAATAATTTACTCCAAAAGGCAAGCTGATTGTCTTTGAAAGACTTTATGGTAACCTTTCTCTTGGCCTAGGCATTGCGCGGTGTAGTCAAACAGCATTAGTGACTTATGTCAGAAATAATGTGGAAACAAATTAACAAGTGTTCTGAGCACTAATTCCAACTGACAGTGAAATATCAGTTAGTAAAACCAAAACATTCTGGGTGAGAAATGTCAAGTGAAAGAGTAACTTAAAAAAATCACTTTATCAATACGATAGTAGCGTTTTATATTCATACCTGCAGACAGAATTTCAATGTTTAATAGTAAAGATTTAAGAAATCCGAGTTAACCGAATGAAAGAAATATGTCCAGGCAGGGAAATCGCGTCAACTTAACTGAAAATTGGATTTTAGAGAAGTAGACTTATGCAAATTATTTTAACCATCTAAGATACAAAGACAGCCATGGTCGAGAAAAAAGGGTCGACTTAAATTAAAATTGACTTAACCGAGTTCGAGTTATGTGGCGTGCACTGTACTTCCTTTCTTTATTAAACAATCATCAGCACATTTATTTTTCACAATTCTCAATAACCGAGTTCTTTTATTTTGCAGATGCAGCAGGTGTCCAGAAAGTGACAATCAAACAATGTGTCTTTGTGTAGTCTGTTTTTGTTGCATGCTGTAAACATTGGAGGAGTTGGCTGTTTTTCTTGTTCAGACATTGTACAACAGTGTTTCTCAACTTAATGTACTGATTATCCTCTAAAACGTAGAACATGAAATAAGTATAATAAACAAACACTACATAAAATAATACATTCCATACATAGTATCTGCCACCTTTATCATATCTCCAGGCGCTATGCAAGTCTTTAGAAGGGCGCGAAGAACCAGTAGACAGTAGTGTGGTGGTTAATAATTATGCCATAAATCAATACTTTTGTAGTAGAAGAGACAATTTAGGTTTACTGCTAAATTGGGTATAACAATTGTTATTATTTAATTATCAAATGGGTAAACCGTCATTTGGGATATAGTTTGCCAGTTTCTTGATGCTCTAACATTGTTCTGTTCGAATTAAACATAACACTGAAAATCATATAGGAAAAAACAGTTAGGCATTTCAGACATTAGGTCATTGAGTCAATTAATCGAAGCTAAACTTCATAATATATTGTTGTTATTAACCTTATTTTAAATTATGTGGTTACTGTGGAATATTCCTCTGTACAGAGGTCACCAGACTATTGTGAAGAATAAGAAGTAACAAAACAGTTGTTTCATAGCAATGAACAAAGCAGACCTTTCTCGGGAACAAAATACATTTCATAGAGTTTGCAGCAAAGTTGGCCTGGACTTCTGAGTCAATGTTGGCCTGGACTTCTGAGTCAATGTTTCGTCGACTTTGTGTACCACATTTCTCAGCTCAACAGGGGATAAAACAAATCAAATAATTAAACAAAACATTTACTAATACAGTGTCTGATCTTGTATAACCATGTGACACACACTTACACGGCAGATAGGATGCACGATTTTGGGCAGTAGGCGTCTCTTGAGAGATTTTCTTTTTTGATTTATTTGGTCTAAGTAGGCCTACTTCACTCAAAACAACTTTTCTAAGAGTTTGTTTGCACGACGTTCAAATAATTTGAGAAAAAAGGGATGAATATATAACATAATCATTCGCGGAGCAGCTGTGCGAATAGCGTCGTCCTTTCGGAAAACGTTTTGTTGTATTTAATGAGAAACAAATTAACACTAAGTTTACTTGTATTGCGTCAGTTCATTATTAGTTAGGACTATGGATCGCTAACATTTTACCCACCGTCTATTTCGTATTTATTGACCGCTTTGTGTATTGTATTCCTGATGCGTTGACGGCGACACCGTTATCGGCTCCTGCCAGGACTGGGCCATGTGTGCCCTGCACCAACTAATGCTTAAAGCATGCCATACACATCACGTATTTGTTGTCTCTGCCCCCCATAGTCACCATACCTCCTTAAAAACACGTAGAACTAAATAAATCGACGTACATCTACTAATTCACATAAACTATACGAACGCGGATACTTCTGGCACGGCTGTGAAAAACGTGACGTCACATCTCATCAAAGTGCCTACTGCGCCTGCGAGCGCATGCGCAGTATGCGTTTTGAGGAATCCTGGTACGGCTGAATCGGGGCCCGGGACACCGGAGCGCTTACCGCTGCGCTACTGCGATCCACAATATAGAGCAGATCCTCAATATAGAGCAGATCCTCAATATAGAGCATATCCACACACACATAGAGACCCAAACTGTGTTTTTATTATAGACATTTCTACGTGACGTCGAAACAAACGCCAACAACCGAGATTATGTTAAGCCAATCTAGTCGTTCAGTGCAACACTTGTCTAAAATGTTGGTAACCTTTAAGAACGTAAATCACCTGACTTAGTTACGCATATGTTTGTTAATTGTCGCGCTTCCGCCTAGTGCCACAAATAATTATTTATTACCTAGATTTAGTAGACATAATGCCATTGAGGGCTTAATCTAAAGAAAACATTTTGTGGAGGCCACCATAAATTTATTAAATTATTTTGATGAAGTCCCTGGGTAACTGCCCAATCTGCCTGCCTTAAATCAGGTATTGCCGGTTCTAGCATTGTAACAAACAGGATGTATTCTGAGGTTGGCCTAATGAGCCTGTTACTTGTATGTCGTTGTGCAAATCATCTTTTTACTTGTAATTCAAGTGAATAAATATAGTGTTGTCGTGTTGTGCCTTGTTTATATATGTTCTTTGAGAATGTTGTTTGATTAAAAAATGTGATCAATTAGAGTAACTATATAGTCTTGAATCCATATATTATTTAACTTTCCTTTATTGGGATGCTTATTTAATTTTAGAGGTACTGCGAATATTAAATGTGTCAGAGCTCCCTTTAGACGTCCGTGGTATTATTAACAAACTGTCATGCTATACCCTGAATCCACCATACAAGTATTTGTTTACCTCACCATACTGTTTTGCATTTGTGCTAGTTCGCATTGGCCAAACTGTGTTATATAAAACGTCCTCAATTAAATGTTTTCTAGTAATTAACATATCTTAAAGTGATTTTATACGCCCTTTTTAATTTTTTGTTTCGCTAAATGTAAACAAAAGCTTCAGACTATAAGCAACAAGGTTGGCAATATAACGAACACCGTTTTGTTCGCAAACGCCTTTGCTGTTCAGCGTGGTCGCGACGTTCCCACATTCAACACAATCAATTTTGTGAAATGCTTATTGATAATTACAAACCACAATGAATCCAGACCTTGATACAGACAACCTGGTTTTAAACGTCGAATGCTGTGACCCTGGTACCAGGAGGACATAAACATTTGTAGGTGTGTCTTCTTTAGTAAATTATAAACACGCTATTTTAGGGTTCGTCCTTTTCATGACACTGGCGCTCCTCTGGACGCTATCAAACGGGGACAGAAATACCGCCGTGGAATCGCGAGGGTGTTATATCCGACAAGAAACAAAAGCCGCGATTAGGCGTGTTTGACACGTCCAGGCACAAGCATGTCTTTGAGAACCGTTAACTTGGAACAGTCATCGCAGTGTACAAGCATGACTGATTCGAAGCACTAAATGAACATGATTGCTCTGTCTGATTCGTACAATGTGTAATTATTGGATCCAAGAGGGATGTAGGCCAATCGTCAGATCCAGAGTGTATATATATGGAAGTTTCATGTGTGGAACAAGCAGGTCGTCGAGAGCAGTGAACACCGTTTCGAGAATACGTCTGGTGAATGCATACTGAAACAACACTCGACGTGTAGGTATGCTTTTTCATAAAGTTGCATTCTAAGCTAAGCTTCTGAACTGCTTTTAAGAATATTTATGTATAGCAAACGTATCTACAAAGTACGCACTGTTTAATTATTTGATTATATTGCTACCGCATATGTCACTTTTGCATTACAGTTACGCGAGTATATAATGTGTTCAGACTTTGACGCGACCAGGTGGTCAGATGTTGAAGTGATTAGTTAGTTAGACAGTAAGGTGACTAGGTAGTTAAATGGTGACATGAGCAGGTGGTCAGATTGTGAACTATGCAGGTGTCACAGTACTAAATAGCCAGAGGGTGAGTTGTTCAGACGGACTGGTGGTGAAGTGGTCAGAAGATTAAATAGTCAGGTGATCATATTGTCAGATGTTAATCTGAACAGGATGTCTGACGGTGAAGTATACAGATATGTAGATGGCAAAATGAGTAGGTGTTTATAAGGTAAAGGCGGAAACGGCAAATATTCGCAGACAACCAGTTTATGCACTGCGACATAAGATATACGCACTCGTGTGTTTGCGAATACACTGCATAATACGCACCGTCCAATACAATCTATAACATGTTTTGTTTTTACAGAAAAAGCATGGCCGTCATTGTGCGTGGACTACTCCTTCTTGGGTTGGCGCTAGCTGTCACCAGTAAAGGTAAGTTCTTATATATATCTAGTCCATAGGACTGCTCGAGGCGCTTTTTACACTTTACTCCCTGACAGACCTGTTCAATCGAACACCATGTCGAATTCTATGGAAAACATTCAGCCATCCTGCAATTAATGTGTAAAGATTATGCGTACACAGACATCTACCACTCTCTATAGCAAGGTACTAATTCAAATAGCTAAGTTTAATTGATGTATGTGACAGCTCATATATCACATGTTACTTTTATATTACGTATTTACTTAATTACCTGTGTTATCCCTTTAACGTGATGACACTAATATATCTTTCCAGTGGTTTCGATATCTTAAAGTGTCACTGATTTACCTTGTCAAACCACATATTCAGTATTTCATGTTTTTGTTAGTTACAAGGAGCCGGTTTAGGACGTTCAATCCACAACCCATTTCAAGACATGACATTTTAATTACTTTGAAATTACTGTCACAACATTACGGTTGTGAGGTCTATGTTAAAAACAGTATGCCTACGTACGATCAACATGATACCCTAGTTGAAAAACATCATACTGTAGGTAGAGTTTGCCAGCTTTGTGCGTCATCTGCACGTATGCAATTAAGTTGCTTACCTGGAATCACCAGCTTACGCCAGGGGTGCTAATTAACACTAGGAAGTACGCTTAAACTGTCTAGCTATGCGGCTTCGCGGTATAACGGTTAGCAGTAATATAGGTTAAGTACGAGTTACGCTGGTGCGCCCTGGAGGAAAGCCCATGTTAAAAGATAGGGATTTCCTCCAGGGCGCTCCAAGTGTCGAGAGATCATGGTATGCAAATGAGCTCCCCTCATTAGCATAAATGTCCTTATTTGGCAATTGTGGGCGTGGGTACTTATGCAAATGAGCTTGGAAAAGTAGTTGCGGTCCCACGTTAAAAAGATAGGAGGTTGTCCACATGTTAAAGCATAGGAGCTATTATCGTAAAGGTATCCGACGAATGTTTTGAATCTTTTATCCATGTTAAAGCATAGGGAATTTTTATCCATGTTAAAACATAGGGAATTTTTATCCATGTTAAAACATAGGGAATTTTTACCCCATGTTAAAGGATAGGAGCTATTATCGTAAAGGTATGCGACCACTTTTTTGAATTTTCACCATGTTAAAGCATAGGAGATATTATCGTAAAGGTATGCGACCACTTTTTGAATTTTCCCCGTGTTAAAGGATAGGGAATTTTCTCCATGTTAAAGGATAGAAGCTACTATCGTAAAGGTACGCGACCAATCTTTAAATAAAATAAAATATACCGAACAAGATTTGAATATGTCACACACGAGATTGCTTGACCCGCAGGCCGAGCCTCCGCCAAAGGATCGAGCCATTATTTGATTGACGATGACATGTCGAAAATGTGGTGTTATAATAAGGCGTAATTTATAATAATAAAAGGATTATAAATTCAACGGAGGTCGTTTTATGTGAAGTAATGTATACGAAATGTAGATTACACATAGGACTATGATATATCAGAACCTATAGCCTCGTTTTATCGAACAGAGCGACCATCCCTAAATTCGTGTCTCTTATAAAACCCGTACTCGAGACGGGTCTGGACATGTTTGTTTGTCGCGGGCGTGAGCGTGCGCACCCTGTATGACGTCATCAAACTGCTACGCACAGTAATTTTGTGCGCGAGGTGAGTTGGTTATAAAAAACCGGTTATACATGGTCGGATACCGGATCAAAGGGGGGCCAACATAATCGGAGTACACGCACCACCATTTACTGCTTCACGCAGGCAAGGGATGCCAGGGCGTGGAGTGTCACGGATTGACGTTCTTCGCAAGACCGAGTGGCGAAAAACGTAAAAGTATTACAACTATCGCCGCGATCCTAGTCGCTGGCAACACAGTGAAACCTTTCCCAAAATAAAACACAATAGAAAGGTAGCATACATTGAGTGATTAGAATCAGAACGCTTACATGTTATTGTTCATGAAATGGAATTAGTTTATTGCTGGGTCCATGCTTTGGCTGATGTATTTTCAGAAGAGACGATTTTCCAAGATGTCCCACAATAATATGACAGTTTTATTAGGACTTTTGGGAATGAAGTGTCCCTGGTCAAGACGGGTTCACAAACACGAATTCTGTCTCGATTACCCAGGCTGCACAATGTGTTGCCACTCTATGTCGTTCCTACAAGACCCTGGTGACACTTGCATGTCTTACTTTGACGAAAACCATTGCTTACTCAGAATCAGGATAAACACATACTTCTCCAAATTAAGTATACATTTTACATGGATTTTAATTTGTGGCGGTGTTAGTCATAATTATATATATATACATTTTTATTTAAATTTATAGGTACGACCACTACGATAGGAAAGAATTCCCTAACGTGCATCACGTTTGACCAGGAGAAGATAATGAAGACGAAGGACTTCGACGTTGAAGTGCAGAAGGATTGCGGCTTGAATGGCAACTGCGGCCTGTACAAAAGGCCTTTGAGGGTCGCGATCCCAGCTTTTCAGAGAGCATTCGCGATCCCAACCTTTCAGAAAGAAGAGTTCCTTGATCTCTCGGTCAGTGTCTGGTTCAAGCGACAAGGTGGCGACGGCTGTTGGCCCCTTTTCGCCAACGAAGGGGACTCTGAATGCGGAACCATCCAGGTTTGGAAGACACATTGTATTATGTTAACATATTGATATATGCCAGTGGAAAAATGCGTGTTTTTAAATATTGGCCTCTAACACTACTCCTTTCTGTAAACAATAATATAATACTCTATAAAAAAAATTATGTATATTATAACAATATATCGCTCCTTGTATTGTGAAATATAGTAGACGCATGTTCCCATTTCATCGGACGACTTATTGTTTTTATATAAACAAAGATACATACCTATTACGTAAAGTAATGCACAGTGTTATGTTTTGATAAAACAACTGTACACGAGTATGATGATAACTACACATTGGCCTGAATTATTTAAGATTATAGGTCGCACTACGCTATCTGGTGTATTTTGAAACACAGAGAACATAAAATGAGTAAATAATATATCGCAACGTATGTAAATAATATGCAATATCATGTAAGGCTACTTAGACATAGAAAATATAACTTTGTTTAGTTTTTTTTTTCTTTTTCAAAATCTTTTAATGGATTTTGACGAGAACAAAATGGTGATGTTACATACATCCGGTTTCTTCTAATGACGTGGATAAATTCACGTTTGCAATGAATGTGATAACAAGTTATGCTGGGCTAGTGAAAACGCATAGCATTTGGCGGGTGTGTTTTGTGTATGTGTAGTCACGATAGGTGAGAGTTAACGCAATGCATGACTACGTGTTCGACTACAACATTGGTCTTTGTCCAGTCTGATTATATGATTATTCGCACATATGCAACATTTCAGATCAACAGCATGGATGACACTCATCTGATGGTGACAGTGAGACATTGCTTAGGACGGAAATACCAACAAACGTTCATTACTGTAAGTCCATTTTATAGAGGAGCTTAATTTGCAGAACTGTTTGTGAAACGTGCTAGATCAATCACAGTAGCGGCGACCTTCAACAACAACACGTTAAAATGCAACGTTTGATTGATTGTGCTAAATAATGCAATACGAATTAGATGTTTAGGAGAGGATTGACCGTGTATATTTGATTCAAACGTGCAAAGGTCTCCTACGAACCATACTATATATTGATAACTGGTTGTTCAGTATATATGCATAATAGTGTGTATGTGTGTGTCTACGCGTGCGCGCTCACGTGTGTGGAAGTGCCTCAAGCGTGCTTGTTTGCGTGTGACTGTGTGTAATGTCCGATAATTATGTTTCTCAAAATAACATTCAGGTGTGTTTTAACTTTGTAGTGCAGCAATTCGTTCGAACTCTGTGATTTCGTATACCGTATAAAGTGATGTTCGCTAAATTATTTAATTACGCGCCCTATGCGCGTGTGAGTGGTAGGAAGGTTGAGAAAATCCACCATTGTTTAAGGCTATACCTCGCAACAAACGCCTTCACAAAGGAACTAATGGCTAGAATCTGTTTCAATGGGGTTTCAACGAGCGAGGATTCGTTGTTGTCGACACTTCCCGAATGCATTTCCCCGAATCACCCACGAGCTCCTTCTTTTTTCCTAATCCGTCAAGCCCTCAGAAACTGGAACATTTGCAAGTTATTTTTTTATGGTAGGCTGTATTATGTTTACGCGTATATCACCAATTAAAAAGGAAAGCAAAACGTGAAAATAAAGTAAATCAATTGCAAAATCCAAGATGTCCTATGTCAAACGCCAGTGCTGAAAAAGATGTTCGAAACATTACAAAAAGCGGAATATAATGCCCGCATTATTAGAAAACTTGGAATGTCAGACAGCCAGCATTGTGACAATCGTTAAATACATCCATTACAATTAGGTAATGGTGCCGGAAAAAAGTGACATTGCAAGAATAACGTTAACCCGATTACATACGTAAATACATGAATTTATACCTGCTAACGTTTTTGTTGAAATCCGAAGATTCATCAGCGGTTCAGCTGGCTTCCCACGTCATGCTGTCTCGTCGCACTGTTTCGAATCTTGGTATCGGAAGACGGGGGACAGGGGGTGCTGTTGGTGATTTTTCGCCGGAAATTCAGTGGCTCTGCACGTCTACCGCGATGACGTGCTGTCTCGAAGACGGGGGATTGTTGGAGATTTTCAGCGAAAATCCTGGAGATTTGCCTATTTTCCTGGAGACCGGGAGATACATCCAAAATCCGGGAGACACCTCGGTTTTCCGGGATAATTGACGGGCATATGTATGTTAAACGGAGCTTGTTGTTTTAATTATACGTGTGACGTTTACAGGAGTCGCAATCGTGCGGATGGCACCACGTGGTGGTCACGGTGCAACTCAGAAAATATCCAGTGGCTAAACTGGAGTGGGTCAACGTGTATATCGACGGCTACAAAAAGAGTCGTCTGTCAAGGGTCTTCGATGGTTCGTACAGTGTACACATGTACTGATGATATGTGTTCTGCCACAACAACATTGGCAATTAGTTACAAAAAATGTTGCTGTTTACCTTTTGGATTCCACTGGCTATGAACTTTAAAATGTAAACTTTAAGAAACCAACGTTTTGATAATGGTTCATTCTGACACATATAGTTGATAGTGTCTTATTATACGGTTCCGTAAATACATGTATTTTATTCGGGTTCGATTATTTGTCGAGGAAAATGAAGAGGGCACTGAAAACAAATAATTATAAAGTATGCATTTTTGCCAAAATTGAAAAAATTACGTAATATGACGTAGACTACTATTTTTGGTTCGTGCGCATTTTTTGGTTAGGCCTGTGCGACTTACTACCCGCTTCGCTGAGGCGGGGCACAAGTATTAACCTGTAATGCGTCATACTGGTCTGATCGAGAGTATTGGATGCATAATATTTGCACACGTGCACATATCGCATCACTGCTACATGAAATGTTGCTAAAAGCACAAAAGCATAACATGTGATTTACATGTAAAATACATGACAAATCACCGTACCAATTAAGTTCATTTGTAGTCTGAAATTCCGCTAATGCATTTCCGGTGTTCAGCGTTGAAGATGTGCTAGTAAATTGGTATTAGGTGTTCTTATTTGCATTGCAGGACTATACGTATAAAGAAAACCAAGTTATCTGCTCGTGTCTTCGCTGATCTGAAGGAAGGTGTAGATATGTTAAAACAAAATTGATAAATTTCGCTATACGGAATTTGGGAAAACAATTTGTCTTATGTTCGATTAAAACAACAATGTATCCATTCAATAGCGGCATATGCGTTTACACGTGTGTATCGTTGCATGTTGTTATTGTTTGATAGTTGGAAAGTTGCGCCGGGTTTCCCCAGAGTCCAGTGTGAAAAGCGAGTGCGCTCCTTGCAGTTCCGGGTTTTACAACGGACTCGTGGATTCGGTGAGTCTACTAAGAACGCGCGTGATGCGTGCCAGTAGCCCGTTTCACTCATTCTGTAACGTGTACCGATGATGTGTGTATTTACGTGTTGGCGAAGCAGTTCATCAAATTGGGGGAATAGAGTAATTAAAATAATGTTAAAAACAGCTGTTAAACTTTACTCATTTCCGCGTTGTAGTAGGTGTTAGCTGTACTGCCGAAACGTGTACGATATATTAACTGTCCTCTTTCGGCTTCACAGAAAAAAGGTGTATGCTCAGGGTAATAGGACAACTCCGTAAATTTAGTATATATAGTGTAGTGTTGAAAACGTTGCCTTTCCACATATGTTGTGCATCACTGCATGGAGACGAGTCATATATCGTGGAAACGTAGCATAAATGAGGTAGTGCTATGTTCTCTTGTTGTTATAATGTTCAATACGTCAATACATAAATATGTGTATGAACACAACGAAATAATGTAGAGGTTGTATGATGTAATTGTAATTATTAGAGATGAAGTAAATAAATTTGGATACATGTCCTTAAAAATATTGACACACAACTATATGTTCCTTTGATTAGGTATATGTAAGTATAATTATGTATTATTTGTATGAATCAATAAACCGCACGCTATCTTGTTTTGTAAATAGCTATGGAATGTCATATTCCATAAGCAGACATTCAGTTATTCATATACTTGTAGAATCAAGCATTAACATGTATTTCAGATAAGTGTTGCGAATTACGTCGTGACACTGCGTGAAGTTCAGAAGCTCTACAAAAGTCACGGAATGTGCATTGGCGAGTATTACACACATGTTTGAGTAAACATATATATGTAGTAGTAGTAGTAGTAGTAGTTGTTGTTGTTGTTGTTGTTTTTGTAGAAGTAGTAGTAGTATTAGTAATAGTAGTAGTAGTAGTAATAGTAGTAGTAGTAGTAGTAATATTAGTAATAGTATCATCATGTTTCCGATATATTGTTTGGTTAATGAACAGTGTGTTGATTATTCAACAAAACAGGTTAAAACCGTAATATTACAAAGACAAATTGTCAAATAATCCTTAAGCATACCATTCGTACCTTTATTTGTGCTACTGATATGATTTGTTATATCATAAACGTAATTTAAGAACCAACTGGTTCGAGTACAAGTAACTGCTGACGCGGCTTTATTTAGACCATAAGGTCACCGGATGTTTACGTGCGCCAACGACGGAGGTAAGTCAGTAATATCAACACATCTACCTTTTTTCATTTTAGTGTAACTTGAACATGTTGAAACTAATAAATGCCCAATGACCTAATGTCCATGTAACTAATCTATCAGAAACATTTATAAATATACGTAACTACAATTTTACAAAAGTCCTTATATCTAATAGATAATCTATGGAACACATGTAGATTGCTTATGATCCAACCACTGACAAGGGATTATTCTGTCCTGTAATGTATCAGTGGTACTGTAACATATTAACAAATATCTGCTACAGCTTTCTGTTGCAATTCACTCCTGTGTGTACTCTCACTTGTTGGACTTATGCACTGGTGATGAATGTGTATTGGGTGTACTCCCATCTTTGCTGGCATCCACCGGTGTTGGTGGCTTAGGCGTTAGCCCACTGTCCATAGTTGGCTGGTGCGATTCCCTCGTGAGTAGCAGGTGTTGGCGATTACGTCCATCCTCCAGCTCGACATCATACGAACTTGGACCCGTCGATCTCACGATTCTTGCATTAACAGGCCACCGACCTTGACGTGTGTTGTGCGATTTTACCCGCACAGTCGAGCTTGATTACCTCTGTCATTGCTTCTTGGTATCCTCTTCTGGAACTTCTCCCATCTGTAATTTGCGGATTCTCAACCGTGTTCTCTGTTTCCGTCGCAGCAACAGTTCTGCTGGTGATTTATCATTGTACAAGAGTACATCTCTGTATGCTAACATTGCTAGCTAAAGACCCTCTCCTTTCTTCGCCGCTTTTGTCAGTACGCGCTTGATTACCTTGACTCCATTCTCTACAAGCCCGTTGGACTGAGGACGTATGCCATATCTTGAGAGCAAGGCCTTGAGGTGGAAGATGACATGTCAACTTATTCCACTTGACAACAGCGCAGTCTCTGGACAATGCATGAAGTAGTCGATCGTGATTAGGTAATGCTTCTGTTTCAGGTAGAATATGCCACACGCAACTATAGCCCAAGCCCTGTCTGGCATTTCATGCGATTGTAATGGCTGTTGTTGCTGTGCGTAATGATTCTTCTGGCAAACATAACATCTGCTAACAAAGTCACTCACAACTGTGTACATATTCTGTCAGTACATGACATATATCGATCTTCACTTGCACTTTTGGATGCCAAGATGTCCTTCGTGCACAAGTGCTCGCATCTGCGGCCTCATGCTTGTTGGTGTGACAATCCTGTGGTCCTTCAGTATTACACCATCTACAACAGTCAAGATTTCGACAAATGTTGCGTATGGCTTAAGGCATATCATTGGATCATCTATGATATTGTCCGTGACATGCTGAAATACATCATCGTTCGCTGTCTCCTCTGCGATTTCCTGCCACTTCTATTCCGAGACAGGCAGTTCAGCTTTCACCGCACACACATGTATGTATATATCTGCTTCAGTAGTACTTGGAACTTCCTTCGGTGAGAAAACTCTCAACAGCGCTTCTGCTATTATCAGGTATTTCCCTGGCGTGAAGTTGAGTTTGAAGTCGTACTTCTGAACTCGTAGCAAGAAGCGCTGTAGTCGTGGCGGTGCATCACAGAACGGTTTCTGTGAAATTGCGATCTACGGCTTGTGATCGGGCTCCGCTGTGAAGTTACGGCCATAGATGTAACTTTGGAATCTTTCGCAAATACTCCTCCGAGCTGTTCCTTCTCAATTTTTATATAATTGCGTTCAGCTGCTGTCATGGAGTGTGATGTGTATGGGACAGGAATCCACTGGCCATCAGCCTCTTGTAGTAGAGCTGCTTTGCCATTTTTGGATGCATCAATCGAGAATTTCACAAGTTTCTTCTCGTCGGAGTACTGTTGCACTGGATGGCTGGACAGGATCTCTTTGATTCCTTGCCGTGCTTTCTCGTGTCCTGGCAGCCACTGCTAGTCTACGTCCTTCTCTAGTAGCGAACGTAGAGCCGATGTCTTGTTTGACACGTTCGGTATGAATCTTGCTATGTAAGTCACCATGCCCAGGATTCGTTGCAGTTCGCTTCTGTGTTTCGGTGTAGGCATGTCCTCAATCGCTTGTACTTTCATTGGGTCTGACTTTACTCCTTGCGACGTCAACACTTCTCCAAAGTACGGAACCTCTGACTGACTGAAGTAGCATTTCTCAATGTTGAGACGCAGCCCTATATGTACCAGCTTCTTCTCTAGACGCTCGACATCTTCTTCGATCGTGGACCCCTATACGATTATATCGTCCATGTAGACTCGGGCGCCATCAAGGTCCTCGAGGTACTGGGACACCGTCTTGTGGAATACTTCAGGTGCCGAGCAGATGTCCTTCGTTGGAATCTGGTAATGTTCCCTTTTATTGCCTTGTTGAGGTCTTCTGGGTGGATACAAATTTTCAAATCACCATTCCTCTTCTCCGTGATGACCACTGAGTTGACCAATTCTGTCGGTTCGTTTACCTTTGCCAAGTAACCTAGACGTACTTTTCAACCTAGCTCCTCTTTGAGTCTTTGTCTCTGCGAAAACCACTCGCCGTGGTGCATGAATGACTCCGGTCGAGCCTTTCTTGAGCACAAATGAGTGAGTTCTTGCCAGGCTTCCGTTGCCCTTCAACAGCTGGGGATTCTTTAGCTGTATCTCATCCTTCAGTGTCTTGGATGTGTGACTAATTGTATCCACATGCTTAGGCCCTAGGCGCACACATTCATTGCAGCCTAGGAGTGGCAATCCTCGGTCCTAAACGACTTCTATATTAAATTGTCCTGTTCTTGTAGCGCACGTGAACCCTACATGCCCCTTTGCTGGGTATGGGCTTGCTGCTGTAAGCCTTCATGATGATGACACTCTTTGGCAGCTTTGGTCTGGGCTGTACCTGCATGTAGTTATCTTTGTAGATGATGTTTGTATCAGTCCCAGTGCGCAGCTTAAAGTTCACCTGTAGTTTGTTTACTTGAAGATTTTCATTCCACTTTTGTCCTGTGGTCTCATCCGCTTTCACCATGCCAACGAAAACGTCGCCCTCACGCATGTCGTCTGATGCTCGTATGTCCTGACTGACATACTGTTTCTTCCCCTTGGAAGTTTATGGGGATCTGAACACTTTGGACAATTGACCCAATTTTCCACAGTTGTGACACAATTGGTTGTAAGCAAGGCATTACCTCGGTGGGTGTTTCATGCCACAGTTAGCACATGTTTGTGCATAACTGAGTTTCGCCTTTTGTGTCGCTCTCTGTTGTAACCGTTTTGTGTCGTTGTAGTGCATCCGTCCTTTCGTCTTGCAGTAGTGTATAAACGATTGTGCGGTATGGGTGTCTGAACCAAGGGGTGTTATTTGCCGCTGAATGGCTTCTGCTTCTCGCAGCCGTCTTTCCCTTACCCCCAGGCTCACGATACGGTCGCGTATCATGCTGTCACACGTCTCCCCGAATGCACATGCCTGAACCATCAGCTTCAGATCTGTGACGAATTGTTAGAATGTTTCTCCTTGTGCCTGGTTTAATGTATACAATATGTAGGGTTTATATGTTTCATTTCGTTTGGGATTACAGTATGCGTCAAATTTTGTAATGACACTGTCATATTTCCCTTCTTCTACAGCCACAAAAGTGAAGGTGTTATACACTTCTACGGCTGGCTTCGTTGCTACATGGAGTGGCAAGGTAATCTTCTGCTTGTCTGTTTTGCCGTCAAGTCCAGCTGCAACCAGATACGGCCCAAACTCCTGTTTGAAAGGACGCCAGTTTTCACCAGCATTCCCCCTGTAAAGGTTTAGCGCGTGTGTGGATGAGCAATTGACTGTGCCATGGTAAATGTTCACAAACAAAACACGTGCACGCTGGTGTTCACGGACCTGCAGTATGCAGCGGTAAAGAAACGTTTCACACTGCTACACGAACCTGCAGTACGCAGCGGTACAGCTTGATAAACGTGCTTGAAACGGGCAGTAAACACAGTCACACATTCCTTGCCTACAGGTGCTGCTGTGACTCGGCGTTATTTATACCATAAGGTCATTAGATGTTTACATGGTATGGTGCGCCAACCACGAAGGTAAGTCAGTAATATCAACACAACTACTTGCAGTATTACGAGGCTCTACACATATGATATGTAATAAGGTTGTCATTTCCGCGTAACTGTGCATTTCTTGGATGTTTATAAAACCTATGTTTAATACTCATAGTTATTAGTCGTTTAATGTCGACACAGTGAGAACTACGTGTGTGTTATTTGAGTGTTCTGTTAACAGGAGTGGCCAGCCTATTTCAAAGCTTCTATTGCGGAAAGACATGGGCTCTGATCGTGGCAGGCTCCAAAGGAACTGCAAACTACCGCCATCAGGTGTGGGTGCATTTTAGGTTCTAGTTTCAATTTTGTTGTTATTTTTGCTGCTATGACTGCTGTTAACTGAC
>OZ023205.1:27521864-27566091 GCA_963995525.1 Escarpia spicata | reverse complement strand
CTCAGAAAACGGCAATTAGGATACCGTGTTTAATAGTATTTCGTTTCTTCACCAATTTCAGGCAGATGCTTGTCATGCCTATCGCATTATGAGGAATCGTGGCATCCCAAAGGAACGAATTGTTCTGATGATTTATGATGACATCGCCAACCATCCTTCGTAAGAAAGTTTCCATTACATATTACGTAACTCAAACCAAATAGCATATTTCCATTTGCCGTAAATGTTTTAGCATAATAAACACTATTTCTTTTTATTCGATATTATAATTGCATTAGTGTGAAGTAAATCATTTAAATACTAATTTGGAATAACAATAATTATGCAAAGCCTATCACGCCCAATCGAGAAATTGCTTCCACTAATTTCTAGACTGCGGTAGGTCATCGCATCTTAACAAGTGGCGCAGCATATGCAGGATAATATGTATGGATTGTTAATGCATGATTGTAGAAACCCTGATCCAGGCAAGATTTTCAACCGTCCAAACGGTCCAAATGTCTACGACGTGATCGTCGATTATAGTAGAAATGTAAGAAGAAAACTATTTCCTCAGTTGCGAGTGAGACGTGATGTATGTTCGCGTGATGTTAACGTGATGTTTGTATGATTGTTTAGGTTTTCTAATTTTAACACACGCATACGCGCACGGTTTCACAAGAAAACATAGACATGCGCGCGCGTGTGATTGTCTGCGCGAGTATTATATGCGTTTGTATGTGCATGTGAGAGTGCGTGCGTGTTATTGTGCGTGCGTGGATGTGAGCGTGTGTGCGCGCGTGCATGGTGATTCTTATATTATGTATTGGTGTGTATGTGCGCGCGCGCGTGCGAGCGTGGGAGCGTGCGTGCGTGTTTGTGTGTGTGATTGTGTGCGCTTGCGTATGCGTGGGCGTGAGTGTATGCGCGTGTGTGTGGGAGTGGGTGTGTTTGTGTGGTCCAGTCAAATTTTCTTCAACTAATAAACAACACATTTTTTTATGTAGGATGTCACCGCATCGAATTTCCTGAATATCTTAAAAGGAAATCAAGCTGGCATGGCTGGGATTGGTTCCGGAAAAGTCATCAATAGGTACAGTTTCACAAACATTTGGTATATAATAATGAAGACAAGACGGTAAAGACGGCACACGCACGCGCGCACGCGCGCACTCGCGCATATACGCGCATAGACATGCACACGCGAACACACACAGCACGTTCACATATATATATACACACACACACACACACACACACACACACACACACACACACACACACACACACACACACACACACACACACACACACACACACACACACACACACACACACACACACACACACACACACATACAACACATTCACATATTGTTATCATTGATTAGGATTGCAGTTTGTATTGATAAATCATGTTACTACATCCACTAATAAGTACAAAACAATAATAACGGATGCTATGAAATCACAAAACCATCATACATAGCCTCATGTCAACATATGAACAAGGATATTGTCATGAAAATCAAACACCACAACGCTGGTGTTATTTTCAATTTGGAACAGGACTTGCACGTAAAAATGAATAATTTGTAATTACAGTGGACCCTACGACAACATATTTGTGTTCTACACCAACCACGGAGGTCCGAACATTCTTGCCTTTCCAAGTGGTCCGTATGTGAGTTACGTTTGGTATTTAATCGCCATCGCACCATTCGACCATAAATATACCCTTCCTACTCAACGTGTTATTGCAGTTAACTGGTGTCTACATATTTCATCAGCTTCTGTACTCTCCCAGATAGTTTTGGTTTCTCTTGACGTGAGGTTTCCACACCAAGTATGATTTTGTGACATTGGTAATTGTTTCGGAGGGAGTGTCCTACCCAAATAAAATTTATGAATGAATGAATGAACGTTTATTCAACATTGATATGTGTATCTTGCTTCACGGAGTGTTTGTGGTTTGTCTTTCTCTTAAACTCTTTGTTCTAATCTCGTCTTGCCGTTGTGTTGTAAGTGGACACCCTCTTATCTTTGTTTATAATATGTTTTCTTTGACACCATATATATCACCGTGTCTAATATACATTTGACAGTTTCTGCCGCATTTATGTTTTTATGACAGTTTTATTTGTGAGCTTGTAGTGAGGCATAACAACGTATTGTGTATGTCTGACATGTTGAATAACGTCAAGACGTGTGATATGCAGATGTTACAAACAGTATCAGAACATGCATAGTACAGCGTAACATTAATATATAAATTCAGTGTATATTGCGCATACATGTTCTACTATAAACGTCTATTAATATTATTTCTTAAACGATCTTCGTTTGTCTTTTTTTCAGCTCACGGCTACCAGTTTGAATAATGCAATTGTGCAAATGCACGCCGGAAATCAGTACAATAAGGTGTGTCTCTGATCCCTAATATTTTGGATACACAAACTCTTGACGAACATTTTTGCAATATATTGCATTGGAAAACCAAATATATGTTATAATTGTATCAAGTACGTTGTGTAGTTACATAATTTCTTCAACTTTAAATAATATAGACATAATATTGACATGTTAAATTGGATCCATACAAAGCCAAAAGACATGAAAGAGGTTGATACCAAGCAAAAATACGTTAAGGTAAAAGTATGACATTAGACCAATATTCCAAAAACGTAAACGAAACTTTCCGTTGCTTAATTTTTTGATGTTATTTGCTAAAATACATTCAGTTAATATTAAACGCATTATCGTAACACTTTTGTCTTGTATTACAGATGGTATTTTATATAGAAGCGTGTTACTCCGGGTCGATGTTTAATACACTACTACCAAACAATATAGATGGTGAGTGGAAATACTTTCCGGGGGTTATCTAGAGGTTCATAAAGCCCACATAAACAGGCATTGTCTCGTATTGGTTCAACGTAACATTTCCAGTCCAATTCTGAAGTGGAACATCATATCATTCGCTTAATTTATTAATCAAACTACAGCAATGTGTCACAGTTCTGGACCAACATGAAATAGAGCGGAAGTTGTGATATGACAGCTAACGTCGGAAGGCAGGTGAAACTAATGGAAAGCGATCGATTAAAAAAGACCAAGTACGCTAAGAGTTTAAGGTAAACGCGAACAGGAAAACCACGACGGACACGGGATGATTGCGTGAATGTATATATATATATATATATATATATATGCGTGTGTGTTTCAGTGTACGCCACTACAGCCTCTAGTCCGACCGAATCATCCTACGCCCACTACTACTCCATCCATCACAACACCTACTTAGGTGACGAATACAGCATCAACTGGATGGAGGATTCCGATGTAGTAAGTCAGTGTGTACATCACACATTCAGCTTAATTAAACTGTTGAATGTTTGCTTCTGAAATGTTCGCCAGTGAGTTATATGTGTTAAGTCAGTTAGAATGGTCAGGTACTCTGCCACTCGGTAATTTAACCATCGCTTGGTCATCGTTTGATATCAGTTAAATTAACTCAGCCATTCGACAGTGACCAGATCTTACGAAATGAAATGTGCAGCCAAGCACAGTGTACTGTATCTTTTCATAATATGTACATAATTATTAATAACAAGTTGAGATGTTCCTCTTCCATCGTATATCTTTAAACAGTAACATAATTTCGACTACATCCCCGACGGCATATTCAAAACATTGTATACTAAGACATTTACTAAAAAGTAAGACAAGCTCGTAAGGTCGTGTAGCTATCATATGTAGTGTGAATTGCATCCTTGTTGTTGTTGTTTTCAGAAAGACCTTCACACGGAGACTATCCACGAACAATATCTCATTGTCAGGGCCAAAACCCTGAATAGTCACGTACACGAGTACGGACATCATGTAAGTGTTCGTGTGAAAAGTACCATGAATCCAAACTGCCAGCATACCAACCATGCCTGTTGGCAATTATAATCACTTATTTTAGTAATAAACTATTAAAACAAACTAATTTAGTTGGTATTACTATATTCAGGAAATGGTTGCTTCGCTTTCATTGTCTAAGCACATTTAATGAGATAGTTGTAATAATAGTGGTAATGATGGTTGCCCCATCACGTTTCACACAATGGCTTTCAATGGGCTATCACCGAAAACACTCGTACGTTCACATTTATAAAGCTTTAGATAAAATATACACTTAACTTACTACCCAGTGATACTCGCTGATTACAGAGAATTTTGATAATTTATCCGAATGTGCGAGTGTCATTACGTCGTTTGTTTTACAAGAGAATATATCAGATGAACCACATCGTGTCTTGTCTGTTTAGAGTGTATCGTACTATCCAGTGGCACACTTCCAGTCTTGGAAAGGTTGTGGATGCGGAGGATGGTGTCCATTCTGGTGGTGCTGCTGGTGGTACTGCTGCGCTATCCCCGTGCCGATCATGTTCATCGACCCTCTACCAACTGAATGGAAAATTCACGGAGACCTTGTGAGCCTTTTATGTTGATCTGTGGTTTGAAAGTTTTGTCAGAAAAAATATCCTGGTATTACCTGCCAGTTAATTAAGTTTTGCTCAGTACCATTACTGATGCTATTATTGATACTACTTGTAGTGGTCTTCAGACACAAGCAAGAATAACTTTGTATTCTCAGTTTTTACAATATAATTGTAACGTAGATGTTTTGTCATTCTATGTGTGTAGCATCGTTCCTACTAAAATGCTTAAATCATTTGTCGGTTGCGTTATAAAACGTAGTCATACAATTCAGTATCCAAAATAATAACCGAACATAATATAACTAGTAGTTCACCCTGGAGCGGTTTGTACGCCAGTCATACGAGCGTGTAACCTATTGATGAACCAGTACATGGGGGAAAGAACATGTACCTCAGTCGTCCCCGAGTGCACTTTAATAATAATTGTTTCTGCATAATCACGGAATTGCTTAATGAAACATTTATTTAACAAAGTGTAGCGAGCTGTCCCATTTTTACTACCCATTCGACGTGATTAACCTTGTCCAACAAACTAGCTAGTGAACCTCGGCGCATGGGAAGAAGTACTGCCAGACTGCCCCCAAGGTTAGCGTACGACTATATTGTATATATCAATAAAATGCGTTGCAAGATAATCCTTGCCTTTTCACCTGCAGCAAGACTCGGTGGCCGCGGAAAATGTGTCCTTGTCCGTTCTGCAACGCAAGCTCGCTGTCACTTCAGAAGGACCCGCCAGAGCGCGGATCCAGGGTGAAATTAAGGCAATCGAACAGGTACTCGTAATATTTACAATTTGCTAGACAGTATTTATATTAACGAAGTGTATACCAGCGTATTGAACAGGTGTTATTATTTTATTGAATGCCGTTCTGATAGTTTTTCTTATGTTGAGCGCAGTGGAGTAGCGGTTAAAAATCCGGACTCTTGACCGAGAGAGCCGGGCTCGAATCCTGTGCTGCCGTGTCGAACCTTGTGCTAGTCTTCGCGCGTTAATTGCAGCGTGGCTGGATGCTTCCCGGAAAAGTTGAGATGGTGTTCGATTGAACAGGTCTGTCAGGGAATGAAGTGTAAAGCGTTTTGAGCAGTCCTGGCGATTGGATACAGAAATAAGAGCTTACCTTTATTTTACTTTACATGTTTGTGAATTAAACAACTATTGTATGTATGAACAACTTACTACTTCATTTAGGGAACATACATTGCGTAATGTATATGTGACAGTTATCCTGACCAAATTATACACTAGGCACATTTATTATTATAACATATTTGGAAGGTATACGTTATGATACAACCTGGACTATTCGATACGCTATCATATTCGGCTTGCCACAAAAAGGAGCTCACGGTGCAAACTGAGATACATAGATTGGATCATGCGTCGTTTCTTTTTTTAAACGAAACTGATAGTCGCCGAACACATGAACCTCCTATGTGTAATTCTCGCTTAGCCAATTACCATACACGTATGTAGCATTGCCTTGAGATGGTGACCCTTTTTTGAGTCGTTCACAACCGTCTGGGAAATACGTGGTCTTGCAAATGCTATCCGGTAGGCGGCCAGTAGTCTCGGTTTATCCGAATCCGGGTATACACCATGATTGACTCTCAGGCAAAATGCTTTAACAACAATATATTCAATATTTAAGATTTAAAAAGCAGCACAATATAGCATGATAAATAGGTGGCCCATCGAACAATGACAATTTGATTTAAAATGTTCAAGACAGTGAACATAAGGGAGACTGCACTAGATTCGACTGTGCCGGAATTATTTTTCAATACATGTTTCATTCATTAAAGACACTCGCGATAGTATTTCTTATGACGTCCCTTAAAATATCGATTAGTTGCACGTCATTTAACAAGTGCGCGTCTTAACCCTTTAAAACGGTTCGAATTTCGTTACGATAGGGGCACAACTAAAAGGAATGTTCTTACACCCTTATAGTCAAATTATACCCGTAACGTCAAATTCCACAATTCCGTAAGACTTGCTGATAAACCATGAATGTACCTGAAACATATTACAGGGTGTGTATATTGCTTGCTTGCTATGTCCACCATTCATTCATTTGTAGCCATCATTGTTGGCATTGTTAAGGAACGTTGTGTAGGCCGAACATAACATAACGAGAGACACAACATTGACATCTAGACGTTACCTTCTTTGTGAAATTAACTTTACCATTGTGTTTTTAATTATAGTATGGTTTAACAATTTTGAAGACACGTACGTTTTATTTTCCTAGTATAGTTGTTTTTATGATTGTTACAGGCAGTTAAGTAGTTTATTTACGTTTCAGAACATAGTCAAATGTTGGCCTCTACATTAAAATGGCGTTACCATAACAGTTCATGAGAAAACCACAATAATTAGTGACAGGTGTTGTGTATATGTTAATAAACAATATTGTGACATGCTTCCCATAGATCCGCGAGGCAGTGGTCGGAGTGTTCTCTGGTATTGTCCAGTACGTAACCGGGGACGATGAGGAGAAAACGAAGCGAATTCTTAGTGCGAAACACGAGATCTCCAACAGTAAATGCTACGAAGCAGCAATAAAACTGTTTAACGAGATTTGCTTCTCGTTTACTCAGGTAAGATTGTATTACTGGTATTCTAAGTGTAACTTCAAAGTCTATATAACTGTGTAACTGTAGAACGGCCTGACTTAACAGTGGTTAGGGATACTCTCAGAACGTCGATGTCCAATTATGTTAATTTGGCCTCCCACCCCACACTCAGATGTAAGTTGTTAAACATTGATATGATGAAATCTACATATTAACATTATCGGTCCGAAGCGTACAACATTGATATCTGACTCCAGACGAAACTGCCTCTGCCGCCTATCCACTCCAACAAACGAAAGTAATTTCGTCTGATATTGGACATCGACGTTCTGAGATGGGTCTTTACACTTTTCTTAGTCAGCCATGTAATGTTGTATTACTGGTTATGTGGAATCTTTAAAACACAAACGGACATTGAACTAATATTTTATATTCTACAAACAAAGAAGTCATTCATGCTTTTTAATATAGTTAATGTACCAAAATACATCTCCATAACAATATGCGTGTCGCATTATATATTTTATTTCTCTTTATAAGACAAAATACGCCATGCTCATTATATCCATTTTGGAATTATTACTCTCATCACATGGTGCATGCGGAAATGTAGAAGGACGTATTTAGCAGTCCACTGGCATTTAACAACGTTTATTCTTCTCCGTCAGAACCAATTCGCTTTGCTGCAACTACAAACCCTGGTGAACTTGTGCGAGGAAGGCGTAAAGACGGAGACCGTCCTCAGGAGCATATCGGCCGTCTGTCACACCGACATGGACCGTAGCCCTTTCAAAGACATGGCCGATTGAAACGAACATGTTTTTGATTGTAGCTTACAATCTTTGGATTCACTCTAGTAGTGACCAGCTTTTGTCTTGAGAGACAATGCTTGTCGTAGTTGCTTCATGTAGTTGGAGTTCTAGCATGATGCCTCGTACGCTTGGTCGTCTGGTTCTTCCGATCCCGCCATCACATTGGCTCACCAGATGTATCTGACTGCGTCAGCAGCCTACCAGCGCAAATGTCAATGCCGTAGGTTTTGAAATCGCTCTTTACCACATGTTACCTGTACGTTATGCTCCTCGTACTAGGCGTTTGCCGTCACTTTAGTTATGTTCGTCCGCTTTAATGGGAACATATACATATCACCTCACAGTCTTAAATTGCATATCTGCACAGCGATCACTTGGAAAGATAAGTTTAGTTTTATATTTGCTGTATATTTCCAATAATGTCAGAAATGTAATTTTGGAAATTCATATACCGTTCAAAACACGCATATTCCCAGGTATCAGTGATTTACTGATACAACATGTATCAATTTGACGAAGTTTTGTCACACTTTTGTCCACGTGCACATTCCGTGTAGTCGGAAGCTTACTTGTAGTTGTCTTGCTTTGTGTGTGTTATTAAAATTACGATAAAACCGGAGACACTATAGTTTCGTATGATTGCACATTGTTTATACACAATTAATTAATACTCTACGATAAGATGCTATTCAAGTATTCATATGACGTTTGAATATTAAGGTAATAGTTATACTTTTAACCAACAGTAATAATACTTTAGCCATGCTAAACTCGACGCAGGCACAACAATACACATACATACACTCTCGTATATACATACACACACACATTTGAGCACATGCATATACACACGTGCATGCAAACATTCACACATACAGTCATACGCAAACAACCCCCATACATGCACGCACAAAAAAACCGAAATATTACATCATTGTCATTGCTTACTTCTTTAACCAACAGAGCAATTGACCAATCCATCATGTGACCTGTTGCCTAGCAACACCTTCGTCAAGCTATCACAAAATGGATGCGAATACGAGTTGCGTCCATGCATTCCATTACTAATGCGGCATGACATCTCACAGATCAAACATAACCGCATACAGTCGACACTTCATCATACATTTTATCTTATGTTTTTGATATAAAGAAACAGTTCTCGGACCAGGATTTCAACAAAATACACGAAGGCATGTCGAACCCACAACGTGCTCGGCACCACTTTGATGGCTTGACAGAGATTGTTGCTAGGCACCAGGTCCCGTGATAGATAGGTCAATCGTATATTACCGGCATATTTTCGATTGTACTATCACAATAGCTACACCCACCAACGCCACAACTACCACTACCACCACTGTTGTCACCACCACAAACAACGTCACCTCCACTAACATTATAACGACAACCAACACGCCCATCACATCCACCATCATTAGCATCACAACGCCACAACAACTACCATCACAACTACCGCCGCCACCACAACTAGCACTACCACCACAGAACCGCCTCCATAGCTACTACAACCATCACCACCACCACCACCACCACTTCCACCACCTCCACCACCAACACCACAACCACCACCATCACCACCACCTCCACCACCACCACCACCACCACCACCATCACCACCTCCACCACCTCCACCATCTCCACCACCTCCAATACCACCTCCACCACTCACCATCTCCACCACAACCCCAGCACCACCACCTCCACTTCCACCACCACCACCACCACCACCACCACCACCACCACCTCCTCCTCCTCCACCACCACTACCATCACCACAACTACCTCCACCACCACCACGATCACCACTACCACCACCACCACCTCCACCACCTCCACCACCTCCAACACCACCACCATCACCACTACCACCTCCACCACCTCCACCACCTCCACCACCACCACCATCACCACTACCACCTCCACAACCCACCATCTCCACCACCACCACCACAACCCCACCACCACCACCACCTCCACCTACACCACCACCATCACCACAACCACCTCCTCTTACTCCACCACCACCATCACCACAAATACCTCCACCACCACCACCACCACCAACACCACCACCACCAACACCTCCACCACCTCCACCATCACCACCACCACCACTTCCACCACCTTCACCACTACCACCACTTCCACCACCATCACCACTACCACCTCCACCACCTCCACCACCTCCACCACCTCCACCACCTCCACCACCTCCACCACCTCCACCACCTCCACCACCTCCACCACCTCCACCACCTCCACCACCTCCACCACCACCACCATCACCACCTCAACCACCCACCATATCCACCACAACCCCGCACCACCACCATCACAATCACCACCGTCAACCCGGCCGTCACATTCACCACTAAAACACCAGGTGACAGAAATGTCTGTGCCCGAATGCTGAAATTTCAGTGTAGTTAACGAAATCTGAACGTTAGGTGAAAATATGCCATAAATATCGTGTTATGGCCGGCATGTTTGCCTAGCAACGAAAGTACGTCATAAAATGGGGACAGACAGAAAGCGTCCGTCGTTTTTACGAGCGGGGCAATTACTTATCACCGGGGTTCTTTGTTCCGGTGACTGGCTGTGCGCCGAAGCGAGATTGATATGTTCGTAAACTTTTCGGGTCGATGAGTTGAGAACTATGTGTCAGCGTACGGCTACTGGGTCTCCATTAGCATATGGTTACTGGGTCTCTGTCAACGTATGACTACTGGGTCCACGTCAGCATACGGCTACAGAACAGCGTCATATTATCAGTCTGCCGGGTGTAAGGGACGGACAGGATTGCTTCTTTTGCACGACCAGGTTGATTAAGCGATGGGAGTTTTGAACACACGGTTCAAATATGTATTTGTTTACTAAGTTTTCATAACGGTTTTGTTGTAGCGCAATATATACATATTAAGGCTTTCAAGGCAAAACGGGGTATACTAACAATCACAGATCTGCACGAGCGGCAAAGTGGCGTCCATTGGCTGAAAATAGACATATCACGTTTTAATATAAAAAACGGATGGCGCTAATCGCGTGTGACAACAACCGCTTTTTGCGCACGTCGTTTAACGAGTAGTATCGTGTTTTTTGTAAATTAAATAGTATGGCAACTCAACATGTGTTTTAAAAACGTGTTGTCCTTGTTTGGAAGTAATCTCAAGAAACCGTTATGTTTTTGCACTGCTTTTAAAGTAAATAAAAATAAGGCATTAGCTAAAATCCTTTTTCCATGTGTACACAAAGATTAGCATTGTATGTAACATTTGACAACATTAAACAAATACAAAAAAATAGATTTGTAGCATTTTTTCGATTTTAAGCCCGTCTGTGAAGCGATTCCCGCGGAAAATTAAATTTTAATGAGCTAGCTGGCGATCACGTGGTATCGTGACGTCACTAATGACACACACTCGCATCAGGCCGACCCTTTTCATGCATTCAGAGCATGTTTACAAGGTTAGCTTTTGGGTCGAAACGAGCGTCAGAATGAGTTATTGTGCAATATTCCGATGAAATACAAACACTAGTCATCATAGAGGAACAAGCAGTTATCTTACGGTTCTACATAAATCGAATTGTATTCAAAACAACGAATGCGAATGCGAATGGGCCTACAAGTCGACTAGGTTTCGCCGAGCTTGGGCTCGTTTTCAGAATAATTATATCGAATGCAACCAACGGGAGATAATCTACACCAATAAACATACATAGCAAACATATATTGTATCAAGCTACAGAAAGTAACGTGTATAATATCATAATATCACAAGAATATCGATATATGAAGCAGGAGTTGTACAATTTATCATAACAACTTAAATCAGTCAGTGCATTTCTGTTGGTGCCGCTAGCTCGGTTGGTAGACGCGTTGGTTTCTTTTCATTTATTTTATATTTTTGTAGTAATTATTTATTCGCCACAAAAATGAAAATATGGTCATTATATATAACGATGTTTCTTACTTGTATTTATCCAGACAGATCACAATCTGTTTTCACATATATAATTACAATATATTACCGTACAATATGTTTACAATGAATACATTATATATCCATTACATTATATTTGTTTGGATAAAAAAAAATAGAAACATCGTTATATAAATGAAAATATTTTCATTTTTGTCGCGAATAAATAATTACTACCAAAAAAAATAAAAAATTACAAACAGTGCACCATAGTATACTAAATGATTTGGTTTATATTACTTCGTGAAAACATAAACAAAAAAGTGTAAAGAAAATCAATAGTTTGCATGCTGTCAGGATTGAACCGGCGTCGCCAGATTATAAAATAATTGGCAAGAAACGAACGAGTCTACCAACTGAGCTAGCGGTACCAACAGGAATTTACTGACTGATTTAAGTTGTTATGATAAATTGTACAACTCCTGCTTCATATATTGATATTCTAGTGATATTATGAGATTATACACGTTACTTTCTGTAGCTGGATACAATATATGTTTGCTATGTATGTTTATTGGTGTAGATTATCTTCCATTGGTTGCATTCGATATAATTATTCTGAAAACGAGCCCAAGCTCGGCGAAACCTAGTCACTTGTAGGTGCATTCGCATTCGTAACTAATAATCTCCACATAGTTTACGGCACTAGTCATTTCATTACCAAAGTGTTTTAGTTATACTATAGTTGAAGAAGGCATACTTTGATAATAGCGCATCACTGTAAATGTTTAGTAAGCATTCATAGACTTCACTTCTTAAAAGGCAGTCGCGTCAGTTAATGAACGCCAAAACGGTGTTTATGGCAGCCTCAGCTACCCGGACTTTCTTTACAATTAACATATACAGCTAGGAATCATGACTGCTAATTCGGTCGACTGTCACCGATACATGCAGTTATACTACCTCGTCTCCAGTTACTGTTCTTAGACCTACTACCATCTTTGTTCGATACGGCAGAATTTGTCGTATGTTGACGAGAAAGGTGCCATGCCGCTGTACGCTGTTTTGTGCTGAGTCGCCTCGACTACTGCGAAGAACAACTGACAAAAAACAACCGACTTCATCTAGCGTAGAACTCGATCGCACGACTTATCAACGGCACTAGAGGAAAAGACCACGTCACACCAATTCTGCAGTCATTGAGTTGGCTGCCGATCACAATGCGAATCGTCTCCAATGCATATTCGCATATATCTAAGACCATGCATGGCTTATCCCCGGACTATCTCAACTCTCTGATTGTGCTTAACGATCAGCACACGACAAAACACTTCTCAAAGTGACAATATGATATGATTAATTTATGAAAATATTATATATTTTGGGTGGAGTAACTTATCGACATCAACATTAGACATTAGAACATTAATTACATTCGGAATCTCGCGGTCCGCTCAGTTCGGTAGCTCGAGAGAGAATCACCACAAGTAGTGAATAAGGAATTGACAATACGTAACTCAGCAGGTGTATGTGCTCCCATGTCGATTTTAGCTGACCTAAGGGCATTTTCCATGATGTACTTCCGTTTCCTGTCATAATTTGCTGACCTAAGCGCCCCTAGCTGAGAGAAGTGGCCCTAACCGTCTCATCTAAGCTGAGAACTATGAGAAAAATATCTTCATATAGCCAATTGTCAATAGGAGGCGGCGACGCAGGCGGGCTAATGTCATCATACCACGGTGATGGTGGTAGTACAAGTGGGCGTTTTTTTTTATCTCCTCGAGGGTTTGGTAGAAATAGCAATGATGTTCATCTCGAAGCTCTTCTTCTCTGTAAGATAAGTATTAAAACTTTTAAAGAAGTTGCCGAGGAGAGAACTATTTTTACTATGTAAACATCCTGTGAGAACTAACGGGGAACGTCTATGAATAAATAGGTCACCGAGAACAGAATTAGGTTATTAATAATGTACACAGTCCTAGCTAACCAACCAACCTAGAATGAGACATGAAAATAATATAAACTTTGAAAGTTATAGGAATGAGACGTTAAATGATACACAGGAGAGGTATTTAAAACACTGTCATTGATCCATTTCGTCTCTGGTATAGTTCTGCTATATATAACCAGACTCTGCGTTGATAGGCAACAATAATAATAATAATTTGAACACTTACGTGTACTCCAAGTCCGATTCCGTCTCTTCTTCTTCTTCTTCTTCTTCCTCGTATTCTTCACCACGTTCTTTAGCTGCTTCTCGTGCAGCGCTAAAAAGATGATATAGACAACTGTTAGATGTGATAAATGAATAATTATGGGTAACTATATACTTTTAAAACTTTTCATATATGTAACAGAATTAGTGGTTAAATATGAAGAACTTCTAAGAACGCTGTGTAATTACTTGAATGAAGTAAATACATAGTCATAAAAACGGATGACATCAAGTAAATAATAGATACTCACATCTTCCTTTCTATTTATTTCTTTTTCTCTTCCCATTCTTCTCGTATTTTAGCCCAGGGTATAACTCCACCTTCAACCATCTTTCTTTTTTGTTGTTGTTGTTCTTCTGATTGTTATGAAATGAATTGAAAAGTTAACACACGAACTTTCAAGACATCCAGTCAACTTCCCGCGTGCGTCATAACGAGACGCCTAATTAGTTCCCTTGGTGGAACAGTAACGAGACGTCCCGTCTCGGATTAGTCTTCCTGTTTTTAACGAACCATCTGTTTACGGTTAAAGGATGTACATCCTGTCTTTCTTTGTCTTCGCTAAACTATTTCGTAAAAATAGATGCCGACATCCCGGGCATCTTATTAAAGATAGGAAAATGCTCTGTAAGAATAGTATTACATCCTGCAGCTGTCTTATCGTCTACCTAACATCCTCTCGCAGTCACGAGAATGATGACTGGCCACTTTCTTTGTTTGCTCCGTAAAAATATATGATTGACAGCTTTAACGGTCCGCCTAATATCCGCCTGCAGTCACAAGACCGATGATTGGACATTTTTCTTTGTTTGCTCTGTAAAATAGTTGATTGACAGCTTTATCTTTAACGTCCTGACTAACAGTCACAAGACTGCTGACCGGACACTTTCTGTGTACATAAACCCAGGGAAAATTGTAGAAAACATAACCAACTCTCGCTCTCAATCGTTCGATCATCTTCAAGCATTCTTCGTGAGTCAGCAACAAGATGGCGACCGCTAAGGCAACCTCCGACAACACGATCGATCTGACAGCTCTCGAAACGGTCAGTGATGGTTGCTATGCATTCGATAGACCTCTGAATATTGTAACATGCGCTCTCGAAATATGTATGCTACCCGTCTTGTCGACAGTGCACCCGCAAAGTTTTGTTTGAAACGAAAGGTCATCACCCTGTCATGTCATGTCTGGTTCACGGCAGACAAAAGGGCGAGCCTGTTTATAAATACTGCTTGGGCATACTGTTGAGTGATCGAAAAGGTGTTGAATTGTGGGTCACGGCCTTTGACACCGTAGCCCGACGGGCTATAGGTGGTCTCTCGGCCAATGACTACATGTCACTGAAAACGGACGAAGACCGTCACGGTGCATTGAGCGTCCTGTTCGGCAAACAGGCTAGGGTGACTATCAGAAAGTCGTCAAAAGGCGATTACGTGAACTATTCCGTGACAGCACTGGAAGTGATTGACCAGTAACTGCAACAAGGTGTTTTTTCACCGGAAATGACCAGGTTGTAATTTCATATGTTGTTGTTTGAACACCTGTCCGAGTGTATGGATGACAGCCATGTCAAATCACCGTCGGCCGAGGGATCGCAAACTCTGAAAAGACAGCTGACTTATTCGGATGTCAGCGATGATGAGGCAAGTGACATTTTTTGTGGGTCATGTAAATGGAGTAGTGACGACGACGATGACAATGATGTTGTTCATTGTAGTAGAGATTTACAGGAGAGCGTAGAGAAGATCAATGCCATTCAAAAACGCTCGGAGGAAATGATAGACGAAGATGTATTTATAGCGACTATCTCCAACGCCTGCGTGCTCTACGCATCCAAGTCAATGTGTCGTGAATACGAAGGCCTTCGCAAGTCACTGTACACCCTGGATCAGTGCAGAATCCTGAATGCTCTGAATGAGGCATTGGACCAAATCGCATATGCATCGCACACACCGGAGTGGGGTGACTATACCATCCCACGAGTGAAAGAGACTCTGCGTGCGCGAGGTATATCCTTGCTGAACGAAGGTAAGGAGGTGCCGGCGAGAGCTAGTCTAAAAAAACAAGAAGACCTCACGGAGGAAATGAAGGACTTGTACCTGTTGTCCACAACTGCAGCCAACGCCTGTATCCGACGTGTAGCCAATAGACTGGACCGTACCTTCGAAGATCAAGACGTTGACCTGTACAGAGTGAGCAGTGAATTGATCTATGACACTTTGAAGTGGACAGTGAGACATATGAGATTTAAAGCGGACTGTCCGGTGTGAGCACATGATACTATACCACGTGTCGAAGCCATCCTGCGCACTTGTGGCATAACACCGACGTCTGACGTCATGACATCGAGACCATCCTGGCCACTTGCATAGTCATGTCACCTGTGTGGTAATTAACAACGACGTCTGACGAGAACTAAAACTGTCACTTATACTCATCATCATATAACCTTGTTCTTTTTATTGTATTTAATAGGATTATGGTGAATTAGCCCGAATACGTCGTGCATATACGGACGACGACGACGACGACGATGACGTCGATGACACGTCAATGAAAAACATTACTTGGGCACCAAAAAAAAGGAGACGTGTCGAGGTGCCCTTGCGTCGTCGCCTTCTCGAGATGCTGCACGAGCGTCGTCAGCAGCAGGAGCGCCCTCACACGTCGTCACCGACATTCGACATGACGTGTGATGACGTCACCCCTGTCGCGTCACCATCTCTTGAGCTGTCGTTAGAGATGACCTGCCTTGACGACGACGACACAACAACAACACCGCCATTGTCGGAATACGAAGAGCTCCAGACGAATAGAAACATTTTCGATCTTTCACCCCATGGACTCTTAATATGGGCGATATTTTTAGATTGCATGCCGTTAGGATATAGAGAGCCGTTTGAAGCTATGGGGTCTCTGCAGAACGATATAGCGCGTTTGGCTAACGCGTTGTATTCGTCGACGCCGACTACACTGAAGGAAGCGGTGCGGTACTGTTGCCTTGACATTGCTCGGAACATAACCCGGGACGAGCATATCGATGCTGTGGTATCTACTATTCGTAGTCAGCATTATAGTCATGTGCAATTTGAAGATTAGTTGTGTAGAAGGTTGCTATGACAAAGAGGAAATGCACCTCTACGTTGTTTGAGGTTAGTGGCGCCTCGTCATAGTAACCTTAACATAGTAGTAGTAGTTTTCGATTTGAATATTAGTAGTTTTCGATTTTATTGTACTAAGAAGCATGCGTTTCGCTATATACCGTGTTTCATTAACGGACAGCTGGTTTTATAGTCATTATGCTTGTGTATCTTTAGTGAGAAATAAAAGGTGTATGTAATAGTCTTCTTGGTTGTTTGTTGTTCTTTCGTTTTAAAGAGTGACTTTGCGGTATACGACGCGCGCGCGCACACACACACACACACACACACACACAGTTATCGATTTATACGTAGCCCACGTTATCGCATAGTGTCTCCTGCATAGATAATGTTTACACCACCACCCCACCACGACGTATGATATATAGAAATAGGTAAGGATCCTTCGTCCTTCAGTTGTAGGTGGATGCGACGTCATGAAGAAGCACGTTTGTCGTCACTGCGGTATCGTCAGCGATACAAACGACGATCTGCAACGTCACATCCGCCTAAGTCATTCAACCCTTCAGTCACTCGTCGAAGACGATCATGCCTACTACAGCAAAGCACCGTCTCGAGTGGCGCCATCTGCTGAACCCAAAAGAACCACCCAGCGATGTCAGGTATGTTCAAAAGAGTTCGCGAGACGATACACCTTGTTAGGTCACACGAAGACGTCATGTGGTAAGGTACCCGTGGAGAAAAACCACCGCTGCGAGATTTGGGCACGTGAATTCGCGAGACGTGACAACTTGTTACAACATATCAAGGTATGTAGAAGACGAGAAGAAGTCACGAGGAAGAGGAAGAAGCCACCCAAGCGAGCGAGATGCGAAGAGCAACCACGTGACGACGACGTCGTCGATCCCATACATCCTCCCTCGCAACTCCCCTTGGCCGATCATCTGTCTAATGATCTGCGAGATGTCGTTCGAGACCACTGGTCGACCATCAGAAGCCACGTCAGCAGAGGACCCGTTCAGTCCACTTTCAATTACAGGGTGACGACACCGGACACGACTCATCTAGAACCGTCCTTGAAGATCATGTTTCAACAACAGAAACACGCCTTTAAGATTAATCTTAGTTACGGTTTTGTGTTGAGGAACAAGATCACCAATAGACTCCGGTATTATCATTCGTCATGTAACTGTTGCGGACGTTACCTCGATGAACCGTGTCTGATTACCAACGCCGAAGACTTTGATGCATTTCTGGAGCGTATCCGAGAAACAGACGTGTTGCAGTGGGCTATCAATCAACGTCCGAACAGTCAATGGGTATGCGAGGGGGTCACGAACGTCACCTTCTTCGTCAACCACATCGTACAGCATCCTATAGGATGCGTGGACATCATCCTTTCCAGGTACATCAAGAAGAACCTTGCCGTCATCGGACTGGAAAGAGAAGGTAACAACAACAAGAAGTACACCGACAATCTGTGTTTCTTCCGTTGTCTGGCTCTACATCGCGGATGTGACCCACGTTACCTGGAACCCACTGTGAAGGTACTCTACGAGAAGTACGACCACGAAGACGGAGGAGTGTCTATGAAAGACTTTGAGGGAGTGACGATGAACGACCTCTATCGGATCGAGACCACCTTTGAGATCAACGTGTGCGTCTACACCCTCATCGAACCAACGGAAGTAGAAGGCGGAAAGACGACCGCCGTGCTCGTACGTCGTTCGTTGTGTCACTATTCCGATACCTTGTACGTCAATGTGTACGAGACACACTTTTCCTATATACAATACATCAATATGTACTGTCACTCTTATCGTTGCAGGAAATGCGGTGACTCGTTGTGGAAAGACGCGTACCGACTAGAGAGACACGAGCGCACGTGTAAGGGTGACGTGCGAAAGATCTATCCCGGTGGTGTCTACCGTCCGACGCCGACAGTCTTCCAGCGTTTGGACGACGAAAACATTCATGTTCCCGAGTGCTTGCGCTACTACCCTTATCGTGCTACCTTCGACTTCGAGTCCTGGTTCGATACGTCACACCTTCCGTCGGACAGCGTCAAGGTTCATTGGGTGTCTCGTCACGTACCGTTGAGTGTGTCACTGGCGAGTAACGTACCTGGATTCGAAGAAGTGCGATGTCTTATCACCGATGGTGATAGCGACAAGTTAGTGTCCGACATGATGTCCGTCCTTCGGTCTATGAGCATTGCTGCCTACAAAGCCATGATAGACGATTACGAGAGCGTCCTTCGAGAACTCGCGGAAGCGATCACCACCTGGGACGAGCACGAGGCGGCGGCGGTGGAGGAAGCGGCGGACAACGAGTCTAAGCGACAACCGACCAATCCCTACAAGACACTCATGCGTCAATTGTACGGTTGGCTTCATCAGTTGCCCGTCATCGGATTCAACTCGAGCAGGTACGATCTGAACGTCATCAAACAGTTTGGTATCCTACTTCCTGTCCACACCGGAAGAAAGAGAGGAGGAGGAGGAGGAAGAGGGTCCTGGAGACTTTCACGTGATCAAACGCGGCAACACGTTTATGTGTCTATCGACGGATAACCTGAAATTCCTCGATATGACTCATTATATCGCCCCGGGATTCTCGTACGACAAGTACCTGAAAGCGTACGGTTGCGAGGGTACGAAAGGTCACTTCCCGTACGAATACATGGACAGGTTGGAGAGACTCGATGACACCGCTCTGCCTCCCAAAGAGGCTTTTTTCAGTCGACTGAAGAACGAAGGTATTTCCGACGAGGACTATACCCGGTGTCAAGAGGCGTGGCGAGACAACGACATGAAGACTTTGCGAGATTTTCTCGTCTGGTACAATAGCAGAGACGTCGTACCGTTCTTGGAGGCCATCGACAAACAGTTTGCCTTCTACCGACAACGCGGTCTCGACATGTTCAAACAAGCCATCAGTATACCCGGTTTGACCTTGGCCCACCTGTTCAACCATGTACCGGAGAAGACCTTCTTCACGCTCTTCAACGAGACGAACAAGGATGTCCATCAACTGGTCAGAGATAACATCGTCGGAGGACCTTCGCTCATCTTCACCAGACATCACCAGAAAGGGGTCACGAAGATACATCGGAACGATTACGGTGATGCGGCTCGAACGTGTCAGTCCATTGTGGGATATGACGCGAATGCATTGTATCTGTGGTCTCTATCGCAGGACATGCCGACGGGATGGTACACGCGACGACGGGAAGAGAAGGAGTTCCGACCGGAAGCAGCACAGCCCACCGGACAGATGGCCGCCGAATGGCTGTCGTGGGAGTCCGAAATCACGGGACGCGTCATACGTCACCAGTCCAACGGTCGAGAGAAGCGCATCGGTAAACTCCTGGTGGACGGTTGGTGCAGTGAAACAGAGACGGCCTATCAGTTTCACGGATGCTTCTATCAAGGATGTCCGTGCATCGGTCTTGAGGTCAACGACCTCAACGGGAAACCCATGACTCAACTCCTCGCCGAAACACGAAAGAACACGAGCTACCTTCGTCACTTCGTCAGGGTCGTCGAGATGTGGGAATGCGAGTGGAAGGTCACGAGACGCGATCCGTGTGTGAAACTGTTTCTGGACGCCAACTTTCGTCGCCGTCGCCGCTGCGTGCCATGGAAGATGACGTCACAAGAGATCCTGACAGGAGTACGTATTGGCAGGGTTTTCGGAATGATTCAGTGCGACATTCGTGTACCGGAGGAATTGCGCGCGCGCTTTGCCGAGATGCAGCCCATCTTCAAGAACATTCACATGACCCGCGATGACCTCGGACCGTACATGCGTCGATACGCCGAAGAACACGACATCATGAAAACCCCGCGTCGCATGCTCATCGGAAGTTATCGTGGAAATAAGATCTTGCTCGCTACACCTCTCTTGCGATGGTATCTGGAACACGGATTCGAGGTGACGCACGTCTATCAGGTCATCGAGTATACACCGATCGCCTGCTTCCGACGATTCGGTGAGGCGGTGTCCACTGCGCGTCGCGAAGGAGACGTCCACCCCGACAAGGCCATGATCGCGGACACCAACAAACTTATGGGGAATTCTTCGTATGGGAAATTTATAACCAACGTCGATAGGCACCGCGAAGTCAGCTATTGCACGGAGAAGAGGGCGTCGAACGCGATCAACAATCGTCGCTTCCGCCAACTCGACGTCGTGACCGACGATGCGTACGAGATAGAGATGCACAAGCACACCGTCAAAATCACCCTGCCTACACACGTGGGATTCTTCGTGTTGCAGTGGGCCAAACTGCGCATGTTGGAATTCTACTACGACTTCATGGTCAGGTACGTAGAACTTCCGCTCTTCGAGTACTGCGAAACCGATACGGCCAGCGCCTATTTGGCTCTAGCAGGTGACCTCGTGACCCCGGAACTACGCGAAGACTACTTTCTTCACCGCTCCGAATGGCTTCCCTCCGAATGTTGCGATGATCATCGGACCGAGTACGTGCTCTGTCGACTGGCCGGACGTCCGTGGAGCGGTACCGAGACGTGTTGCGAGGCGCGCAAGGCGTACGACAAGAGAACACCTGGACTCTTCAAGGTCGAATGGTCCGGCGACTGTTTCCTGGGTCTGTGCAGCAAGACCTACTATTGTTCGGGTACGGTCGATAAATATAGCATCAAGGGTCTGAACAAGCGACTCAACACCATCGACAAGCAGGCGTTCCTGGACGTGCTCACCAATCGACGGAGCGGAAGCGGAAACAAGTCGTCCGTGTTGACGTACATGCAGGAACGCGCGGCTTTGACCTACTTCTACGCCAAGCGCGTGGTCCACGAGGACGGAGTCACAACGGGACCGGTGGACGTGTGATGACGATTGCCGTGGTGAAGAACGCCGAAACACTACTGACACAAAGAGGAAATGCGCCCCTACGTTAGTTGGGGTTATAGGCGCCGCTTTGCTGTCACGTGGTTAGTAGGTGGACAATAGACAACAAAAGTTACTTAGACAGATGTCACGCAATCGGTCGTCATAGACCATCATGTCACGGACGCGAGCGGTCGTAGGAGTATCGATAGTAGGAACGATCGGAGTGTACCTGTACGTCCTATACGTCTTCTTGTACGTTCCCCTTCGCTCTTCGTGCGGTGGAGGTATAGTCGTATCATCTAACATCACAGAGAAAGCGACCGCCTACTACTACTAGAATACGCGGCATGGATACGCGATGGAAACATCCCTTCACCTGTATAGTCGCGGGTCCGACGGGGTGCGGTAAGAGTACATTCGTGTCGCGCGTTCTACGTCACGCCGCAAAGATGATAGATCCGCCTCCACAGAAGACGACGTGGTATTATGGAGAGTGGCAGAACGCCTACGCATCCATAGACAACGACTTGGTGCGATTCGAGGAAGGGTTGCCGAAGGGCGATTTCGATGCATCGACGCGAAACCTCGTGGTCATAGACGATCTGATGGCGGAAACGGATGAAAGGGTCACGACCTTATTCACGAAAAAGAGTCATCATCAGAACACTTCCGTCCTCTATCTCGTGCAGAACCTGTTTCCGAAAAACAAGGAGAGTCGCACGATCAGTCTGAACGCGCAATACATGGCGGTCTTCAAGAATCCTCGCGACGCGTCGCAGATAGGTCACTTGGCGCGACAGATGTATCCGGGACGCCTGAAGTTTGTACAGGAAGCGTTCAAATACGCCACGTCATTACCGTACGGTTATCTCCTGATCGATCTGAAACAGGACACACCCGAAGACATGCGTCTGCGCACGGCCATCTTTCCGGACAACGGTGTTCAGTACGTGTAGCAGCCCAAGGTATAAGACGACTGCGCATGGACATCGTCTCTTCAGTCGTAGGATGTCGGAGCTCGTGAAGAGACATATCCTGTGCATACAGGCTCTCAACAGATACAAGAGCACGAAATTGAGACGAGCCATCATCAACAACGCCGACGCTGATCTCTTGTGTGCATTGGCCGAGTGCGCCTACAACATATTGAAGAAGAACATTCCCTTGAATCCCGTACAGAGACAACGTTTGAATAAATACAAAACAAAACTACGCGAGTTGGCAGAGAGAGGCGCGACAGCGGACAGGAGACGTCGTATTCTGCTGCAGGGTTTGGGACGAAGAAACGTACCGGGTGGGAGACGTCTTCGTCGTCGAGGTAATAATAACCAGGTCGGAGAGGGTCAGACCGGTGGTTTCCTGGGTGCTTTGCTGGCACCCTTGGCTAGTTCGGTCATTCTACCCTTGCTCAAAGAGGTGCTACTCAACTAGACGACGACAAGGATGGAACACGCACGGAAGATGGCCTTGGTAGATCCGCGACTGTTGGACAGTCTTCGCGCACCACCGTCGGATATCCTGGGACTGAAGGTACACGACCTCGATAACGAGATGAAAGTCATACTCGACAGACAGGATATCACCGACGGAGACAAGGTCATGATGTATAATTAAGTGTTGCAACGCTACAACACGTTGTCCAATCATCACGCGCGAGAACCGCTGCGCGTGATGAACGTGGACACGCCACCACCACCACCACCACCGCCACCATCATCGCCAGTTGACGCGGCGGCGGCGGCAGCGGCGGCGGCGGCGGCAATTGTCCCGCCGCCTCCAGCGGGGGCGGTAGGTATAGAAGCGGAAATCGTCAACAGCGTTCCAAAAGCCCTTCGAGACAAAGCCACGCAACTGATGGATCGTCTCAAAGGAGACGTCACGTGGAACGCACGCGGAGAGCTCATGCACAAAGGAGTAGCGGTACGCGGAAGTAACGTGGTTGATCTCGTAAACGATATCCTGCGCAAGCGCAAGACCGCCGGCAATCCGATGGGATGGCAGGCGTTTGCGCGTCAACTCGGTGACTCGAACGTACCCATGGAGTTGGTGGGTAAACAGGACAGGAAACGACACATTCAGCAGTCACAAAAGAAGAGCGCGGTAGCGCTAGCGGCTGCACGATCGCTCGGTAGAGCGCGACGAACCCTGCAGTGGACACCCCTCACGCGTCGTCAACGGATGGACTCGTCTTCTACCCCATTCCCCACACCGCCGCAGGAAGGACGTAAGAAGAAGACATCATGGGAGAGTCTTTAAAGACGACGACGCATGATGACGTGGGACACTCGTCTGTTTATCGGTATCGCTTACGCCACGCTTCACATCGTGACCGGGATCACCGTCGACTATCTGATACGACTATGGCAACTCAGAGGAAAAAGCTCAACGAAGTCTACTTCGATCCCGCTAAGGTGGGGAGTTACGGAGGTCTCGCGTCTTTGCGACGAGTCGACTTCCGACCTATAGAGCGTGTACCGAGAAAGATCGTCGAACAATGGCTATCGGAACAGAACGCCTACACTCTACACAAACCGGTCAGAGTTCATTTCAAGAGACGACGCGTGCTCGTCGGAGGGCGGAATCAACAGTGGCAAGCCGATCTCGTCGACGTGTCCAGTCTAAAAAAAGAAAACGACGGTATGACCTTCCTACTCACGGTGATCGACGTCTTCTCGAAAGTCGCCCGATGCGTTCCCCTGAAGAACAAGTCGGCGACGGTGATGGCGAAGGCACTGGACGGACTCTTCATCGACGACGGCGTTCGGCCGCTGTTGTTGCAGACCGATAGAGGTCTGGAATTCTTTAACCGTACCGTTCGGAATGTATTGGACAAGCACGGTATCCAACACTTCTCCACCTACAACGAGGAGACCAAGGCGAGCATCGTGGAACGTTTCAATCGCACGCTAAAGACGCGGATGTGGCGATACCTGACACACGAAGAAACGTGGCGATACATCGATATCCTTCCGGATCTGGTGAGGACGTACAACGACACACCCCACCGCAGCATCGGGATGCCTCCGTCGCAGATGGATGACACTAATCAGGAAGAGGTGTGGCAGCGCTTGTACGGTGGTCATCACGGTAAGGGCGTCCCCAAGTACCACGTGGCGGATCGCGTACGTATCAGCAAGGTCAAGAGACGATTCGACAAAGGGTACATGGCGAATTGGACATAGGAAATATTCACGATACGCGAGGTGCATCCGTCCGATCCGCCCATATATCGTCTGACGGACGATCTCGGAGAGATGCTGGACGGCACCTTCTACGAACCGGAAATACAGAAGGTGACGGTTCTGATCGATAAACTGTACCGCGTGGAATCGATAGTGCAGAGACGCAAGGTAGGGAGGCGAAGGGAGGTGTTGGTGAAATGGTTTGGATACCCTTCGAAATTCAACAGCTGGATCGATGCCAAGGGTCTCGTCGGACTATAAAGACTAGTCACCTGTTCGACGAGATGTCATTCATCCGCTCATGACGGACGAGACGACAACAGTTGTCGAAGAAGAAGAAGAAGTTAACGCATCGCGCCACAGACGACTCCGTGGCACATCTTCGGCACCGCGTGTCCCAAAGAGGAGATCGTTTTTGTGTGTCAGGTTATCGTCTTGTACAGTGTCATATTGATCAGCATCTATAACCTATCCGTCGGACACGAGAACCCGACTCTGTGGACGGCCCTTTTGAGTAGCTCGTTGGGTTACCTGCTACCCAGTCCGACGTTGCGACAACAAGATGACCGCCAGCAGTGATTTCTACCTGACGCTACCTAGCAACGCTTCCATGCACACGCATCCCGACAACACGTTGACCCACTACATCACGACGCTACCGCAACGTATCAACTTGTCGGGTCAGTGGGAGTGCGGTCTGTCGGAGGTAATCTATCCCCACAGTTGGTACAACGTGAGAGAGAGAGTGACACGTGGTTCTGAATAGGACTAAGAAATGACGATGACGAGCAGGAGGTCAGTACGACGAAAACCAAGATGGAGGGCGGGTATTATCACGGACCGCAGAATCTCGTCAAAGCGATAAACAGAGCTCTAGGACGTGTGCTACCGGATAATGTCGTGCGCCTATACTACAGTCTCATCACGCACAAGATTACAGTGATGATGATGTCGAACGCCATATTGACCGGTGATATGTTGAAGACCATTCTAGGTTTCGGTGACACCATGCTATTCGGAGATATGACGAAGAAGAAGAAGGAAACGATAATCGACGCCGAATACGTGGTGGACATGACGCGGGGTTTCGAGTCGCTCTACGTCTACACGAGCGTCATCGAACCTCGAATCGTTGGCGACAGCCACGTTCCGCTGCTGCGTATCGTTGCGGTGAGCGGTAGACAAAGCGACACCGTGACGATGACCTTCCAAAAGATACAGTACATACCCGTCCTGTGCAAAGACTTCGACACGGTCGAGATAGATATAAGGGACGATACCGGTCGGCACGTGCCATTCGAACGCGGAAAACTGACGACGACACTTCATTTCCGACGACGACGGACGGCACTGTTCTAGACAATGAATTACAAAGACTACTACGCTCGACAAGCGGGAGGTGCGCTTCTCTATTTTGCAGGTGACCGCTACCAACGAGGACACGGTCTAGGAAGTCTATTCGGAGGTCTACTGTGTACCATCATGCCCCTCGTCAAGAGAGGTGCCGTGGCGTTGGGAAAGAGAGCGGTGTCGACCGGCGCGCGCATAGCCAACGACGTCCTGTCGGGGGAGAACATCAAAACGTCCGCCAAACGTCGCGTTACGACCGCCGGTAGGGAGATGTTGAGTCAACTCATGTCCCCTGCTGGTGTACAAGCGCGTAAGCCGAGGAATATAAGACGCGCGTACCCTGCGAATCGAGTCAGTACAGCCGGAAGACGGACGACGATCAAGACACGCCGCCGCCGCCGCCGCCGCCGCCAGCGCCGCCAGCGCCCCTCTCTCCAAAGGACACGCGAGCCCGACATATTCGACGACGATGGCGTTCGTTCATAAACAATCGTGTGAGGGACTCAAGAGCGAACTCGATCTCTTCGCCGTGCCTCCGACCCAGACCAGTATCATCGATAGTCACGTGGTGGAACATCAACCCATGTCGTCACTCGACTCGGGTGGTCCGATAGAATTCCTTATACCCGGTTCCGGAGACGATTACACGGATGTCGCCGCCACGATGCTACACGTTCAAGCGAAAATAACCAACGCCGACGGAAGCGACCTCGATGTCGCCGAACCCAACAGGTCCAGTCAATAACTGGCTCCATTCCCTTTTCAGCCAGGTCGACGTCTACCTGAACGGAACGCTCGTCACCCCTTCGACCAATACGTACCCGTACCGTGCCTACATAGAGACGCTGCTGAGTTACGGCAACGACGCCAAGGAGACGCAACTGACCAGTCAGCTGTGGTGCAAAGACACGAGTAACCGTATGGAAGCCGTCGAAATAGTCGACGGAGATGCGAGCAACGCGGGGTTCGTTACCAGACGCGCCAGTACGGTTGGGAGTCCCGTGGTCGATATGATGGGACGTATCCACGCGGACTTCTTCCTCCAGGATAAATTCCTCATCAACGGCGTCGACATGAAGGTACGTATGGTGCGCAGCAAGGACGCCTTCGCGCTCATGGCCGGTGGAGGCAACACCGCCTACAAGATAAAGATCGTCAACGCCGCGCTCTTCGTCAAGAAGGTCACCCTCAATCCGGGCGTGCAGATGGCTCACATCACGACACTCGAAAAAAACACAGCCAAGTACCCGATGCGACCCGTCCACTGCAAGGTCTTCTCCATTCCCGCAGGTACCCGCTCGTACACGCACGAGAATCTCTTTCTTGGCGCTCTTCCAAAACGTCTCGTGGTGTGCTGCATCGACAACGATGCCTTCAACGGAAGCTTCGCCAAAAACCCGTTCAACGCTAAAAACAACCACATCAACTTCTTCGCCGTGTAAGCGGACGGACGACAGATACCCACCAAACCTTTCCAGCCCAAATTCGACAGCAACCTCTTCGTCAGGTCCTATCACAGCCTGTTCACCTCGACGGGTAAGGTGTGGCAGGACGAAGTAAACGGCTTGACTCTCGAGGACTTCCGTCACGGCTACACCTTCTTCGGCTTGGATCTCACTCCTGACGGATGCGACGACTGCTCCTTCCATCTGGTAGAAAAGAGCAACCTGCGCATGGAGCTTCATTTCTGCGAAGCACTGCCGACCACTGTGGACATCGTCGTCTACGCTAGTTCGAGACCGTCCTGGAGATCTACAAGAATCGCAACGTCATCTTCGACCATTGATGGAAACCCTGCAGATCGCCCGTCTACTCTTCCGGGATGCACACACCAAGGACATCGTTCGTAGGGTCGTACCCAAAGACGTACTCCTCACCCAGACGATAGACGCTTACCCGGTCGCCTTCGTCTGCAACACGCACAACAGGGCGAAACCGGGAGAACATTGGATAGCACTGTACGTGGACGATAATGGACAAGGCGAATACTTCTGCTCGTACGGCTTGCCGCCACGACACGTCGAATTCCGACGATTTATGGATAAACATTGCGTAGAATGGACTCATAATTCAAAGAGACTTCAGAGTCCCGTATCTAACGTTTGCGGACAATACTGTATTGCTTATCTCATGTTTCGTTTTCGCGGACTTCCTATGAAGGAATTCGTGAAAGGTTTCGGCACTGATCTGGTAGCAAACGATTGTCGTGTGTTCGACTGGCTTAAACTATTGAACTGAGATGCGTTTCGCTACATACCGTGTTTCATTAACGGATAGCAGGTGCATCATCATAATTATATGATTCGAGCCTATGGCGCGGTGGTCACACACCCGTAAGCTCACGACCTCTGACGCGGTGTTCAGTCACCCGTAAGTCGTATCACATTACTACGAGCCGCTGGCGTGGTCGTCATGACCCGTAAGCTCACGGCCACTGGCGTGGTGTTCAGTCACCCGTAAGTCGTGTCATCATCATCATCATACTTGCGGTTACTAAAACACGGTTTCATATACTCATTATTACGCTTGTATCTTTAGTCAATAAAATTCGTGTGCGCACGTATACTTTGGTGTTTCGTTCGTTATTTCATACACGCGCATTCATACACACACGCGCACCCGTCCGTCACCGGAGGCACTTGCCCGCCCGTTCTGCCCGCCCGTCCTACCCACCCGAGTCGCTAGATGGCGCTACAGGTGCACTTCTTTCCGCTAAGGGAAAGTCACGTGACAGGAACCGGAAGTACATCATAGAAAATGTCCTTAGGTCAGCTAAAATCAACATGGGAGCACATGCACCTGCTGATTTACGTATCGCTTTTCTCAAGTCACGTGACAGGAAGTGATGCATTGTGGGAAAACAGGAAACGGAAGTACATCATGGAAAATGTCCTTAGGTCAGCTAAAATCGACATGGGAGCACATACACCTGCTGAGTTACGTATTGTCAATTCCTTATTCACTACTACCACATCCGTAAAAAGGTATAATGATGTTTTAATAGCAGAGTCTACGTACAAACATGTGGCTTTACTAGCCATTGCCAGGACTCTGCCCAGTACATGTACAATACAATATATACAAGAAACAACTGCTACAACTGTATCAATGCCTTGTATCAAACTCAGAACATATTAAGTAAAACACTTGTAGACATAGTGTTATTGACATATGTGATATGTGACAATTAGTTATTGTCAATGGCTATATAACACTAACATAACAAGTAATAATTAAACGCAACATGTATTTCAAAATAACATATAAATAGACTATGCACTTAGAGTTTACAATAACATAAAGGTAGATAATATAACATACCTGTAACAAGGTATAATGGTGTTTTAAAAGCAGAGTCTACGTACAAACATGTGGCTTTACCAGCCAGTGCCAGGACTCTGCCTAGGTTGACACCTCAATCCCTTGATGGCTAATGTATCAAATATACCCTTTTACTACATACCTGCCACAGTGTGGCAGCTCTATGACAACTATAGTGTGTAACTATAGTACCTGCTACGCGAACAAGTCTTAAACCACACCTATTTCGACTGCACCAGTTGCCTTCATACATACACTTCCTGTGAAATATAAACAACATTACTTTCTATTTTACAGTATTCGTTATTAATTGCATTGTTTGAAACTGTACTTTAAAGGACTATAAATTAATTTATTGAGTATATTACCTAAAAGCTCTCTCTAAAAAAGGGAATCATTATATCATACTTCCTCCGTGCGTCAGTCCTATGATGTTGTGTACTAACTCGTTTAACAGGGAGCTCCGTCAACTTGGCATGTCACGCCTGTGATGTCGTGTACTAACTAACGCGTTTAACAGGGAGCTCCATCAACTTGGCCTATCACGCCTGTTTATCGCCGGAGTAATACAGACGACGTGGACAATACACACACATGTAAAAATTTGCCGAATAACTTCCAAACTGAAGGCAATAGTATTACAAGCAATATTACAAGCCTAGGCTTTTTTCATGTAACATGATATTGTTTTATGCATACGGCGAACTGTTTGTAATCCTTTGTCGATACGAAAACCAACGTTAACCTATCTACGTATCCAGGAAGTTATATTATAGGAACAATATCTTTCATTGCACTTAGAACACTCCCCATTATCCACATTGGGGCAACACATTTAACAAATGGCGACTATGCACATAGAGACACGCACACATAAACTCACGCACGTACGCACGCACACGCACACGCACACAAGAACATGCATGCACGCAAAAACACGCACACAACCAAATACGAACAAAGAAATACACACTCACATACACGCAAACGCACACGCACACGCACATTCACACGCACACGCACACGCACGCACGCACGCACGTACATACACGCACACGTACACACATACACAAATACACACCCATGCACGCACGCACGCACACACGCACACACAAACATCCACGCAATGACAAAAGGACACGCCCACCCACCCACGCTTAAGCATGCACTGATACGTACGCACACACATATACTTATAAACACACTCATACACACTTTGACCACACTATCGTGAAACAAACAGGACCAAACAGAAATGGATGAGTATGTCACTAGTTTACTGGGAATCCAGCAAAGATAAAATTCAAGATATTTCTTGGACAAAGGAGAAAAACGAAATGCTTCATTGCGTGTCCTCGTCATCATAAGAACAACTGAAATCACCACCCAAAGCCAATAATACTATACACCTTGATCCAGATGATTTAAACTGATCCTTGCATCAGAGACTGACATCTCCACACAAACCATACAATAACAACTGTTTAGAATCAAACCTTTAATTTCGGACCTGCTGCAACCCAACCTGTACACTGGGTGAGACGTTGGCCCAATTACTTGTGCTGGATCAATACAAGTACAGCCACAAAAGCACTACCGTATCGCAGGCGTTCCTTTTTACAACGGAATAGCATTCAAATGAACAATGCACGTCCTTTTTTGTCACGTTTATGATAGGTCATAGTCCTCGTTTGAGAATGCATATTATTTCATGAAACTATCATATCGACAACTACGTTATTCAGATTAGATTTCCTTCTTTTAAGATACATATCAATGTCTAGCAGATAGATATGCAACCCACTAAATCAGATTCACTTAGCAAAGTAGCTACTATTCGTAATGTTTAGTTACAAAAACGTGGCGTTTAACAATAAATAAGACACTGTTTTTGTGTTGTTGCTGATGTTATAACAGCAACGTTTGTTTATATATATATATATACATATATATATGTATATATATATATATATATATACATATATATATATATTCTTTTATTGTGAGACGCTCTCTTGCCGTTTTCATTCATTCGATATTATTTCACCGGATCATATCTAGGTTAGGTAGTATTTTAAAAAGACACATGCAAATATAATATGATCATATATTTGAATAAAGAACAAGTACCCACCCAGACGTAAATTCTTTAAAAAGTGTGTGCGTGAGTGTGTGTGTATGATTGAATGAGTGAGTGAGTGAGTGAATGCGTGTGTGTGTGTGTTCGTGCGTTCGTGCGTTCCTGCGTGCGTGTAGGTGTGGGGGATGGTGGTATGCATTTGCTACATCATAATGAAACAACTGTTCGTAATGTTGGCAACAATCTTTTTGTATATCGTCGCTGACACTTTTTGAAACGTGACATTTGAACAATGCAACATACAAGTTAATAATCAAGACGTAACACCAAGAAAATGTCAACAAATCACACGAAGAAAATATAAAGAAGTCACACCAAGAAATTGTCATACAGTTATGCATGCATAATGACATTGCTGGAATTTCGCTATAACGTTGTTATTATGTGATGCTTTCTGTCTGATCAAGCCTCATACTAAAGACGTGTGTTACCTTGGAACACTCCTTACACATTAAATATGTTTGTGGTTGAACACGTAATCCTTTCCTAATCTGTTTTTATGCTTGACAATCAAAGTTACCAAGTTTACATGTAATACATGAATAAACAGTGAAATTACATTTGGAGGCAGATCGGTAATACACAGCAGAAAGATATAGACAGAGACATCATGTGTCCGATATATCTAACGAAACACACCTCCTCATGTCCTATTTGATACTCTACTTCCTAAGTACGTCACTGCACTGCAGTGATGGTGTGTACCGAGTCGTTTTTTTTGGGCATACACAACAAAACAAGCTAAGGCGTTTCCTTGTATCACGATAGTCATGCACATATACGAAGAACCGTTTGCAATACTTTGTTGAAACTAATTGTCAATCTGCCTACGCCTCCACGTAGATTACCGGAGCAAGCAACCACTCCCATTCCACCACTTTTTTACGCTTCGAACATTTCTCACTGTCCCCATGAAACAGGCACGCATACATTCATGCATGCATGCACGAACACGCACACATGCAATCACACACCCACAAAGAAACACATGCGAGCACAGAAACACACGCTCACATACACACGCAATCACAAGCATAACCACACGCACACACACACACAAACGCACGCACACGCACGCACACGCACACACGCATGCAAGCGCACGCGCGCACACCCGCATACGCGCACATGCACACGTGTACACGCACACCCAACCGCGCGCACGCGCGCGCATGCACACACCCAAGAGCAAACAAGCATACACGATACATAACAATTCATGTCGTATTCAAATTGAAGATTAACTGGAATATGAAGCTTTGCGTTCCCCACGTAATCATTACGATTAAGAGGTTATTCGTGGATTGCACAAATTGAAGCATACACCACTATTAAGCGAATAATTGGTTAACATGTTTGGATTACATGAAATAGTGTTACAAAACGTGAGGTTTCGGTAGTGCCAGACATAGCTTATGTACAAAATATATCAGATTAATGGTGCACACATTCAATATTTTTATATAATAGTAATTACTATATAATGTGTTATAATCCAGTAAACTGTAACAACTTTACAATTCATTGTTATGTTTATATATTAATCATATTTACCACACAGTTGCACTAAAAACCAGCTTCCCTAAAACTAATATTCAACGTAGTTGCTTCAATAAACTTATAGAGCTAGTGATTTACGGAAATATGTACTAGCAATAAAGACTTCTCTTTTTCCGCATCTTATCTACCTTCATGTCTTAGTTCCCGTCTCCAATAACATCGGTGCTCGTTGGTTTGATTAAAGGTCTTGTTTGTTCACTGTTATCCCATTAACAAAAGTGAGTCGAGTTTCGCTGTTTTGATCAAGTTTCGAAGTGACGTATTTTGTGTAGTTATTTTCTATAACAAATTACACGCGACTTCTTGTTGGCCGTATTTTTGGCAGAGGCTTGCAAAAAGCAGGCCGCCAGTTTGTATAAAAATGGCCTGAGAAATGTCGAACGTTCGTGCTCCAGGTCGCCGTAGGAAAACAGCTTGACGTTTCGTGAAGGTAAGTCGATGTTAAAATAAATTTGCATCATGCGTGCGTCTGTTGTGCGCTGTTAACATGTAAGGTGCTCACACTCAACAAGTCTACATAACACTTATATTGAAAATGCTTTCTCAGCTTGTTTAATTCTTAGCTAATCTAATTTAATAGTTTACATATCTATAGTGTGGAAACAGTTTAAATAATATCCGCTGTTAGTTACCCTTCAAACCAATTATCTTGCCAGCTACGTGTTTCAGCAAGCAGGGAACGTCGACCTCATCAGCACAAAACATGCATATTCGTATCGTATGAATATTCCCACTTTGATACTCACTTGAATTAACGTTTGTGCCCATATTAAATAAGTATTTTGTTCTCTGAATTCACACAAACTACACAACATTTCGAAAAATTTGTTAGCATAATGCAAAGGATACTAGACAGGTTTGCATTTTCACAAACATGAGTCCAAAAACATGCGAAAACATATTTCCTAGATATAGATTCAAATCATTGCTACCGAAACAATATCAGATGTAAGACGCGCAATTGTGTTTGATTACTACACCAACGTTTGGACTCGGACAATTAAAAAACAATGTTTTTAGAGCACGACCTTTGCTTCACAAGTTGTCAATGAGATGCATGTCGTTGTGGACGTTCGTGTATATAATTTGCGTTTATAGGAACAACAAACGAGAACCATGGACCACGCGAATCTGGTGGCTTACCTACTGACTGTGATCGCTTGTACGATTGTCTCAGGTACCCTATCATCGCTAGATGTATGCTGATCGGTTTTGTATTACAGTTGGCATCATAAGAGAATACCCGTTGTCCAGCAGCACAGCGATAAACTGTAAAATACGTATTATTCGGGTTGATCAATGGTTGGCTAGAGAACGCATGGGTAGGTGCTAAGTTAGCAGTCAGTTTGGTCTTAGTAGGAGTTTCCCGTCCCCCCAAAAATTTTGCATTTTTATATATGTATACATCTATTGAAAACGAAATATTGTTAGATCTGTAATTTATATTGCTTTTCAATGTCACTAATTTATGTGTTTTGCTGTAGGGACAGATAAGAGTATTCTTATCTATATACTTAACGAGTAACTTACAAGTTTGTGTGTGTGTGTGTGTGTGTGTGTGTGTGTGTGTGTGTGTGTGTGTGTGTGTGTGTGTGTGTGTGTGTGTGTGTGTGTGTGTGTGTGTGTGTGTGTGTGTGTGTGTGTGTGTGTGTGTGTGTGTGTGTGTGTGTGTGTGTGTGTGTGTGTGTGTGTGTGTGTGTGTGTATGTGTATGTATTTCAGTTAAGTATATTTACTATATACTTAACGAGTAAAATTACTATCAAGTGTGTGTGTGTGTGTGTTTCAATTAAGTATATTTCTTATATACTTAATGAGTAAATTACTCTCAAGTGGGTGTGCTTCCGAGCATGAATATGTGACTAGTTATGTAATTACCAATCATACCTGAATCAAAATAAATTACAATAACATTGAATTTAATTTAGAAACAGTTACTCATACCGTGAAACGATGTACTAAATTGTTTGCGGAAGAGGGCGTAAACATTTTATCAAGAATGTCCCTCCTGATCTGGCGGTGGTCGGCTAAGAGGCTAACAGGTAGCAAAGGAACCGGGCCGCTGTTTTTTTGATTGAATAAGGCGAGTCTAAAATGAGGCGTTATAATAAGGCGTGATTAAAAAAGGTTTCCGAAGCGATGTTTATCCGACTTGGTGCACGAGGAAGGTGGAATACTTATTGGGTGATGTTAAAGTGGAATTCGTTCATTTTGATAGCCGCGAGAAAGTCAATACTGGGTCGGCCGTTTGGGGTAGGGAGTCAAAAATACAGAAATCGGCTATTAAATCGTTACTTAGAAGTGCACAGACGTTCAGCGTGTTTTTAAATTAATATAGAGTGTGGTTTTTATTGTGATAGATCTATAATTATAAAGTCGGGATGTTCTGTGGAAATTCCTCGCTAACTTAAAATCGACGCCTTGCTATTGTTTCGAGCGGACAGTGTTCGTCGACAACGCGCATGCCAGCCGACGCCGGTGTGTTATCACTCATGACGGCCGACGGTGGCTTTAACTGGTCGATCAGGCGTGAAATCGGCCAATAAATCCTTATTTCGAAGAAAAAGGATGATCAGATCGCACTAACTAACTCCGTGATGTAAATGTTATTGCGAAAAAAACGATAATTATAAGAGAATTTAGCTCAAGAAGAAAATTTTAATGTACAATTTTTTGGTAAAAATAACGAAATCGGCTATTAAATCGTTATTTGGAAGTGTGCTGACGTTCGGCGTGGTTTTAAATTAATACATGGTGTGCTTTTTATTCTGAAAGATCTTTCACTATAACGTCAGGACCGGCCGACGACGCGGTGTTTATCTTTCGTGAGATTTCATAGTTCTCGCATACTGTTCGATCGCACCGACAGCCGAATTTTCAGACTATTCAAGCGAAAACGAGTCGGAACTTAGTCGAATGTTCAGACTTTTCATGCAAAACAAGTCAGGACTTAGACGAATGTTCAGATTTTGTACTACGATAACGAGTCGAATGTGCGTTCGTGTCTCCAGAGAACCGAATGTCTGGTGATATTTTATTATTCTTCTACATTCGTTACGCCATGCGTACATAAAGAGTTTTAGCGAATCAACAACATTTAAAATAAAATAAAAATTCGACACTGCACAAACAAGTCCAAACACCTCTCAGCGTCGGTTGTTTGGTGCAAAATTACCTTGGTAAAAAATTTTCAGTCGAATTTGTAAACATTTTTTTAGATAACGAGTCAAGACTTAGTCGAATTTCTCGTGATATTCTGCGAAAACGAGTCGGACTTTCAGACATTTCCTGCTATAAAGAGTCAAGACTTAGTCGAATTTCCATACTTTTCATGCAAAGCGAGTCTGGAATAATTATCAGCAAAAGTCGTCTGGCGCTCAATCGCGGCCGACGCGGGTAATGTAAGCGGCAAAGCAATTATTAATAGCACCGCGTCGTCGGCCGGTCTTGACTTTATAATTATATATCTCTCACAATAAAAACCACACCCTATGTTAATTTAAAACACACCGAACGTCTACACACTTCTAAATAACGATATAATAATCGACACACGGGTTCCACTATAGCATCGCCCTATGCGTATTTCACTTTCCGCATACACCACATCGGATATATACCGCTTGGCTGAATTCGTAAAGATTTTTATTAATCGCGCCTTATTATAACACCTCATTTTAGACTCGCCTTCATCAATCAAACTAACGGCTCTGTCCCTTCGCTAACCCTTGGCCTCTTAGCCGACCACCGCCGATAGTCGGCGCCACTCTAGCTTCTGGCTTCTAGGTTCTAGCTTGTGTCGCCCGCGCAACCACCGCCGGCCCCCCTCAATCACAGCTACCCCGATCTACAGCTAACCACAATAACTATGGGGCCCTCATACACCAAATAAGCGAATTTACCACGGTCATCACCTACGAAAAAAACCGCAACGACAGTGGCGACCTCTACCGTATTGCTCGTCAGTTGGTGGCAAAACTGCAAAAGTGAGCCATATTAAAAGATTGAAGAAAACGTGCAATTTTACTCAATTTTGCTGATTTGATCGTTGAAACATTACAATATTACTGCAATAACAATGGTCTTCTATCTACTTTTTCTACCTACACTTAGCCACATTATATTCCTATAGAAAGAGTATGGTATCTTCGTTAGAATGATATATGGCATGGAGTTGTAAAATGGCGCTGTAACTGTGTAGCGACAATTTCACCATCAAAAGATGCATTTTCGAAATTGTTTCTTTCTGCGGGTAGAAGGTCAGCCATTACATGATGGCATTTTTTTTAATAGCAGGAATTCATGCTAAATAATGGATGCCACCCTCGATTTTGTAGGTTATTTGAGGGTCACAAACTCAAATTTGTGTCAAAATATTTGTAACAATTAATTGACATGTGCTTGTGCACTTGTTCTTGTGTGTATCAAACCAGATATTTGTGTGCATGCATTGCCTGTGTTATCAGGTGTTGAACTCTGAATTTACTCATACCTGTATGGAATAATCTAATATAAAATCGTGATTTTCTCGAAATGTCTTTAACGCGTACACCAATGTTGTTTATACACCCACTTATTTTATGTAAACCAGTTTGCATTTTCATATTGACATAATGTACATATATATATATATATATATATATATATATGTATATATATATATACATATCGTACCAGATTAGTGAGGTGCTACATTGCTTTTATTGAACTGTATTTCTGCGTTGTTGTGGTCACTGGTGTTAAGTAGTCTTGTCTTATGTGGTCGCTAGATGGCGAAATCGCTGTGAACTTTTACATGAGGTCACGATATTAAGTAGTTTTATCTTAGTATTTGATCGCTAGATGACGATACCGCTGTGAACATTTACCATGGTATAGGGGCTTGGCCCCCTCACCTTTGATGCATGTAAACAGCACTATTTTTAATGCTACCTTTAATTCATATCCATTCGTTATTATAATGCATAAATCCAGTTATATGATTTCTGGTTACCATGAGGTGATCCGGCAATAAAATTTGCCTTGTTTTGAACTTTACAACTGCGACCACACATACGTACGTACACAGTTAATTCTCTCTCTAATATCACACACACACACACACACACACACACACACACACACACACACACACACACACACACACACACACACACACACACACACACACACACACACACACACACACACACACACACACACACACACACACACACACACACACACACACACACACACACACACACACACACACACACACACACACACACACACACACACACACACACACACACACACACACACACACACACACACACACATATATATATGTATATATATATATAAACTGTATATGCAAATATACACATTCACAGGTACATATCCGTCTAAGAACGCTGCTACCACTACGATAGGAAAGAACTCAATCACGTGTATCACGTTTGATAAACCTTTGCTGAATTGGAACGGTGAATTCAAGGCGTCGCAGGGAATCTGGACGAAGAATTTTGGTGTGGATATTCAGAAGAATTGCGGCTTGGATGGCGACTGCGGACGCTTCCGAATTCCTTCCAAGATCGAAATCCCAGTCTTCAAGAACCACGATTTCTTCGACTTCTCCGTCAGTGTCTGGTTCAAGCGGCGAGGTGGCCCCGGCTGCTGGCCGGTGCTCGTCAGCAATGGCGACTGTGTGACTAGTACTATCCAGGTTGGGAAAGCAAATTTAATTTGATTGTATGTAACATATTATAATTTCTTATCAAATTTATGAGGGAAATCGGGTATTGTTCTGTTGAAAACAGCAAAATACCGAGCGTTTATTTTAATGATGCACAGCACAAAAAAAAATGAAATGTGTATCCTCGTTTCATACCGTACTCTCTTTGCCATTATAATAGCAATACGGACAACGCAAACAACTATGATTTTTATTGTTAAGCGCAATGTTTTGTGACTAAATGCATTTGGAAGAATGTGCCTAAGTAAGTCAGATGTAAAGTACAGATACCTATCTCAAATGAAGAAAACGTATACTGGATACAATATGTGACATACTGTCGTGAAACAATTTGCATTCTCAAAAGAGGATAGTAAGCTATCCTGCGCGTGGACAGTGCATGTGCATCGTTCACTTGCAGCCGGAGATGTTTGAAAAAGGAACGTGGTGTCGTTCTGTTTTTCTCAAAACAGATTGTTGAAAATATCACTGGATGTGTGGTCAAGTAAAACGTTGTATTTATCTTGTGGCTGTAGCTGTATTTATATACAGCCTCCACGATTAATTGTCCATTTCGCTATTATTTTCAACGCCGAACCAAACCAAATATATTTTAGCTGAACACAAATAAATCATAAGATAACACGTATTTAATAAGATTGAACAAGATTGCCATCCAGAAAATTAACTCTAGATGGCAAGTGGACAAGGAAGACTTTTGGCTTATCGAGTGTCCAATATTTTTTTATCTACGTGTATCCCGACCTTTTGAGGTATGCGTCAATTTTAGTTTTAAACGTATTCACGCCACTAGCACCAACACATATCAGGAGATAATCTGTTCGATTCATTTATAGTCCTTTGTGGGAATGAGAACTTTCTTATATCTAATGTACACAGCTCCTTTACTAGTGTGACTTCAAGTCCTCTAGTCCTTCTATCTTTCTTAACTGAGAACAAATATTTATATCAATATTTTCAAAACCATTCAATATGTTAAACACTTCTAACTGATCTCCTCTCAATCTCATTGTCTCTAGTGTTGTTAAACCGCATTTTTAGGCGTATTTCGTAACTATGATCCCTCAGTTTTGGTATCATTTTACTTGCTCTCCTCTGTACTCTTTCTAGCTTATCTGTGTCCTTCCTGCGATATGGCCTCCACGCTTGAATACAATATTCTAAATGCGGCCTAACTATTGTTTTGTACAGCGGTACTATTAGCTCTTTTTCCTTATACGTTAAGATTCGCCTAAGTAATCCAAGGATTTGAATTCCCTTTGAAGCTGCAATACCGCACTGCTTTGAAACCTTCATATCAGCACTAATGGTTAACCGTAAGTCCTTTTCTTTTACAGTAGTACTTAGTACAGAACCTCCCATTGAATATTGTACATCTTCGTTCCCATGTCCTATGTGGAGGCATTTACATTTTCCAAAAATGAACAACATTTTCCATTTTTCAGACCATTTTATCAACCTGTCAAGATCGTCTTTTAAATGCTGTCTATCTCCATCACGTTTAATCCTTCTAAATAATTGTGTATCATCCGCACATTGCTTGTTATATCATCATCCAAATCGTTGATATATATTAAGAATAATATAGGTCCCAGTACTGATCCCTGTGGTACCCCACTCAAAACTGATTTCCACTTTGAAGCCTCCCTATCAACTACTACCCGTTATCTTCTGTCAATTGGCCATTTTTCTATCCAGTTAATTAACGCATTTCCTATGCCATGGGCCTTTTGTTTAAGCAGTAACCTTTTTGATGTGGCTCTTTGTCGAAAGCTTTATGAAAATCTATGGAGATTATATATATTATACATACTAGCGATACCTCGTCTATCACCTCGTGATATCTTCAAAAAACATAACATATTTGTTAAGCATGACCTCGCTTTTAGAAACCCATGTTGAGATGGGTTTATTGTAAATAGTAGGTGTGGAAATTTAAAAACTTACTTTTTTACGTGGAGTTTTAACTATGTTTACCGAGAATAATAATTTATCAATCAGAAAAAATATGCATTATTGCACAACGATGTGTGGGTATGTATGATTTATTAACACTTGTAATAGGATACTTTATCCAGTGCAGTAACTAGTCATATACGAGGCACATTGCAATCTATAACATTTCAGATAAACAGCGATGACGACATACATCTGACGGTGACTGTTAGAGATAGCTCAGGACAGACGTACCAGAAAACATTCAACACTGTAAGTTCATTTTAATTAGCAAACTATATTTCTGAATCGAGGTCGCACTACCACAGTACCGATCTTCCCAATAAATAATGTTTTCCAAACTTGTCTTGTTTAATTGAAAATAGCATATGCCCTAAATAAGAAATTACACTCAATCGAGAGATTCTTGAGAATGTTTAATGCATATTTTCATGGTTCTTTTGTGATCAAAAGTATATGCTTTACAACTGGCTATAAAGAATACACAATTGAGCCAACAATTGATGGTTAAATGTGTCGTATTGAAAGATGCACGTAAATGTTAACATCTATTTACAGGAATATGTTAACAAATTGGTATCCTTCTTATCATAATCAAGCACGTGTCACGAATGTGGCACAACACGGTACATCGCACGACAAGATTATCAACATTTTGCATTTGTACAAACGGCCCACGTTTACGTTACATGTCAGCAGTGTGGCAACCAATGACATGACATTTGCACATATCTAACGGGTCACGGCAACCAGTTTTGTTGGAATCCAAACAAACTGACAACGTCGTTATCCGTTTCTTTTTGGTACTTGATGCTGGGCATGACAATCTGGTCAAGGCACAACTAATATTTTTACAGCCATCACAATCGAGTGAGTGGCGTCACGTGGTGGTGACGGCGCACATTGACAAAGTGAGTCTATGGGGCAAGGCCAAGGTGTACATAGACGGTAAATTGGTCGGCGTAGGATCCCTCTTGGGTAGGTTTACATTACAGACACCTTATCTAGTGATATGGATTTCACATTTGTAATACTTGTTTATGCATGGCACACAACAATTCTAGTCTCCCGCACACGCGCGCGTGCTCACACACACGCACACACGCACATACACACACACACTCACACACACTCACACACACTCACACACACTCACACACACTCACACACACTCACACACACTCACACACATACAAACAACAATCAAAGTTCCATGTACGCACACGCACACGCACACCCCAACACAAATATTAATTTTATACATTTTCGGTCAAGTCCAAACGAGTTCCTATAGCGACTTCCCTCTGCATATTTACCAATGACGTTTGTACATACAAAGATACGACGTTATTCTGTCACGTCGAAGTTGATACAATGTATTATGACGATTGAATGTGTAACAACAGGATGTGTCAATAGCATACCCATACATATCCGTGCACAGACAAACACACATACATTTGTTATTTTTTTATGGCGGCCGTAACAAATATGAATGAAAATGACATCGTTTCTCAAGACGTCGCTGTTTAAAAGTTTGCTACAATGTTGGCAACAAATCATAAACAATTGAACATATTTCAACACATGAGGCACCATATTAAAGCTTACGTTGCATCTTTATACCCAATTTGCCGTAGCAGGTCAAATATTGAGTTAAGCAATAACCCGGGCTGTATTTGTGTGTTTGTGTGTATAAACGCGTTGTTGTTTCCTCAGCTTATCGTGTCTCTGACTACAGGGAGGTTGCCGCCGGTATGGTTCCCGATATTCATCGGCGCCAACGGGTGCGGCCCTTGCAACCACTTCTACAACGGGCTCATGGACTCGGTGAGTATTTATGGAAATATATGTACAGCCGTTGGCATGTATCTAAGTGCTGAACACTGAATTTAAGCTATAATATACATAGTTTTTGTTTGCATTCATCCGTGTGATAAACGTTACATTTCTAATGTGGGTAAACACAACATTTCAACTATAATATATATAATGATTCTTTCGTTTGTTGCAACATCACCATCACCATTACATGATTCATCACCGCCATCACATGATTCATTACCACCATCACCATCACATGATTCATCACCAAATTCACCATTACAAACACCATCAATAATATCACAACACCATAACCACTACCACCACCACCCCAACACCACCACCACAACCATCACTATAATTATCACCAGTACCATCACCACCACCATCACCTCCAAAATAACCGCCATCACCTCCATTTTCAATAACATCACAACCACCACCACCATTTCCACCACCACCAACACCACCACTAACATCACCACCACCCTCAATATCATCATAAACATCACCATCACCACCACCACCGCCACCACCGCCACCACAACCACCACCACAACCACCATCACCAACATCACCACCATCACCACCACCAATACCACCACCATCACCAACATCACCACCATCACCACCACCAACACCACCACCACCACCACCACCATCACCTCCACCACCATCACCACCACCACCATCACCACCACCACCACCATCACCACCATCACGACCTTCACGACCTTCACGACCTTCACGACCTTCACGACCTTCACGACCTTCACGACCTTCACGACCTTCACCTCCTTCACCACCAACACCACCATCACCACCATCACCACCATCACCTCCATCACCACCACCACCACCACAACCATCACCAACATCACCACCACCACCACCACCACCACCATCACCTCCACCACCACCATCACCACCATCACCACCATCACCACCATCACCACCATCACCACCATCACCACCATCACCACCATCACCACCATCACCACCATCACCACCATCACCACCATCACCACCATCACCATCACCACCACCATCACCTCCAAAATAACCGCCATCACCTCCATTTTCAATAACATCACAACCACCACCACCATTTCCACCACCACCAACACCACCACTAACATCACCACCACCCTCAATATCATCATAAACATCACCATCACCACC
>OZ023205.1:27421864-27519364 GCA_963995525.1 Escarpia spicata | reverse complement strand
CTACTTCTGCTGATACAGATAACGCTGTTATTGTTTGTTTGTGTTATTGTTGTTTCTACTTGGGCTTTGGCTACTAGCAGTACTAGATTGCTAATAGTCTTGCTAGTGCTATTCTTGCTACTAGCAGTACTAGATTGCTAATAGTGTTGCTAGTGCTATTCTTGCTTATCCTGCCACTATGATGGATGTAAATTTTCAATTTTCAAGACATTTGTTAACAGTACGTACTACATCTTACGTAACGCTTTCTTTTTGTGAACATGATCAGGCAGACGCATGTCATGCCTATCGCATTATGAGGAATCGTGGAATTCCAGAAGAAAGAATCGTTCTGATGATTTATGACGATATCGCCAATAATCCACTGTAAGAATATTTTCACTACATATTTTGTAGCATAAAAACACGTCTAGTTTATCTTGCAACACGCGGGACATTAGTGTAAGAATATATAGATATAGTATGTTTTCGGCTTTGAACTACATTCACTTTAGTTCTAGTTATATGTATATGTATATGATATTGAGTTGCTATATCAACCAAAACTAGTTTTGTAATCTCATCATCAACACGATTCTTTAGGATTCGTAGTGTTACCAAATGTAGCGAAAAATAACTCATTGCAACATAAACTATGCTTGTCAAATGTCACCACAATCCCTGTAAACCTTAGTTGATATAACTTACGATGTATGCAGTGTTAAAACTTTATTGTAGAAACCCTGATCAAGGCCAGATTTTCAACCGTCCGAACGGGCCAAATGTCTACGACGTGACGATCGATTACAAAGAAAATGTAAGCAGTATAGGGAGAACTGACATAACGTTTCAGAAAGATAACGAAGATTATTTTATTAGGACATTCAGGTGCACTCATACATGCACTCACTCACTCACTCACTCACTCACTCACTCACTCACTCACTCACTCACTCACTCACTCACTCACTCACTCACTCACTCACTCACTCACTCACTCACTCACTCACTCACTCACTCACTCACTCACTCACTCACTCACTCACTCACTCACTCACTCACTCACTCACTCACTCACTCACTCACTCACTCACTCACTCACTCACTCACTCACTCACTCACTCACTCACTCACTCACTCACTCACTCACTCACTCACTCACTCACTCACTCACTCACTCACTCACTCACTCACTCACTCACTCACTCACTCACTCACTCACTCACTCACTCACTCACTCACTCACTCACTCACTCACTCACTCACTCACTCACTCACTCACTCACTCACTCACTCACTCACTCACTCACTCACTCACTCAATCAATCAATCAATCAATCAATCAATCAATCAATCAATCAATCAAGCAACCAATCAAGCAATCAAGCAATCAAGCAATCAAGCAATCAATCAAGCAATCAATCAAGCAATACACACACACACGCACACGCACACGCACTCGCACACGCACACGCACACGCACACGCACACGCACACGCACACAGACACACACACACACACACACACACACACACACACACACACACACACACACACACACACACACACACACACACACACACACACACACACACACACACACACACGCATGATGCTCATTAAGCAAAGACTACTTTCCGGATGTAGGATGTCACCGCATCGAATTTTCTGAATATCTTGAGCGGAAATCAAGCTGCCATGAACGGGATTGGGAGCGGAAAAGTCATCAGAAGGTATCACTTCATATTTACACAGCAATTGGCGTCTGCTTATATAGTAGTGTATAGGTGTGGATATATACGTCATTACATACACATCCACAACTACTTACTAAGCGGTTCCTCTAATAATTTCAAACTGTCGTGTTTACCACGGTAGTTGGTTGTTGCTAATATGTGGAATTTTAATATGAGAGCGTCATATTCTGCATACAGACGGACACATATACTTGTATAAACAGGGACGCGCATACAAATGTATCACATGCATACGCATATGCACACAAATAAGCAAGCGTGCACACCCACTCGCACACGCGCACACGCACGCTCGCGTGTGCGCACGCACACACACACACAGACGAAACCCAAACCCATCCTCTCACTGTTAGTATATTGTTCATAGGTTTCTAGATGCCGGCTTTTTGTGTAAATAATAAATAATCCTATTATAAATCATAGTCGTTTTTCTACGTACTACAATGTCATTCAAATACAGGATGCCATAATTATTATACTGTTTTGAGAATAATGTACACATTCGACATGTAATGCTTGTCACTGCAGTGGTCCTGACGACAACGTGTTTGTGTTTTACACCAACCACGGAGGTCCAGGTGTTCTCTGTTTCCCCAGTGGTCCAGTGGTGAGTGTCGTACATCGTCCTCAATTCCTTTCTTCGCCATAAGTTTTATTTAAGACAATAAAGCATTTCATCTATACGTTCCAAGCTCTGTACGTATCGCATCACTTACAGTATGACCAATAAGCTGTTCATATCTCATACCTAGTCGCAACACACGTTCAGTTATACACCTTCCCTACCCACTGGTTGGTTCTTCCTTTTTGGCCAACAATTACATTATATACATGATTTACAAATTAAATATTTCAGGTTAAACATCAGAAACTATGCCTCGACATGTTGCATGTTGTCAACTGTTCAGTTCGAAATATATCCAGTGGGTAGTGTAGGTGCCTTATTTCGTGCCTTCAATGATTCATGCTAGGAATTAGCAATAAACAAAGCTGGATTTGTACATGTATTAGTGATATTATGTATAAGTATATTATAAGCTTATTATATACTATTGACTGATATATTGCTGACATTCTAGTCAAAATTAACTTACCGGCTGTCAGGTGAACGGTTACAGCAATAGGTAATACAATTAGGTGGTTTGTCACCCAAACGGTCACTACCAGATCCCTGTACTTATTTATCATTAACCGAATATATAAATATAATTGTTTTAGACACATGATGAAATAATATGAAAACATATTCTGAGTGCTATCAAATGTTTTTAATATTTATTTTTTAATCATAGAACACTATATTTTTCTGATACTTTGAAATAAAATTGTATAAAAATAAGGGTTACACTTTTGTAAAATAATAACAGTGTGGCACAACAGTTGTACAGAAGAAACAACTTGCCACCATGGAATAGCGTAACTGTAAATTACATAGTTTTATTTATTATATGGATTACATGGTTTGGTTGGCTGACACACATAGCATCGTAGGGTGTACTAACATTTTCAAATACATATACGCAGGCGTGAGAGATGATACCGGGTAGGAAGCGTTGAAAGCACGAAACGAAGTACCACATTTTAAAAGGAAAACATACTTTAAAATAACATGATCATGCATGCAAGTAACCAATTTAATATGTTACTGTGACTTAAAAAAACGCGTAACGTTATATTATAATATGTAATATTTAATTTTGGTACGAAAATGCCCACCCACATATCTCCCTGCAAAGTAATGTCCGCTTCGGCAGGGCGAAAGCCTTGCGATTTACGCATCATTATTTAACTAATATTAACGATGAATGGGAAATGTGGCGTTTTAAATGCTTTCGTTTGTTATAAATCGTTGGAATTTAATTTAACTTTTTTATTTCGAACACGCATACAGAAATATATATATTTTTTATCTATATAACGCCTATCATGTGTAATAAGGCACCATATTTTTGTTTTCGCGCAGCCATATCTATTAATGAATAAATTTAAAAGAATCGAACATTTACATTGATTAGCTAGGAGCGACTCAAACAAACTAGAAAATACCTAAGGTGGCGATTTGGATTGCTCTAACTTGCCGATTTAGGCATCGACATTTTTTTCTTCAGTTAGTGTTATAAATGCGTAGGTTTATTTCACCATTAATATATACTTAGATAGTATATATTGAAATATACAGCATACAACAGTTCTCTTTAAACGCACGGAGTTTCATGTTCTTTGGCTATGCTTGAGCGATTTTCCACTACCGTGTGTCGGCCCGTTCGAAATCGTACACTTATATTACTGTATAATTACTATTGTTTCCGCTGTCATGTTCAGTAACAATTATTCTCATGTATCATAACATTTAAGTAGGTGTTTTTAATAATAATATACAAGTAGCGTATCCATCAAATGGTGACACCAAACATTATAGGTTTTTCCCTCTTACCTCAACAATCGTCTTCGCTTCTACTTACCTGCTTCTGTTTGGAAATTTAGGCAGTTTCTTTCATTACACTTAGACACAAATGAAACAAAAACAATATTGGAGATTAACTACAACTGCAAAAGTATTTATACGGAAAATGGAGTTAATCACATGAGCACCTTAATTATGCGGATGCCGACGATAGAAAAGACGATGCATAATTATTATTATTATTATGTTGACATGCCTTTAACATGTTTCACTTATATTGTAGCTCACAGCCACCCGTTTGAATAACGTAATCTTGCAAATGCATGCCGACAACAAATACAACCAGGTATTAGCCAATTATTTATGCGACAGCATCACTTTACAAAAATGTTTTCGTCATGTTGAATAACACGTACTATGCTGAATAATTGCAAACACACACACAAACACACACACACACACACGCACGCACGCACGCACACACACAACCACAAACACACACACACACACACACACACACACGCACATACACGCACAGACACGCACACACACACACACACACACACACACACACACACACACACACACACACACACACACACACACACACACACACACACACACACACACACACACACACACACACACACACACACACACACACACACACACACACACACACACACACACACACACACACACACACACACATCTGTGTTTCTGTATTAATACAAAAGTTCCTTTTTGCGCGTTAATATATAACTTATTAACGTGATGTTATCACATTTGTTCAGCATGAGCGTCAAATACGAAAACTCTACGTAATGTCACAATTTACACATAGGCATGAGGAACTAAATGTATTTACAGCGCATATGTATGAATTACAAATGTATTTCTTAAGTTATAGATGCATTTATGTCTAGTGTAAATAAATATTATTTTAAGTGCTATTAAGCATAGAGTATCATCGTTATTACAGATGGTGTTTTACATTGAAGCGTGCTTCTCCGGGTCGATGTTTCATAATATTCTTCCCAATGATATCAATGGCAAGTATAATGACTTTTGTAAGGCCTTTTAAAAAAAGATTGGTTGGCCGACGTGGCTACATACGAATCGGCCGTGTAAACCCCCCGAGGCCAATTATCAAGGCAAACTGCGATTACGATTGGTACGTGGAATTGCCGACAATAATTTGTAATACTTTTTTTATATTGAAGCAATGGTTATTCAGCGATGGACAGACGGTGATTCCGTCGTGACCTTTAGTAGCTTAGGTAGGGAATGTTCGAGTCAAGATATCGGTAGCAATGTCTAGGCGTGTCGCACGTCTAAACGCACACACTATGTGTGTCTTTTATAGCACAGTATCGAATGAAATAATGCGAAATGAATGCGGGAACATTAATGAAAGTACGTCAGGATACCTTGTTGACATGATAACATAAATAAGGACAAGCTTTCACAATCGCCATACTTTTTGCCAATTGTATTGCATGTTTTATTAAACCATGCGATTTTTTTAGCAACCAATATGTATACATGCAGCTAATTTTGTGTTTGTGTCGTGCGTGCATATTACATTAAGAAAGGAATTCATGTTACAGTGTATGCAACTACGGCGTCTAGCCCGACGGAATCATCCTATGCATACTACTGGTCGAACCGTCACTTTACGTACTTAGGCGACGAGTACAGCATCTTTTGGATGGAAGATTCTGATGTTGTAAGCTAACCTATACGGCAAACATGTCTGATTGATACATATATTAAAGGGATAACAAATACACAAGAAGCCAATTGTATTCTAAATGTGCATGATTCCAAATTGTAGTCAGTCAGAGGTGACTGATGCAGACAAAACAGACAGGGTTATACTAAAAGATTTATGTGAGTGACTCAATTTGATATCGACATTTCACTGCATAATGACAATGGCTCTCATAAGTATCATGTTAAATGCTGGAGTGTGAAAGGGGTGACAATGACAATTTAACACTGATTAAAGAACAAATACGAGCACAGAAACAACCATGGGCTATATATGTTGAAGGTATACTGCCCGCCAAATTGAGTTTAGTAAACCCTCAACAACGGTCGCAGTTTGAAGGCATGCTCGGATGCATGTTCAAATAGTAAACAAAATATCGAGTTCCAAAACAAGCTTTATTGCCAATTTGGCTACGGAGTTAACTGCTATGCCCTTTGATGTTCAACGATGCTCACTTTCCCACGGTCAACACAACAAGCGTCCAGTTAGAAAGTACTACTCAAGCTAATTCCGGGTAGACGAACAGATTACGTCCCTTTCGGGTCTCGGGAGATTCCGGGTTCGATTCCTCTTTGCTACTACTTCGACATTTGGGCAATTAAGTTCATTCCTCTGATATACCATCTCGGAATTTGTGCAATATAGTTCACTTCACGTTGATATTATGCACTCATCTGTATAACTGAGAACCATGCTATATATTGTGGTGGTTATAGGTGAAGGAATAATCTGCGCGCGTATATATAATCCCATAAACGTAGTCATAGGTTACTAATTCAGCGGAAATGCCAATTACAATGTAATGTGCACAACGTTTCCGTTATAAACATTAATACTGATGAATTATATCAAGGATTCACTTACGACAATGTCTCTGTTGACTGCGCACAATAACATAGCCGAAACATTTTACATTACGGTGATTTTCATTGGCGTCTCAAGCTCTCCAAAAACAAAATGGGGTTATCAGGCCACCAAGCCTTAGTTTATTAAAAAGCTACAAGCAAGGTTGGATTTTACTTCCGTAAATGGTGAATAACATTGTTATTATTACCCTTTTAGAAAGACCTTGATAAGGAAACTGTCTACGACCAGTTTCTTATTGTCAAGGCCAACACACGGTGGAGTGAAGTTCACGAGTATGGACAATCAGTAAGTTTTTTCTGAGAGTGTCATTTAATGAAAACTGTATATAACCAGCAAGCTCTGCAAATCTTACTGCAATTATAATCGTATTCGGAGACACATATATCAGTTGGTAATATGTGTTTCTACTTTTAGTAATGATAACTCAAGTACAACGATCACAACAACAACACAGTTTCCGGCAGCATTATTTGAAATGACAGCATTTGTTGCCAATCGTTGATTGCACAGTTGTGCGCGAGTGCAGGCGATTGGTTAAATAACATTTCTGTTTTATTTATGTTTTCTTACGAAGGGAAGCTTGCAAAATGTATTTTCGTGGTAGATTAACAAATACGGTCTTATGTATAACCCACTATGTATAGCCTACTGCTAGGAATTATTTTTATTAACATTGGATATAACTTCGAAAATGTTTGCATCGCCGAATATTATATTGTTGCAGAGTAATTACTTACGCCAATGTTTCAGTGTATTTCGCTTAACGGATAGGCGGATTGCCAGTCTAGAATGTTTTTTACCTGTAAAGTAATGTTGCAGCGTCATATGTTACGTCAATACATGAATTTATTTACAGAGTGTTTCAAGTAATCCACTGGCAAATTTCCTGTCTGCGACGCATGGGGGCGGATCCAGAAAAAGAACATCTTCGTTTTCGGGATTCGGTGGACCAAGAGCATCATCGTATAAACCGAGATTTCAAACTCCTCGAGCAAGTGGCCACACGCCAGGAAAGCTTGTAAGTGTTTCACATGTATTAGAAACCACCCACACGTGGAGTTGCAAACCAACAGCAGCAATAGTCGTAATTACTGTACATTGAACTACAACTCGTCCCGTGACCATTTAATTGTTGCCCTTGGCTTTGATTGTAACATGAAATAAATTTATCATAGCTCCAGTGGCGCCAACTGGGAAACGCCTGACAACTGAAAAAGTAATCATAATAAAAAACGACCTTAATATTTTCAAACACATCGCCAATTTATTGACCTGAGGCTAATGGATAAAGGAACCGACTAAATGTAGAAACACGCAGGTGGACCTCGGCAACTGGGAGAGGATGTACTTACAATGTTCCAATGTTAGCGTATTTGATGTGTGGGGTATGTAGCTCACGTTAGGGGAAAATATAATTTCGACTCCCGGTCATTACATTTTAACAGTCCACTACAACGTAGCTGTTTTACATCAACTAAAATTAAGGGAATTGAATGTTAAGAAGTGCCTCCTTAATTCGATGTTTTCGCTAGTCTCTTTTATAATTCATTCGTATTGCGAAAAAAGCAAATGTATAACGGTTGCAAAAATATTTCTCATTTGTGTATCGTTAGGTATGTAGTCATTGTTAATTAAACTGATAAACTATAAATTAAACTATATTACTACATAATAAATTCAAATGGGTCATACAGTAAAAAAGGCGTGCGCATTTATTCAAACAAATCAAATAAATTAGGTCTACAAATTTAATGTACAAAAACATATTGGAGAAACGCTCGAAAAGAGAAACACTGAAATACAAATACTCATATAAACATGCTTATCCTTGGTCGACAAGTTTAGCAGTTTCGTACATTATGTTAAGTTCGTAAGTAATGCAAACGTGGCAAACATTACTAATGTTTTCGAGGCTTATTATTAAACTGCACACTGTGACATTTAATCTGCTTACAAGATCCTTCAAATAACTGTTTGCTGTAGTCTGCTTTACAAAGTTGAGATTGGCATCGTCATGTGACTTCGCTATTTGATTGCACACACGTTTCTGTGTTGATATTCTCGCACTGTATTGCTTACTCAAAAATAAATTCGGAGGACTGAAGGCTAAATGTGGGCCAAGCACAAGTTACCAGATGTAACGAGCAAATGCATTGTTTTCGATAATTTAAAATGCTAAACAAAAGAACTCACCGAATTTATTAAACAAACTGCGAAACTATTTAACCTAATCACATTTGCATATATTTGGACAACTAACTTGATTCGGATAGGTTAATCCAGTCGTGGAAATAGGTATGATTCGTTGACGATTGGTGATAAAATTACACTCTGCTCTATAAAAAAACATTTGCTTCCTTACATAACAGATGCAACGTGGCTCAACCTCCCAAAGAAGGATAACAGTGTTGATTAGAAGAAGATAGTGAACTGCGAACAACGCGTGTAAAATATAACAACAATGTAGCACGCAGCTAAACAATACATTTATCTTGCAATGTTACACTTACAACACTTACAATATTGAAAATAAAACTGTATCGGTAAAACAAATATTTCTTTTCCATCTTCAGTACGAAGCCGTTCCCGCAGAAGACGTGCCTTTGGCCATCCTGCGTCACCAACTGTCTAGTTATGTTACTGGAACTGGAGAGCGTCAATCCACACCGGCAGCACTAGAAGAGATTCGGAAAATCGAAGATGTAATCCCAGTCATTGAATCACGCATCTACTTATAACACTGCCGATAATTATCACAATATTTGTTTGATTTGGATGTCATTGTAATTACGTCGTTAGTATTTGGCAGATAAGTAATTTTTAAGATAAATAGTTTCAGACACACACACACACACACACACACACACACACACACACACACACACACACACACACACACACACACACACACACACACACACACACACACACACACACACACACACACACACACACACACACACACACACACACACACACACACACACACACACACACACACACACACACACACACACACACACACACACACACACACACACACACATACAGACACACACACACAGACACACACACACACACACACACACACACACATACACACACACATACACATACACACAGACAAACACACACACACACACACACACACACAAACACATATTTGTTCAAAACGCAAGCGCATTCATGACGTAATAGCAAACAATATACTGAGATTAATACAATAAATGTATATCTAATGGTAACTTGTGAAGGTATCACTATCGTGATTCCTGTTATTTTCTAACATGTTTCTTATGTATGATTAGTAATGCGAGGTATGTTCTCACAGAGCCGCGAGGCAATTCGCGGAGTCTTCAAAACCATTGTCGAACAAGCCGGCGTGCGCGGTCAGCGGGCTGAGGAACTTCTTAAAGCGCGACACGAAATTTCCGACTTCGCATGCTACGAAGCAGCAATGGAACTGGTAATGGAGAAGTGCATGCATGTTAGTAAGGTAAGTTCGCTTGGTGACTATATAGCTACATATTCTTGGCATGATTGTGGTTACGCGATTAACAGTTAAAGGGAATAAAAACATATATTGCTTGAATTCATGTTGTATTACATCCTGCTATCTATTTCCACGTCCACCAAACCACAAAAATCAAGAGCTGAGCGATTCGCGACGGGGTCGATAGGGGTATATATATACATCAATCAGTATGTTGTGTTTAAAGGGAATACAAACATATATTGCTCGAATTCATGTTATATTACATCTTGCTATCTATTTCCACGTCCAACAAACCCCCCCCCCCCAAATATTCAGTGAATTAGAAATTCCACATGTTATGCTGTGCATCCGGACATTTTCGAATATGCATATTTTTGCACGCTTTTCGGGATGCCGAGATGTGACGTCACTTATGAATCAAACTCGCATCAGGCCGACCCTTTCCATGCATTCAGAGCATGTTTACAAGTATAGCTTTTGGGTCGAAACGAGCGTCAGAACGAGTTATTGTGCAATATTCCGACGTAATACAAACACTAGTCATCATAGAGGAACGAGCAGTTATCTTACGGTTCCACATGAATCGAATTTGATTAAAAACAACGAATGCGAATGGGCCTACTAGTCGACTAGGTTTCGCAGAGCTTGGGCTCGTTTTCAGAATAATTATATCGAATGCAACAAACGGGAGATAATCTACACCAATAAACATACATAGCAAACATACATTGTATCCAGTTACATAAAATAACATGTATAATCTCATAATATCACTAGAATATCGATATATGAAGAAGTTGTACAATTTATCATAACAACTTAAATCAGTCAGAGACTTTCCGCTGGTGCCGCTAGCTCAGTGGGTAGGCGCGTTGATTACTTGTCATTTATTTTACAATCGGGCGACGCCGGTTCAATCCTGACAGCATCCAAACCTATTTTCTTTACACTTTTTTGTTTATGTTTTCACGAAATAATATAAACAAAATACTCGGCGAAAATTGTATACTATAATGCACTGTTTGTAAATAATTCATATTTTTGTAGTAATTGTTTATTCGCCACAAAAATGAAAATATGGTCATTATATAACGATGTTTCTAAGTTTTATTTATCCAAACAAATATAATGTAATGGATAGATAATTTTTAATTATTAATTGTAAATATATTGTACGGTAATATATTGTAATTATATATGTGAAAACAGATTGTGATCTGTCTGGATAAATACAATTTAGAAACATCGTTATATATAATGACCATATTTTCATTTTTGTGGCGAATAAATAATTACTACAAAAAATTAAAAACATATTTACAAACAGTGCATCATAGTATACTAAATGATTTGTTCATATTACTTCATGAAAACACAAACAAAACCGTGTAAAGAGAATCATTAGTTTGCATGCTGTCAGGATTGAACCGGCGTCGCCCGATTGTAAAATAAATGGCAAGAAACCAACGCGTCTACCAACTGAGCTAGCGGCACCAACAAAAACTCCATGACTGATTTAAGTTGTTATGATAAATTGTACAACTTCTGCTTCATATATCGATATTCTAGTGCTACTATGAGATTATACACGTTACTTTCTGTATACAATATATGTTTGCTATGTATGTTTATTTGTGTAGATTATCTCCCGTTGGCTGCATTCGATATAATTATTCTGAAAACGAGCCCAAGCTCGGCGAAATCTAGTCGACTTGTAGGCCCATTCGCATTCGTTGTTTTGAATCAAATTCGATTCATGTGGAACCGTAAGATAAATGTTTGTTCCTCTATGATGACTAGTGTTTGTATTACGTCGGAATATTGCACAATAACTCATTCTGATGCTCGTTTCGACCCAAAAGCTTATTTTTATTTCCTTTAACCTTATGTAATCAGTTTACTAATTACCTGTCTGTGCCGTCACCATAGAGATTCTTAGCATTGGTGACCTTTCTAAATGACACAAACAAAACCCCCGGTATTCCTTTCATTCCTTCCTAATTCAATCCTAAGTATACTGCAAATATTACGAATAATAGCGACGTTAGACCAATAATGTTAAACTTAGATTACGGTGCAGATATAATGCTGATATATAATACTTCCCAGTTCACTAGCAAAGGGCAATGTCAGATAATCTAACATTGTTGTATGCTTATTCTTCAGGACCAATACGCGTTGCTACAACTACAAGCCCTCGTGAACCTATGCGAGGAAGGCGTTCCGAAAGACACCGTCCTTCAGAGCATAACGACTGTGTGTCACCCCGGCATGGACCGTAGCAAGTTTGGTGCAAATATGTGATGTTACAAATGAACAAGTGTGTGTTGATGCTGGGCTATGCTCCTTGGCGTGCAATTAAACATGATAACGCAACGAGTGGCTCCAATATCTCGTTATTGCTGCTTCTTCATAATGTCTCCCTATTTCTCCATCACCCTATCGTACCGCGTCCTTTTATCACACAGTCTTCCAATCTCAGTTGTGACCATATCCCTTTTCTTGTCTCCTTGTTCCGCTCTCTTTGTAAGTTTGCTTGCATCCATCTTTGCCTAGTGCCTTGCTCATCTCATCTGGCTACTCAACAGTTTTCTTGTTAGGCTGCATTTCATCTCAATCTCTTTTCTTAAGTCAGTCATCCTTCTTCTGACCACCTTCATTGTTCTTCTGATTCTCCGGACCCAGTTGTTTTCACAAACTTCCAGAGTCTTGTGTTGTTGTTCTGTCAGCGCATCTGTCTGCAACCCATCACCAGGCAAACACCTGTAATACATGCCCTCAGTTTTTCCATTTAAATTAATTCGAATGTTTTCAGTTCATCATGACTCACTCTACTTTCTTCGAAAAATCCGCCCCTGCTTATATTCGACGTCGCGCCTCTACCTGTGTATACCCGTCCTTCGTAGCCATTCCTCCAAGGTACACAACACCTTTCACTTGCCTGGTTTACTTTCCGTCCAACCAGATGTTCAAATAATATATATGTTGTTCAACCCACTTCATTTCTTTCTTCTCCAGTCTAATTTTTAATCCATGCTTCTTGAACACCCCGTTGCACTCCTCCAACAATTCGTTAATTTTTTTTTTTCGGCTAAAATGACCTTATCGTCAGCATACATCATGTCCTTGATAACATTCTTCGTGCTAATACTCCTGCGGATTAGTTTCATCACTACGATAAACAATAAAATGCTAAGGGCACTTAATTGCCTCAAACTGATGTTATCTGGAAATTCCGACATCCTAGATCAAACCACATCACTTCCCTTTGTCTCTCATACTTTACTTCCACCATTCTGGCTTCTGCTTCTTACACCCCCATCTATCGTTATGTTGCCATCACAGTAACTCTTGTGACTGTGTAATATGCCTTCTCCCGGTCGGATGAATGTCGATCCTTTCATTCATTTCCAAAAATGATAGACCAGGCGATGACAAGTCGACTCAAAACCTACATGTGTGACCACGGATTGCACGAAATTCTCCTGTCAGCCTACAAGAAACATAACAGTACTGAAACGAATCATTGTATTGTTATACAACAATTACTGTCAGAGTAATGGAAATTTCCTTAAAAGCCGTAGTTTAATGTACACCAAAACAAGATATTGGAGAGTGTAAACCTATAATATACAATATGGCCCCAAGCAAAACGTGACATTGTGTAAAATAATGTTTTCGTTAACCGGTCATCCAAAAAACTAGGCAAGCCAAAACAGGTAACAGTTTACAATTCTCATAGAAAATGCATCTGCAAGCACATTAATTCACAATGTATCCAAACAAAATCAATAGTTGTCTGTTAATGTAATGGATGAACTATGTTTGGCTGTTGCTAGATTTCCTATTATAAGGTTTTGCAACAGGACTATGATATAGCCCCCTTTACATTTGCTGATGTAGTTTCTATCCAAGCAAAGATCACAAAGTAATGCAACAATAATTTGTTATATGGTGCGACCGTTTGCATACATTATCATGATGAACACTGCCTTTGCTGTAGACGAGCGGCAAATCCCCAAAAGTGCTTTATTTTAGGAGTTTAAATGCCCCCTCCCCCTACACACACCGAAATGTTACGCGAATCAAAGGTCAAACAAGTTCACCGTCAAAATTGATAATTTTTCTAAATAATGCTCTTTAGCAAACGCCTAAGCATTACAATGGTTGTATATCTACTTTACTTAATAACGAAATTATGAAGTTATATATTTTTTGATAGCTTATTATTTCCCCGTCAAAACGGTATTCGACGTAGTGCTGGTACCTGATATGAAATGGGTGGAGCTATGGTCAAATATGGTCAAGGTGAAATTATGAATATTCGATTATTTTTGTAATACCACGAAAGTTATAAAGTTACAATGACCTTTAAATGGGATATGAAGTGGAGCTTTCAGTCGATGGAGAACGTGTGGAGCGTCGATCAAACACAGCCACCGTCAAGTGATCAATGTTCGAAATTGCGCCATATATCTGTATTCCCTATCTTTTCAAGGCCACATCATATACCGTTGGAAATCCCGTTGTCTCCCCGTAAATATGGATTACGACTGAGTGCTATCGGGTGGTGCAGTCGGAGTGGAGTGACGGTCAAACAAGGTCACCATCAAACGATGAATGTTCAAAACTGCGCCATTCAGCAGATGTTTTACTACAATGGCCATGTATCTACTTGTTCTACATTCACTTAGCCATTTAATATGCCGTTAGAAAGTGTATGGTATCTTACGTAAAATGAGATATGGCGTGGAGTTGTAAATTGGTGCTCTAACTATGTAGCGAAGGTTGAACAAGGTCACCATCAAAACATGAATTTTCGAAATTGTTTCTTTCCGCAGGTAGTAGGTCAGCCAATATGTGTTGTTACTCTTTGAATGGCATTTTTGCTACTAGCAGGGATTCTTAATACATCCTCCACTTGTAGGGGTAACAAAACTGATGCCACCCTCGATTGTGCATGTATAATTGACATGTTCTTGTGAACACAGTTGTTTAAAACCCACTATTTTATAATCTGTGCATGTATTACCTGTGTTATCATGTGGTCAACTTTTAACTTATTCATACATATACGGAGTAATCTAACATAAAACGTGATTTTCTAGAAATGTGCTCATCGCATACACCAAAGTTATTTACACACCCATTTATTTTTACGTAAACCAGTTTGCATATTCCTATTGATATAATATACATATTATATATATATATATATGTGTGTGTGTGGTCATTAACATGACGTGGACATTAACATGATGTGGAAATCAAAGAACGTGACCAAACAACGCAGTCGGCCAGTTGGAAACGTGGAAATTATGAGAATCCTGCTGGACATCATCAGGACTGATTGGCAACTATATATAGTTTTTCGCTGCAATTATACATTGGCTAACCATCTACGATCACACAAACTGTCCCGAGAGAGAGAACGGTCTATCGGGCACGACTGAAACACACCGAGAAGACGACACCAGAGTTTCCTGCAGTATTCATTAAGGGAAGGAACTTCAATCAAGTTCATGATGATCAGGCATTTGAGTCAATTACTAGCACATGCAGGATGCGAAATGGCATCGTCGGCATTGCCAAGCAGATCTAGCCAGTTCATCGAGCCGTCGTGTGTTTTGAATGGCATCCGCATACATCTACACTACGGGTTAGCCGGGTCCATACAGTCAAACTAATACCTTCTTCCTCGTATATGCGTCGATGTGATATAATATATATACATATTCCAGATCTGCCTCTAAACAAATCTTTGTGTGGTGGTTAACGTGTGCAAATGAAGTTCTAGGGTAGGGGTAACATTGCCAGACCCAAAGAGGTGGATTCTGGCAGGATCGACAGTTAGCTACCCGCGAATGTATGCCATAAAATAGGTGACACACATCATATCCAGCCGTGAAAGTTCTCCATCGTGACTAATTCCTCTGACAAAGAGCGGGTGTTTCTGGAAATTTTGCAAGATCGACTTCTTCACATTATCACTAAAGGCTGATGTTGAATCATAATCTGTTAGTGCATGGAAGCGGAGCAGGTTACCTTACGCAGGATGTGTAAGTCTTTCATATTATGTTTCTGAATGTTCCAAGGGTGTGAGAAGTCCAGCCGTCAAAGTACTAAATAGTTCTGTCTTTGGTGTTGAATTCATAACACCTCCAAATGTGGCCGTAGACAGCGGGACTTGGCATAGCTCATGCTTCAAAGTATTCACCATATCCAATATTCGTCCAGTAGTGACGCCATTGAACTAAAAGCTTTCTGTCAACTTTGTTCGTGTTCTGTACATTTTGTGTGGTGTAACTAGTTGCAAAGGTTTATCAGTGTTGCATCCTCTGTGCACTGGATCGTCTGATCGGTGTCCAACGAGTAGACCATCGCAGCCCAACTGACACCAGATATAAATTATCGGCTACGTTTAAAGGGTCTACCGAAAGACACAAGCAACGTGGAATGAATACAATTTCCCCACGTTTCGAAACAGCAGCAAATGAATAGCTAGCCATCGTCCACTGAATCCCATGATCGGTGTCCTGCGAGTAGACCACCGCACCCCACATGTACGTTAGTCTTTTCATGTTATCCGCCAGTTCCTCTGAACACATAAATTATTATAAACTGTTCGACAAGTTTCTTCGGGTCGTCAACGTAACGCTTCAACAGGGGTGGAATACCACCAAAGCGGTTGAACGAGATCTCTTCCTCGTCGTCTTCCATGCTGAAGAAAGATGATCCTGAGTACTGACGGTCGTAATGGTTCTGACCACGTGACGCAAAACGTATATCTGGTGTGATCGTTCCTTGTAACACCGATAATGCCATTATTCATCTTCATTAATCTATACATCTATTCAGATGACTGGTCAGCTGGACGATGAAAAAAGTAGATACACAACCAATAGAGAAGAATATTTGCGGAATGACGCAGTTTTGAACATTCATCGTTTGATGGTGACCTTATTTGACCTTCATTGCACACCGACTGCACTAGTCATAACACATATTTACGGGGGAAGACAGCATGCTTCCCATCACTATATGACGTGGCCTTATATAGATAGGTAACCTAGATATCTGTATAACGTTAGCGGGATGTCGCAATTTCGAACATTTATCACTTGACGGTGACTCTGTTTGACCGTGGCTCCACACATATTCCATCAACCGCCAGCTCCATTTCATATCCAATTTTAACGGGAATATACCGTTCTTGCAAACAGTATATGGCACGTATATATGAATAGTAGAATAGGAAGTAATCACATAATCATTTTAACTTTATGACTTTCGTGGTATTACAAAAACTCGAATATTCATCATTTCACGGTGACCTTGTTTGGCCTTAGCTCCTCACTTACCATATCAGGTAACTACTCTACCTCGAGCATCGTTTTGACAGGGAGATACAATACTTTCCAAACATATATGACATGTCCATTACGTGATACAACCTTTGTAATTTTAAGACGTTTGCAGAAGCACACAATTTTGAGAAAAAAATGTATCATTTGACGGCGACCTTGTTTGACCTTGGATTCACGCTTACTGCGTACGAAAGGCCTAGTCGGGATGGGGAGATGCAATGCTTCCAAATGATGTAACATTTAATTGTGTGTAGACGGGGCCATTTAAATTGGTCCGTTAGGTTTTTCTACCGCTAGCCTACCTTGTGACATATCTTGTTTTCACATAAGTCAGATACAAAATGTAATTATTTTACCGGATGTACATATAGTCCCAATAGCCATGGTATTTAAACATAAAGTCTAAACAAGCGCTCTTCCGAATCAGTGACGATGTACTTCGCGCCATGAATAACAATACATGTTCTCTCCTAGTGCTACTTGACTTGTCCGCGGCCTTCGATACGATGGACCATTCAGTACATCACTCCAGATTGCATATATCACTTCACGTGGCTCAGATCGTACCACGTCAACAGGTAGCAGTCAGTTCTCAACCAGGGGCTGTATCCAACAATCAACGTCTAGACTCTGGAGTATCCCAGGGCTCGGTCATGGCGCTTATACTTGTATTTGTCTATACCCTAACGCTGGGGGATATCATGCGCCGACACAACATTGAGATTCACCTGTATGCAGATAACAGCCAACTGTTGCTCACCTTCAACCCCGCATCTCCCCAGTCAGCGCCTGGTGCTTCGGATAGGTGCTTGGCCGAGGTTGTGATCTGGAAGGCTTGTAACTTACAAAAACTGAACGACAACAAAACAGAGTTACCAAAATATCCGTAACAAACAACTCCATTGGGAAGATCGTCATCCCAATATTGAAAACCAGGAATATGTTTTGGAAACCTTACTGTCTCCCCGTAAATACGTGATTCGACGAGGTGCTATCGGGTGATGCAGTCTGTGTGGAATGACGGTCAAATAAGGTCACTATGAAACGATGACCGTTCAAAACTGCGTAATTCTGCAAATGTTCTACAATTGGTTGTGTATCTACCTTTTCCACCCACACTTGGCCATGTTATATACCGTTAGGTAGTGTACCCCCGTTAAAATGAGGTATGGCGTGGAGTTGTAAATTGGTGCTATGTATTAATATGAAAGGAATTATGAACAAGGTCCCCATTAATATTTATAATAAGATAAGTCGAGAAGTCCTCTAGATTTGTTAACGTAATTTTTTATATTAATTAATACTGGTCAGCTTTGCTGGATCAGTCAAACATACGATGAGGAAAAAGATTAGAGCCGATGCCCGATTGGGACGGGTCCATTTTGCTGACATTAAACTGCGCGAGAGGAGAGCACCAGAGGTTCATGCAATGTTCATTGATGGGAACTTAGTTGAAAAAAAATGTACTTCAACCAAATTCCACCTGACCAGCCAACTGAATAGATGTATAGATTACTGAAGATGAATATAAAATGGCATTATCGGTGTTACAAGGGGCGATCATACCAGAGATACGTTTTGCGTCACATGGTCAGAACGATTACGAATCCGACAGTTCTCAGGAGCATATCTCCTCAGCATGGAAGACGGCGAGGAGGATACCACATGCAACCGCTTTGGTAGTATTCCATCCCCGATCAAGCGTGACGTTGACGACTCGAAGAAACTTGTCGAACAGTTTACAATAATTTATGTGCTCAGAGGAACTGACGTATAACATAGAAAGACTTACGTACAGGTGGGGTGCGGTGGTCTACTCGCAGGACACCGATCAGGTGATTTAATGGACGGTGGCTAGCTATCCATTTGCTGTTGTTTCGAAACTTGGGGAAATTGTACTCACTCCATATTGTCTGTGTCTTTCGGTAGACACTTTAAACGTAGCCGATCATTTATATCTGGTGTCTCTATTATACAACGGTGCGCACAAGAATAGTTCAATTAATTAATACAACTATTTTGACACGATTTGAGTTTGTGACCCTCAAATACCCTACACAACCTAGGGTGGCATTCATTTTGTTATCCTATGAGTGTGGGATTTAGCATGAATTCTTGCTATTAACAAAAATTCCATTAGACGTGAAACATCACATGTTGACTGACCTACTACCTGCGGAAAGAAACAATTTCGAAAATTCATCTTTTGATGGTGACCTTGTTCAACCTTCGCTACACGGTTAGAGCCCAATTTACAACTACATGCCATATCCCATTTTAAATAAGATACCATACACTTTCTAACGGCATATTAAATGGTTAAGTGAATGTAGAAAAAGTAGATACACGGTCATTTTAGTTGTAAAACATCTGCGGATTGGCGCAGTTTTGAACATTCATCGTTTGATGGTGACCTTGTTTGACCGTCACTCCACTCCGACTGCACCACCCGATAGCTCTGAGTCGTAATCCATATTTACGGGGAGACAACGGGATTTCCAACCGTATATGATGTGGCCTTGAAAAGATAGGGAATATAGATATATGCAACCATTGAAAAAATGAAAACCAACGTTTTTTCGGGATGGCGCAATTTCGAATATTGATCACTTGACGGTGACTCTATTTGATCGTCGCTCCCAAACATTCACCATCGACTGTTAGCTCCATTTCATATCCCATTTAAACTCCGATAAATTGATCTATCAAATAAATTATGACACTTACATATGAAAGAAGGTGAATCATTGTAACTTTATATATTTCGTTGTATTATAAAATAATCGAATATTGATCATTTCACGGTGACCATATTTGACCTCAGCTCCACACATAGCATGTCAGGCAGCAGCCCTAACTCATAGATCGTTTTGACTGGGAAATAATAGGCTATCAAAAATATATAACATCACCATTTCGTTACTAATAAAGTAGATATACAACCATTGTAATGTTAAGACTTTTGCTGAAGTGCACAATTTAATTGTTTTTTTTATTTAACGGTGATCTTGCCTACTGCACCACTTGGCAGTACTATGATGGGACTTGTTGGCTCGGGAAGGCGCACGGTTTTAAAATGATGTAACATTTCGGTGTGTGTAGGGGAGGCCATTTGAACTCTTAAAATAAAGCACTTTTGGGGGATTTGCCGCTCGCCTACAGCAAACGCAGTGTTCATCGAGATAATGTATGCAAACGGTCGCACCATATAACAAATTATTTTTGCATTATTTTGTGATCTTTGCCTGGATAAAAACTACATCGATAACAGCGCTTAAAATGTGTACGAACAAATGTAAAGGGGAATTTGTCCTCTTCCTGTTGCAACACCTTAAAATAGGAAATCTGACAAAAGCCAAACATAGTTTATGCATTACATTAACGGACAGCTATTGATTTTGTTTGGATATATTCTGAATTAGTGTCCTTGCAGATGCACTTTCTATGAGATTTTAAACTGTTACAGCCTGTTTTGGCCGACGTGGTTTATTGGATGACCCTTTAAAGAAAACGTTATTTTACAAAATGTCACTTTTTGCTTGGGGCCTTGCTGTATACTATGGGTATGCACTGTGCAATACCTTATTTTTTGTAACATTAAAATATGTCTTTTAAGGACTCCTATTACTCTGACAATAATTAATGTATAATAATACAACGACTTGTTTCAGTGCTGTTGTGTTTCTTGTAGGCTGACAGGAGAATCTCGTGCAATCCGTAGTCAGACATGTAGGTGTTGAGCCGACTTATCATCGCATTGTCTATAACTTTTTGAAATGAATGAGAGGTTCGACACACATCCGACCGGGAGAAGGCATATTACACAGTCACAAGAGCTTCTGTGGTGGCAACATAAAGATAGATGGGAGTGTCAGAAGCAGAAGCCAGAATGGTGGACGCAATGTATGAGAGATGCGCTGACAGAACAACAATGTAGGACGCTTCAAATTTGTAAAAACAACTGGGTCCGGAGAATCAGAAGAACAAAGAAGGTGATCAGAAGAAGGATGATCGATTTGAGAAAAGATATTTGGATGGAAGATGGGTGCAAAGAAACTTGCAAAGGGAGCTGAGGCGGAACAACACCAAGGACGCAGGAAAAGGGAAGGTCACAACTGAGATTGGAGGATTATCTGAGAAAGGACACGAAACGATAGGGTGATGAAGAAACAGGGAGAGAGGGGGCTACTGACAGAACATTATGGAAAGAACAAACAGAAAGAGATGAACGACAATGCCATACCTTAGATTCACCCATGTACAGGAAGCGAAGAGGAAAACAAATATGTAGTACCATTATGCAACATATCAATATCCTTATTAAGAGGCAGCAATAAGGTTGCGATGTCGTGTTTAATTGCACGCCCAAGGAGCATAGGCCAGCATCAACACACATTTGTTCATTTGGAAAACCACATAACGCCCATGCCTGGGTGATACACAGTCGTAATGCTCTGAACGACGGTGTCTTTCTGAACGTATTCCTCGCATAGGTTCACGAGGGCTTGTAGTTGTAGCAACGCGTATTCGTCCTGAAGAATTAGAATACAACGATGTTAGATTATCTGACATTGCCTAGTGCTAGTGAATTGGTAAGTATTATCTTTTTTGGCATTATATTTGCACCATAATCTACGTTTAATAGTATTGGTCTAATGCCGCTATCATTCGTACTATTTACTCTAAATATACCAAGGATTAATTTTTCAGAGACATACACGTATCCCAAAACTAGTTTCTGTGAAAGTGAGGTATAGCATAGCGTCAAGAAATGTATCAGTCATGAATTGCAAAGAAAATAATATTGACATAATTTGTATTTCAATTCATCACGTTCTATTTATGATTAAACCTTCATGCCATATAGCCATCGTATTAATCGTTAATTATATCATTCAATTATTCTATTCTTCAGCTTAGTTACTGCTTACTATACATTAACTTATGATGCTAAATTCTTTATTGTGGTGTTGCTAGTAATATAGAAGTGATGAGGAGGGAAGGTCTGTATAGCCTGCATGACATAGTTAAGTCTCGACGACGGATACTAGCGGGACATATCCTACGCCTACCAAGAGAGAGAATAGCACATGTAGCAATGGAATGGGTGCCTGAATGTGGAAACAGAAGGAGAGGATGGCCGACTAAGAAGATCTGGTAGAAATGGAAATTACCTGGAATGAGGCCAAAGAAATTGCGAAAGACCGCAAAGATGGAGAAAGCTCGTCGCCCGATGTCCCGAATGGAACATGAGGAAATAAGTCTAAGTAAATAAGCTATAATATTATGTTATTCATATGCGTGCTGTGTGGTCTCCATGTTCCTCTAATCTAATACAACAAAGTCAATGTAGGTGATTAGCCAAAAAACCTGCTCGTTTAAGGACTTGTGAAGAAAATAACTAAATGCAACTTCATTAAGTGAAAATATATAATGCTTTAGTTATGATATGCATGACTGCTATATCCAGCCTCCACATGGTTGACTTGAATTCGTCCCGGAACCTATTCGTCCTTGGGTTTCCGATCACACGGACAACATTTACTTATTTCATTCACCAACACTACCGCTACGTGATACTGTCCACGTATACTAAGATATGTAATAGTACTACCGTTGAACTCACGCTACACGAAATTAAAATACGATAGAAACAGTTTAATACAAAATAACACTATTTTCATGCACCATATTTTAGAAATGAATGCCTCTATCATCAGTGTCATTATATTTGGAATTATGTCAGTATTTGTATTAAGGACAATTACAAATGAAATAGTACAACAACAAATATTGTATGTGACATGAGTATTACCGATATATTGTCACATAATCGAGTGTAAGTTCATCGTACATGTTTAACTCTCACGAATTAATCCATAATTTTAAAACGCGTACTCTATTCATAAGCTAAGTGTGACCCCAGTGTTTTTCACACCTACATTGTGTAAACAACTTTTATAAGTTCATAATATTATCTTCTTATAACCACAACATAAGTAGTTTGCAAGGTCACCTCAGTCACGTTAAATAATTTCTACTGATACAAAATTTGGTATACCTAACAGTAAGATTAGCGGTGAACGCTACAAATGAAATTAGTTAAACCTAACTCGTCGGTAGTTAAAACGTTACCCGCCTTAATCGCCAGATGGCGCCAGCACATACCTCAGCGACAATGCATACCAGAGATGGCAGCACCATCCCGTCAACAATACTTTTGTAAACAAAATCACTGTGCTAAAGCCTGATTAAATTCTATACAAACCACTTCGTGAAAACCACTAATAATTTTCTAAAACATGCCAATTTGTTTCGGATCTTTTAAATCCATCATTATTCAACAAGAAATTCATTGTTTGCATAAACATGGGTTAATACTATCAAATGTATGGTATGGTACTTATTGAATATCACATGTCTCGTGGAGATATATTGAAATGTGTTATTCTAATGTTCAATCAATGTATTTGGTAACAGGAAACACTATTGTTAATTAAGCTTTCGTCAATCTACTCAGAACGAGCATGACCGTTGGCGGTGTGATCGCTTTCATACTTGACAACATTATTCCAGGTATGTGGTTGAGTTGAACCTATTGTGCAACCTCGAAGACATTACTAGTATCTCACGAAGGAATGTACCAAAAAAGTGTTATGTTTTTCTCACGTATGAGTGCTTTTTTATATAGAAATCCCATATGGTTATATGATGCCCTCACCATATAGTAGTCAGGAAGGGGGCAAACATGCAAACAAAGAGTCGACTTGGAGAACGAGACGCATACAAAAAATGGCCTGGATAAGAAAAGACAAAAACAGTATTAATTGAGAGGAGACACTATGCCGACTGTCACCTTTTTACGACGGACACCTGATGAGCCACCAAGGCAGCGGCCGATGGACACACACGAGAGAGAGTCACATCTGTGAAGACTTATTACAGTCTCGCCATCTAGCGGTATCCGTCTGATGAAGATTGTTGATAGCCGTCGAATCGTCGTTATCGATAACAGTTGGTAGTATTAAACAAAAGGTACAATACTACGGTTCGTATATATGCTGTATACTACGGTAAACAATGCATATATGACTACGGTACATGAAGCTTTTGGAAACGCCTTCCACTTGCGTAAAGCTTATGTTCTCTCTACGATAGTCAATAGGGATGTTTGAAACATTGTTATTGTTGTTGTTGACAAATTATTTACTGTAGGACAAAACCATATACGCGGAATCAATCAAAACACCTACCAAACAATAATTCATCATAAAAAACGTAATAATGTTACGATGTAAATGTTTAGCTCATATTCGACATGTTGTTATTTATGTATGACAATCTTAACAACACATAACATAACGTAACGTTTATTTGACCTCATGTAGGTACACCATTCGTTGATTTTTCTAACTTCACTTAAGTTTGTACATTATACAGCCATACATGTACGTATAACATTATGTGTTCAACATACTCTTAGAACATACACACAAACGCATGCACACCAGTAATGGTATAGATGTACCATAAAATTATTCAATCTGTGTCGGTGACTCCTATTAAGACACAGTCGTTGCTATCATAGGAGCCACCCTCTTTACGTAATGATTTATATGGTCCTTGGGAAAGGTGTCTATCTCTTGTATATTTATTCAGGGTACTTGTTTGATGTGAGAATGTAAGTTTGGTTGTGTGCTTGTCGTGCTGAAACGAGAATCAAATGTATTATATTTACACAGGTAAGCGTGACACGTTATCTGCAGTTGTTTTTTGAATAGTTTGTAGGGCTTGCGTCGTTGTCTTGCATTCAGCTGTTGCATCCAACATCAACTGTTGCATCATAATCATAGCTCCTTGGAGTAAAACGCGAGCCGAGCCAATATGTCTCCCCGATGGTAAATTGTCGCCTCTATATAAGCAAGTATGATATGACGCCCTTGTGGTGCCAAAAAGTATGTTATGTTACGTAGTATAATAAATATATTTGGATTACTTTGCTGGAACGTTTGAAGAGCCGGGAATGTGCCGACATGGACGACAGCCAGTGGTGGAACTGAAGAAACAAGACGGAACAAGCTCAAGACGGAAGGATTCCGACGCCACCATTTCTACTTACGACATGCCGTTAGTTAGCAAGTCAAATAATTATAGACCAGTTAGTTTAACATCGGTGATTTGTAAATTATTAGAAAGACTAACTAAAGATCACATTGTGGATTTTCTTGTTAAATATAACTTGATAAACCCATCTCAACATGGGTTTCTAAATGAGAGGTCATGCTTAACAAATATGTTATGTTTTTTGGAAGATATCACTAAGTGGGTAGATGATGGATCACCAGTAGATATCATCTACTTAGATTTTCAAAAAGCTTTCGACAAAGTGCCACATCAAAGATTACTGCTTAAACTAAAGGCCCATGGCATAGGAAATGGTATAATTAACTGGATAGAAAAATGGCTGATTGACAGAAGACAACGGGTAGTTGTTGATGGGGAGGCTTCAAACTGGAAATCAGTTTTGAGTGGGGTTCCACAGGGATCAGTACTTGGACCTATATTATTCTTAATATATATAAACGATTTGGACGATGATATAGCTAGCAAGGTGTTGACATTTGCAAATGATACAAAATTGTTTAGAAGGATTAAAAGTGATGGAGTTAGACAGCGTTTACAAGATGATCTTGACAGGTTGATCAAATGGTCTGAAAAGTGGCAAATGTTGTTCAATTTTGGGAAATGTAAATGCCTTCACACAGGACATGGGAACGAATATGTAGAATATACAATGGGGGAACTGCACTAAGTACTACTGTAAAAGATAAAGACATAAGGCTGACAATTAGTGCTGACATGAAGGTTCCAGAGCAGTGTGGAATTGCAGATTCAAAAGGAAATCAAATCCTTGTATTGATTAGGCGAAATATAGCATATAAAGAAAAATAACTAATAATACCGCTATACAAAACAATAGTTAGGCCTCATTTAGAATATTGTATACAAGCGCGGAGGCCATACCGCAAGAAGGACATATATATGTTAGAAAGAGTACAGAGGAGTGCGACTAAAATTATACCAAAACTGAGGGATCTTAGTTATGAAAAACACCTAAAAGAATGTGGTTTAACAACACTAAAGACCAGGAGTTTGAGAGGAGATCGGATAGAACTGTTTAAAATATTGAATGGTTATGAAAATATTGATAGAAATATGTTTTTCTTTCAGTTAAGAAAGATAGAAAGACTAGAGGACATGAAGTTACATTAGTAAAGGAGCAGTGTAGATTAGACGTAAGAAAGTTCTCATTTTCACAAAGGACTGTGAATGAATGGAACAGATTATCTGATGATTGTGTGGGTGCTAGTAGTGTGAATATGTTTAAAAATAAAATCGACACATACCTCAGAAGGGCTGGATATATGTAAATAAAATGGTTGGACTCTCGATAAGCCAAAGGGCTTCCTTGTCCACCTGTCATCTAGAGTTAATTCTCTGGTTGGCAATCTTGTTAAATCTTGTTATAATCACTCGTAGGCTAGAATGCCTTCAATATCTCCCAATATCGCCCACTTATGGAAGAAACACTGGAGACACAGCGTCAAATACAGCAACTGCGCAACGCTCAAACGAAGGTTACGAACTCAGTGAAAGCAGTGTTCTTTGACCTCCATAAACCTGACAGACAGTACACTTCCATTTTACCAAAGCATGTTGTCATATACTATAGCAGATGGTAAGGTGAATAACACAACATAGGTGTTAGTAATGCGATTATCTAATATCTAAATGCACATTTGTATTATTCTTGAACAACTTGTTCAATGAATCAGTTATTCTGAACAATGTTTGTCAGTCATCTCCTCACGTGTCTAATTATGATAATAACACATCGTTGCTGTAGCCTACTGTTATCACTTTCAATGATTCTCTTTATCTTAAGGGACCAACGTATGCGGTACAAAGAAACAACACCATGCTAGTAAATGTCCGTCATCAATCCAAGCTTGGGTATTCTTATTAAACAATATGTTAATTGTCAGAATCTGATACTATTTACAGTGAAAATGTCAAGCATTCCTTTGACAAAGTTGCATGGTCGTTCACATGTTTAATGTTTTATGTATACACACGACTTTGCGAACCTTTCACTTTCTAGTATTACTGAAGTGACGTGTTGAAGTTTGACTGCGATGCTACATAACATCCTAATGTACACATTTCATTGATTGCTATCCCGTGGGATATTGTCTTATGGGATGTGATCCATGTGTTAGCTTCTTGTAGTATGTTGTATCTTTAGGTGCTGACTTACTGGATTCGAGAACATTTTCATCAAGTTGGAAGAATTATGAAATAAGCAAATTTATTAATTCACAACTATATATATTCCACTCACTTCGACGTTTCTGCCTTCTTCAGAAACTGATCTTCCTCTACTCGCCAGATGGCGTGGCGAGCTGGCTGTCCCACATGTGACTCAATCCTGCAAGAGTAGTTGATAGAGAGACTGACAAAGGTGCGCGATGGATCAAGGAGGTCATATGGATCAGACAGATCACACCTACAATGAATAGAAATGAGGGGGGCAACCGATTGAGTCACGTGTGGGACAGCTTGCTTGTCGCGCCATCTGGCGAGTAGAGGAAGACCAGTTCCCGAAGAATGCCGTTGCAGGCGGTCGAAACGTCGAAGTGAGTCCAATATACATAGTTGAGAATTAAGAAATTTGCTTATTTAATTTATTTGTATTAATTGATGTTTGTTTATGTTTGTCTGTGGAATGACATATTATGGGTTAGCGTCCTGTGGGACATTGCGCCGTTGGATGGTATCCTAATAGATGCTGACGCTCACGACATTGTCTTATGCGATGTTGGTCAGTGCGACTAAATATACTATTCGTGGGATATTGTTTTATGGGGTGTTGGTCCCTGGAAAAGTCTTCTGTGCTATGTTGTATGAGGTGATATCGGTTGGTTTGTGGGATGTTGTCATATGTGAAGTTGGTCCAAATGAGGTGGTCCTACGTGATGTTGGTCCGTGGCACGTAGGTCTGTGGCATGTTGGTCCGTGGCACGTTGGTTCGTAGCATGTTGGTCGATGGCATGTTGGTCCGTGGTATGTTGGCCCGTGGCATGTTGGTACGTGGCATTTTTGTCCGTGGCTTGTTGTCATATCGGGTGTTTCCCTGTGCATTGTCATCCAGTGGAATGCTGCTGCGCGTTGCCACTACTTTCTACATTCGCGCTAACAACTCTTATTTCATCGCCTCAGTATCAATACACAAATAGCTTTATCCGTTCATCAATCGAATTACATAAAGGAACTATAATTATTTGCAAATAATTATAGTCTGCAGATGTTCTCTGGCTTCACCATGGATATTTGGAACTCATCCTTGGAGTGACTGCCGATCGCCCAACTCCCAAGCGTTCCTACTTTCATATTTCAGATCGACCGCGTTAATAATTTAGGCAATCAGATCAAAAGGTGTGGTTGAAAAAAATGAACCTGATTATCTACAGCGTAATATTGTATGCTCAATAGATTATGTAAACATTTGAGCAACAAAATTACACACAAAACACACAGATATCATTATACGGACGTAGGAATTTCATCCATACAAATTGCTTATTGGTTTTGTGTGTGTGTGGGGGGGTTTGTGGGTGTGTGGATGTGAGGGTGTGTGGGTGTGTGGGTGTGTGGGTGTGTGGGTGTGTGGGTGTGTGGGTGTGTGGGTGTGTGGGTCTGTGGGTCTGTGGGTGTGTGGGTGTGTAGGTGTGTGGGCGTATGTGTGTGCCTGCCTACGTGTGTGCGTGGCTGATTACGTGTGTGCGTAGCATTTTCAAGATTTTCCCAACAAGTCTGATCCTCGATGGCCAGCTGCTCTGGAACAGTTTCCGTGACTGATCGATTGTCTAAGTCTGAGATAAAAACTGCAAAGATCAACTGTTTACTCCGAGAGTTGCAGATGCGATCAACCGGAATGGACAAAACAAATCGTTCAGTTACTTCTGTCCTACACGAAAAGGTCATTGGCCGGCACTTGCAGAAGACGGCAACAAGATCGCTAAAACCCATATTACATATACTCAATACAAAACATAACAAAATATATACGGTCTATTTGTGTCCTGGTCGTACCATGTGATGGTTAGAAGAGTGTCTGCTGCCGTATATCGATGTCCTCATACAAAGAACACGTGGACAACAATATGTGAGCATGAAGTGATTTTAATCCAAACTTGACATAAACAATCGTCGACCATGACAGCAGTGTCATTCCGGATTCACCAGTTTATGAATCAACTACCTGCAAAGCCAGGCGATGGTGATACCCATAAAATAAGGGCTATGACTGCTTTTTCAGGGGAATTATTAATCCACGACACTGTCGCGTTTCTATTGCAAAAGTTCTGACACTATCGCCATAGTATTACAGTAGTAATACTGCTATCGATGTAGCATTGCAGTAGTAATACTGCTACCGCCATAGTATTGCAGTAGTAACAGACAGACAGACAGTATTTATTTTGACCATCATAAGTACATAAACTACAATATAAAATTCATTGTAAGGTCAGGGAGGCTCCCATTAAGACAATTTAATAAGACAGAATTAATAAAAGAAAACAAAATAATGTAACAGTAAGTTGCATCTATCGTAAACCAGGATCTAACATTGACACCTTTTGTGAAAGTATAGAATACATCTTTGGAAATAACCCAACTAATAAGATATTGTTTTTATGTGGGGACTTCAATGTTGACCTTCTAAAACAAGGTAGCCACTTAGGCACAAAATACCTTATTGATAATATGTAGGCCTCAGTCTAGGTCTGTACCCTCTTATCGATGAACCAACGAGGATAACTAGAGACACAGCGACTCTTATTGACAACATTTTTACAAGTGCCATAAATAAGCGAACCATAAATTGTATTCTGATAAGTGACATAACTGACAATTTTTCAGTATTTACATTATGCGTATATGGAGTGATTAAGAGGAATCAAGAAACACACAAATGTATCAGAAATCACACAACTGACAACTTAAATTCTTTTGTAGAAGATTTAAGTTATGAAAAGTGGGAGACTTATACTAGTACTACCAATTTTAAATACAGCTTATGATATATTTCTTAGTGCATTTATTTTAAAATATGACAAACACTGCCCGGTCAGGAAAATAAACATAAAACCTTTGATTCACAACAGGCTTCAAAAATGCTTGCCAAAAAAAACGAATTGCATAGAAGATTTCTGAAAAGTAGACCAAATGAAAAAAATAAGTTAACCACAATTCTAAGAAATGCAAAGAAACATACTACAGGAAACTGTTAGAAGACCAGAAACAAAGTAGTAAAGAAACATGGAATATATTAAACATAATAATAAATAAACAACGGAGCGAATCGTCTTACCCTGATTGTTTTGAAACGGATGGTACAAAATGTACTAATAAGAACGACATAGTAAATGGGTTCAATATCTTCTTCGAAAATATTTGTCAAGAATTAGCTGCAAAATTAGATCCACCATTAAATGGCACCTCAATTCATGATTATCTCGAGAACAGAAATGTAACTAGTATGTTCTTGAGACCAATCAATGAAGAAGAAATCATTGGCATTGTCAGAACCTATACAAAAAAAAAAATCAACAGATATTAATGGCATAAGTATGAATGTTGTTAAGAAAACCATACAATCTATTATTAAACCATTGACAGCAATATTTAACATGTCATTTGAAAGTGAAATGCGTCCATCTAGTATAAAAGTATCAAACATTATCCCTATATTTAAAAAAGGTTCAAAAGCAGATTTAAATAACTTTAGACCAATATCTCTACTGTGTCAGTTCTCCAAAATACTTGAAAAGCTTTATAATAAAAACTAGAACAATTTATTGATAACAAACTATGTCCTATCAAACAGCCAGTATGGGTTTCGTTCCTCAATGTCTACCTCACATGCACTGCTTGACTTGGTAGCCGAAATTAGTGCATCACTGGATAGAAAGAAATATACACTGGGTGTCTTCGTCGACTTACAAAACGCTTTTGATACAGTAAACCATTATGAAACTCAATTACTATGGCGTTCGTGGTGTGGCAGAGAAATGGATCAAGTGTGACAGAAAGCAACTTGTCAAAATAGGTGAATGTTCATATGATTTAATAAATGTCTGATGCAGTGTACCGCAACGTGCAGTGCTAGAACCAAAATTATTTATACTGTGTATTAATTATATTTATAATGTATCACAACTCGTAAAATTTGTTCTATTTGCAGACGACACCAATATTCTGTATTCAGATACAGATGTACATAGCCTGATGAGTGTAGTCAACTGTGAACGTGAGAAACTGTACACATGGTTCAGTGTGAACAAATTGTCATTGAATGTATCAAAAACAAATGATATGGTCTTTGGCAACCGCAGAGTAAATTGTGATATGGACATAAACATTCACAATAATCAAATTACTAGAGTTAGTAAGACCAAATTCCTTGGAGTTCTGATTGATGAAAAGTTGACTTGGAAAGATCATATAAATGATGTCAAGACAAACCTGTCTAGAATAAACGGTGTGATGTACAGGGCAAGTCATGTCCTGGGAACCACAAGCTTACTTATCCTATATTACTCACTGTTCTTACCAATACTGTGCTACCTCTGTGAAATTTGGGGAAATGCGTGTATTACTAATGTACACTGTATTACAGTGGTACAGAAAAAGGTGGTCAGACTGATATGTGGTGTTGGTAGACTATATCACCCAAACCCACTATAGAATAGGTGTAGAATACTTAAATTTAAAGACTGAGTAGATGTGAAAATGTGTTTAATAATGTAATAATGTAATCATACAATAATATGCCAGAACCTTCAGTGCCTCTAATTTACGTCCTTCTCGAGTCCAATGTCAATGTGTACTTCAAAGTATCCAAACAAATATTAAATCACGATGCTTATAAATTTATGGTGTAAAGTGCTGGAATTCACTACCAGCCCATACTACAATGATGCCAACCTTTTAGGCATTCGTTAACAAATTAAAAACCGAAATGTTCAAAAGAAATTTGTAATAAAAACTTTGAAAAAATGGCGCACTAAATATAAATAGGTTTTTTCTTCTTAGACAAATGGCTAGGGAAATGTCCTGATGAATGTATGATTGTATTATAATGTACTATATTTGAATGTTTAATATTAATTTATACACTAATAATGCCAATGCTTGTGTTCACTTACCGGGTATTCGTGCAATATTTCATACCAGAAATAAATATGAAGATTATGTTGTAATGTCACATACCAAATTGTATACATTCCTAAAGACATTTGTTCAGGGGTATAAAACTATAAGAACTTTCTTCAGTGTACCCCTTTTTCTGACATAATACGTCTGTATGTGCCACAAACATTGTATATATATATATATATATTATCGTTATGTTGGAAAATAAAACGTCTTATTATTATATTATTATTATTATATATGTAATGCATATGCTATCCAAACGTCACCCGCTCTCCTGGCCACATGTTGACGTTATCGTACACGTACCAATCTCCCTCACCTGTTTCCGCTTGGATGCAGCATTGTTTTCTTTTCTGTTTTGTTACTATGACTTTAGCTACATGTGTAGCGATTGCAAATTGTGGTTAGGCCACGGTTTATGTTTTCTTGACCATGCTAGCCAGCATAAATTCACCAATAACAGGAATTGGAATGAGACCGACAAGGGCGCCAAACTTGCCAAACATTCCCATGAACACCATGAGCCAGGCACGTACTTGTATCACTCGTCTTGAACCGATCTAGAAAAAACAAGTGATGAAGTGGCATAGCAACATTACGAATGTAAATATAACTATTGAGGACCACCTGTACACATACAGGGACACACGCATACACACACGTTACATGAACTTTTAGTGTAGTTAGTTACTCGTCTGAAGAGAATTGACTATGTTTAGAATCAGATATACATTTCGGAATAATTATTAATTTGACCGCTTCGCCTCTTTTATGTCACATAAATGTATACACTTCCAGTTATTAATTTCACAATATAAATTTTTTTGTTTGACTAATAGTGTAATGGTTATTCTTTTGCGTAAAAACACGTATTGGTGTGCCGTCATATTATTCCGATGCCATTATTCAAATCTATGGTTAAGGTATTTATTATAACATAAGTGTAACAGTGTAATCATTGTTCAGTTGTTGTGTGGAAGTGTTTTCAAGTCGTCGTGATTCGGCGAGTTTTTGGTACGATTTCACTGTGTGTTTGATCTACGGCATGTGCAAGCATATATGGTCTGGGCCAGCTTAGTGCCTGGATAGCGAGTCTTTCCAAAGATACACGTGCATGAGACATTTTTGGACAATTGTGTACTCTGCGGGTCATTTATTGCCCACCCATTGACAACAGATGATTGATCACCAGGTATCAACAGACTCGCTTGTTAGCAACCCCGATGCCCGAGTGACCGTGTGTTAACGTTGAAAAGTGCGTAATTGACCGTGACCGTATGCACTGTAAGCACTACCTGAACTGACCTCACTAACACTACAACAATGGGCTGGACCACCGCGAAGGCCAGGCCCAGTAATACGTCGCAGTCGAACATTGCGGCCGAACTTTTGGAGGAGACTGTGACGACGTCAACAACAACAGATGAGGCAACGTTCAACAGATGGCTGGAAATGCAGCAAAACATTTTTCAGAAGTGCTTGGAATCCTTCATGGAGAGCACAAACTCTAGAGTAGACAACTTCTTGGCCGAGACAATAAAATCTATGACTGACCTAAAGCACCAACTGCAGTATACTCAGCAGGAGGTGGCCGACCTCAAGCGAGAGTTAACACATTTTGACACACAACCTAGGGCCACTAGCGTGACGAGGAGTAGCGTCGATCACCTGCAAAAACAACTGCAGAACCTTGAAGAAAATGTCGACTATATAGACAAACAAACAGCATAAATACAACATTATACATCACATGAAGTAACGTACATTATTAAAATATCATAGGTAGTTATCTAGTTACCTATCTATATATGGTTTAATTTTACTTTGAACAATGTAGATATATAAAGAAGATAATAACATAAATTGTCGACAAAATATTAAAATATATTGCACTAGTATAACAACAAGTGACATACCTCAGCTAGATACATGTTTTATATTGTACTGGGAGTGCAATTTGTTGTGCCCATTATTTAGAGTACAATATATTGAATTTGTTTCTATCGAAATCCCTTTTCGATGACAACGAATAAAATGGCCATTGTATGAAGGAAATAAAGTTACAAAATTACAAAACTTTAAAAGTAAAGCATATTTTTTTACACTGTTTTCAGTCATCATTGGTGCATTTTATTCAATCCAAAAAGATCCCCAACACTTTTAGAATGTTGTGAAACATTTATATTTTATGAATTTTCAAAATTATTGTAAAAACAACGTTGTTGACACCTTTTTATACACTACTCCCAGTATAGTTCAGATAACACAAACTTGTTTCAATACATTTTGAAGAACATGATGTACAGTGTAGAACACAATCCAAACATAATTAGCATAAGAAAGTATACATTTTATTATGTATTCCTATTTTGCAACATAATGACGGGATGTTGTGCATTCGGATGCACAGATCGAGCGATTGCATAAATCCATTTGAAACATGTAGTGATATACATATTCCCAGCAGAAGCCATACAGAACTAATGTGGCAGAACAAAATCAGACACCTTCATCACTACTGTGTCAGTTACCACATTGTCCAATTAACAGCACTGTTGTGCAATTTGATACACAAAGCTAACAGATGCACTCATCCATTTGAATCACGAAGTGACGTATACCTTCCCAGTAAATGTAGCACACAACTTAATGGGTCAGAACAAAGTCAGGCACCGTCTTAAGTCAGGAGACCCATTGTCCAATTAATGGCACTGTTGATTAGAGCTCTTCAATTTCCTCTTTCCATCAGCTCGGCTATTTTCAAACTGTTGATGGTCAAAAAGTTCCTGCAAATAAACAAAGCTGCATTTAGGAAACTGAGCTTAAGTATGAGTTAACTAATTCAAAACTGTGCAGATTAATTCAGTTTAGATATAAGATATCACCTAAATAAAAGATACCTAAACCTACCTATCACTAAGTTTACATCTGACTAAATGGAAAGGAAATACAAGAGAGCCTTGTTATACTGATTCAGTCAGACTAAAATCCCAATCCATTACTTTGGTCAACTTTTAATTTACTCCTACATACTTTCATGCATTGGTAATATACAGTGCACTCAAGATAAATCGAACTCACACAATTTTATTTTCCCTAAGTTAATTAAATCTTTTTCCTCGTTCATGGGCGTAGGTCCCAATAAGGGGACCTTCTGATACCTTTCTAGTTATCAGACGTTCTACTTACCAGTATTGTCATGGGTCCCTGGAGGTTCGACCTTATCCAGAGTGCACTGTATAGTTTCCTTTATTCTAGCTCTAATAATTAATGTTGTACATATACATATGGGCCATTCTTGCGAAAGGTATACAGTAACGGTAAAGTAACATGACAAAAATAAATGTTTAATTTGTATGATTTTAGCGAGTACTATTAATAAAATGTGCTATTCACATGAAGCAGTACAACTTGATCTGATCTATTACTAGATTTGTTTATATATTCATGGATAAAACTTATGTATACTAGAGTGCTGATCTGCTAGTTTCCAAAGTTCGTGCATCACAAAATGTCGTTGCAACACGGTATTGTGTACTTTTAATAAACCTAAAATTATTACATTGAATGATGACAAGACAACCAGGTTTACTAACAATCGTAGCTGTAGCATAAGAAAAATCTGTGAACGTACACACCTCACATTTCATGTATCAGTTCTAATAAGTGGGGAAACGGAGACTTTTCAAAAACGGCTTACTGTGAAGGCAAGACCCGAAGACACACATAGCCTACCCGCACCGACTGCTGCCGTCGCCGTCGTCACCGCGCGGGCAATCGTAAAAGTTACCCGGATGGACGGCATTAGAAGCAGGATAAATAAACAATGCATAAGCTTCCTGCATTGTTAAAAGTAGCTGGCAATATACATTATGTCTACGAATTGCTGATTTAAAAATACATTGCTTGCAACAACTCACCTCGAAATCTTACATGTTGACTGTGTGTGCCGTCACCAGATTCTCTGTTTCACTGCGCATGCATGAATATTAATTATACTCGGGCTGCACTATCAACCATCAACGTGGCAGCAAGCTCAGAATTATTTATCGGCTTTTTGCGCAGACAACACCCAAATTATGCATAAACATACAAGTATTACGTATTTATATTTGTCTATCCTCTATGGTCATCTGAGATTGATAAGTTTTTCTTCTCTAATTTGTTTTAATTTGTATAAGATCTGAACAATCTTGATCATATCGTTTTGTACTCAATAGCACTGCATGGTTTTTCAAAGGCTCCCTTTGTGTATGGAGTGAACAGACTATTCGAAGTCCAAGAAAGTAACACGTAAAGACTTCAGTCATTCCACGACCTGTTTTATTGTATATAGCATATTCTTTGTCCAAAGTTACTTATTCATAATACTATGCTTGATTGTGGGTATTATCGTATCACAATACGTAAGTGAATGGGTGTTGTACACAAAGATCACTACACAGGGTAATCCATAAAATGGTCAAACGTCAGTGAGTTGACCATTTAATCATACATGTTTGCCAATGAAGTTACGTGACTGTAAGCAGCGTAACTAATGTTTAAAACAAGATCGACATATACCTCAGAAAGGAGGGAAATTGGTAGAAAAATATAAGGATTTAATACATATAGGGTAGGAGCTTTCTTGTACACTTGCCATATGACGTAAACTATGTCCAAGTAAGATACTATGCATATCGTGGTAGAGACTGCAACATATAATCTACAACCTACAATGCCATCACTGTATTACTATATTATTATTATATTATTGTATTACTATTATTATTATTATTATATACTTATTATATAATAATTATTATTATATAATTGTTACGGCTTTTAAGTCTTCCCGAAAACAACATTCAAAGTCACTACTACTATGCTTTTTACCTTTTTAGTGACACGTGATATTTATGATTATTGGGCCAAATATTGCAACATGTTAGTTCCAATATATTATGCTGTCACTGTATTATCGCATTATTCTATAATTATGAGGGTATTTTAAATCTCCCCGAAAATGTTATTTTGAAATAATCTTTGATATTTCAAAGTTGTTACTATTGTGCCTTTGAACTTCTAAATGATCACCGGGCCAGAGACTGTAATGCACACATTATGTTACCATTGTAATATTGGATTATTGTTCTATAATTAAGGGTAATTTTTTTGTTTTTATTTTGACACTTTGGCATTTTTTTTTTTTCTCAATCAAATTTGCTATTACTTTGCCTTTAAAGTTTCTAAGTTGGCATATGATATTGTGATTATCGGGATATATACTGCAACATATTAAATTCAACATATGTTACTACTGTAAAATTGCTTGATTCTATAATTATAAGGTTTTGTTTTATCATTCAAAGCAGCCTTTAAACGTTCAAAGTGGCGTATGATAGTATGATTGTCAGATGGTCAGAGATTTATATATGTCATATTATGTTAGCACTGTCATTGGCAGTGATTAATCACTTGCAGTCAGTGGTGTTTAGTATGTTTTATATGCTAACTTGCAAACCGGCCAAAAAAAGTGAATTGTTTTTTCTTTTCTTTTAAGTCTCCCCAAATTTTTGTATTATTCTCTCCCAAGTACATATCATGATGTTATTGACTCTAAGCCTAGTTGGCCTTTCTTTTCTTATTTTGTTAAGTTCCCTGATAGAAATCCATGCGATGTCTATCTCTATCTTACTCTTTGATACTAACAATTGAATTTGTATTCTTTTGGTTAATCGTCAACATCAACGTGTTTATCATTACTTGTATGTATACAACTGTTCAACGGATATGTACTTATGATGTATATTATGATATGCATTCATACACTAGTTATATTTATGTACATATCTTTGAATGTTTTTGTAATTTTTTTTGTTCAACGAACTCTGAAAGAATCACTATGATGTGCTCTAATACACTTGTAAATGGCAGAATCTATTAATATTAGCCGGATCCAAACAAATAAAAGCTTTGACTTAAAAACAATATTCAATGAAGCCAAACACATTGAAAATGAAAAGTATGATGATTCTCCATTTTCTCTTAACACACATGATTGTAAATATTTTACTGCAGTTGAGTTTTCTGAAGCATTCAAACCAGAAAACATATCTTTATCAATGTTCTGCATCAATTGCCGTAGTTTGGAGACACAATGGGATTCTCTTCAAGAATTACTTTTTAATATGTCGTCAAAAGGCCTGACTCTAGATCTCATTGGACTAACTGAAGTTTTTAAAGTTCAACATGTTTGACGTTATAAAATAAATATTCAACGTGTAACAATTTACTATTCAATACAAGACTAGATACAGACGACGGGCATGGTGGAGTTGGCCTATACATCAGTAAAAAATACACCTATTTTAAACGTGACGACTTGTCAATATTTATTCCTCATGTATTTGAGTCCATTTTTGTAGAGGTTCAAATTAAGAAATGTAAACCTATAATTGTGGGTGTAATCTATCGTCCCAACTCTCATCCACGTGCAGATCTTGATCTATTTATGGGTACCATACTAGACATCCAAGACAAAATCTCAAATGAAAATAAAGTAGCGTACCTGATGGGGGATTATAATATTAATTTACTAAACTTTGTTACTCACAACAAAACTAATGATTTTATAATTACTGAACATTCTTCAGGATAGTTCGTTTTCAAATTCGAAACACCGCGCATGTCAGCGAGAGTACGCATGAGAAAACAAAATGGCGCCACCAACAACAAATTCGGCGCTTGGAAGCGAAGAGAGACAGAACAAACGAAGTTGACCTTACCGGAACACAGCTAAAAAGGTGGGTGATAAATCTGTCGAAATACAAACTGTCCGGGGCCCAGAATAAGATATTAGCGAAGGGACTAAATTACGCGGTAACGCCAAAAAAAGTACCAACCGAGGAGTTCGTCGTAGCGGCAGAACAAGCGACATGGAAACTACCACAAGAACAAAAAGACAAACTTCGTGCAGATATTCGATATGATCAAGATTGTTCAGATCTTATACAAATTTAAACAAATTAGAGAAGAAAAACTTATCAATCTCAGATGACCATAGAGGATAGACAAATATCAATACGTAATACTTATATGTTTATGCATAATTTGGGTGTTGTCTGCGCAAAAAGCCAATAAATAATTCTGAGCTTGATGGTTGATAGTGCAGCCCGAGTATAATGAATATTCATGCATGCGCAGTGAAACACAGAGAATCGGATATTACTCAACGATGTCTATTATACATGTTGGTCGATAAATAAACTTATTCAACGTGTAATCGCCTACTGTTTAAAACTGTATAATTTATTTGCCAATTTGAAGGGTGTTGGACAAGACCAGTGTGAAACAAATTGTCCTGAAGTCCTGAAGTTCATGACAGAGGCGCGGGAACCAGGTTTTTTGGGGGGCTAGATATAGGATTAGACCCCCAATAGTTAGGGAAGAGGTGTGTATTTTAGGGTGCAAATGTTTGGGAGACAGGGCTAGAGAAAGCCCACCCAATATTAATTTCGTTCCGGCGCGTAAGTATGATGTTATCGTTGATAAATTGTGTCAGCAATTGTGGCTTTCGTTTTATGTCGTGCATTGAGAGATAACCAACTAAACGTCCACATGCACACACACACACACACACACACACACACACACACACACACACACACACACACACACACACACACACACACACACACACACACACACACACACACACACACACACACACACACACACACACACACACACACACACACACACACACACACACACACACACACATGCACGCACACACGCACGCACGCACTCACACACTCGCGCACACACGTGCACACACGCTCACACACACACATACACAAAGACATGCGCACACACACACATCCATTAATGCATACATACATAACTACACATACTAGAGGCAAAATGTTAATATGTAAATGTATTTGATATACTTACCACTGATCTCAGTAAAAGCAACGATGCCCAAAGCTAGCACAACCCCAGTCCAGAACACCATTTTGATTACATACGTTCCTAGAAACATGCATATTACAAATTCACGAAACAGTCACTATTGAAATATATTTAAAAAGAACACCAACTAGATAGTAAGTAAGTAAGTAAGTAACTTTATTTTTACAACGTAACATCATAACATACAATTATCATATACATGTCATACAAATGGAAATTTGTTACATTGTATGGATGTCACTTGGCTAAAAGCCGTCTTCCAGTGACACCATTTAATTATCCTTACTCAATGATTATAATCATGACAATCATCAAAATCATGTTAAACAACATATTCGATATCTTCGATTTACCTTCATATCTCTTTACAAATCCCACGCTCCCAAACGTTTACAAAATGTGGACGGTAAACTGATGATGAAGCTAAACTCAGCCAATGAGATCGTTAGCCATGGTGTTCAGGTCGTGTTCGTTTCAACGAACCTTGGCTCATATTACATTTTGCTAGTAGAAGTAAGTATTTGAATACATAGTACCGCTCAGTCGATCGAGTGTATGGTGGTGCGGATAATTATAATGGTATTTCCCGTAAATGCTCTTTGATGTGATATGAGGGCATTTATGCATCATGACATTTTCGTGGTTCACATAGAAACACCGAGAAAGTGACTTATAGGACAAAGTACAGCCGTAGAAGTAATAATTGTAGCGAACTTCTGCACTTTACAAAGGATATCTGCCAGGGGGGTGCTTCGTCGCCTCGCTGACTTGTGAGGATGCTCCGTACCTTTGGTATGCTTGCTTCTCGCGGATATGTCAACCCTCCAACCTACACATGTTGTTAGTATATGTAAAGGCTATTAACTCCTGGCGGATTATTAGTAACGGAAGAGACAACGCTCCTTAAAAAAATTTGATACATTTTTCCACAGTGTCCGCTTTGAAGAGGTCGCCCCTACTTATTGCATAGTAAACATCAATTTACCTTCTCTATAAACTACATCGTTTCACTAACGGACAATGTACATGTCGTAGCCGTGTCTCGGCTCCATTTGAGTTGTTCAGGTGAGGTACCAATAAACAAAATGTTTTTATTCCAAATACAAATGTGAATAATCCGGCGCAGTCGTATAATTCCCAACTTCATGAGTGACTGCTCTGTTTACATTGCTTTCGCCTGTTCGCATGAGTGAGTCCCAAACACAAGTAAAAACAACAACACTTATAAAATGTCGATCTCTCTCTCTATCTGCCACCTAGGCCTATGTAGCTTAGTGCCCGGTCGTACAAGCGGCCTTCGCATTCGCACGAGCTGACGTCAAAGTGCTGGACATGTACCACTTATCGGACATCCAGCAGTATCACGATGCCGGAAGATGACATTGTACAGGTTTGTTTTACGATATTTTAGTGGCATATGATTTACAGTTGTACGTCGAAACCCTATATCAACCAGCTAACTATTACATAAGTCTTGACCGCCGGCCATTTAATTTATGTTGTCGTCCAGTGCGGAATGTTAAACCGATATGCCCAGGTAATGCGTTTGTACATCCATAGTGGCCCCCTCAAGATAATGTTTCATCACTCGGATTGTTCACAATTTCCGATTTTGATCGACAGGTAAACCACTTTTGGGATGGACAACAAACGCGTTAATAACTTATATTAATTATTATGCATTGCTAGAAATGCATCGCGGGTTGGTAGATCAGAGAACATTAGTTCAAGGAAGCGAAAGAACATTTATATATTGCAGAAACTTGCTGGCATAACCATGATGTTTGCTACGGTAAATAACAACAAATGTTTGTAGGTAAACGTCATGTATTAACTAAACGACGATAGTGAAGCGCAGTGTCGCAGTGTCGCAGTGTCGCAGTGGCGCAGTGGCTCAGTGCCTAGAGCATTGGAATGCCAATCAAGTGAACTCGGGTTCGAATCATGTGCTGCCGTGTCTAACTTTGGGCAAGTTCTTTGACACTACGTTTCTCCGGTTCATTCAGCGATATGAAGGAGAGCAAGTCGGTGTGTTGCTGTGAGAATATAAATGGCAACTCGGACGTGACTACGGGTACCGCCACAGGAGAGGTGATCTCAAGACCAACAGTTGAACGGTCGCAGTCCTGTGTAGTACCAGACGTGGTAGTACCACTGAGAAGATCACACAGAGTGGTGAAGCCACCGAACAGATTGAACTTGTAAAGTCTATATTACTGTCATAACGGACAATGCATAGATCAAGATAGCCAGAATAGACTAGGTTTCGGTAGCTGTAGCTAGTCGCGAGAGCACTAGATTAGTACTATAAACAATGGCATACTATCTATCTTAGATATGACATTGATACGTATAAGGGACTCTTGTTTGCGTTAACAGTTTACATTTTTATAAGTATACTAATTATGTTTTTCTGGGGAGGAATGTTAGATCCTTGATCGCTGAACCGTTTACCATGCCCCGTTTCCTCTTTTCCTTTTTACATCTCAATGTGTCACAATAAACGTGTTCATACTTTCTCTACGAGAATCTTCATTCTACAATGTCGCTGTACGCACAGCCCACGGCCAGTACACGACAGGCAGATCTGTTGTTGTTTTGTTGCTTGGTGGAGTCTTGTGTTGGAAATGGTCTCGGGCCAGTATACTTTCATTATCTTCCTTATGCAGGTGTTGTGGAAGCTGAAGAGTCTATAGGTGTCTTGCTGTGTCATGCGCCAGCACTCAGGAGCACAGAGAGGACATTGCTCTTGTAGAATCTTAGTTTTGCTTTTCTGGAGTACACTGAGGATTTCCATAGCCGTTGCAGATTTGCAAATGCTGACCTGGCTTTTCCCAATCGTGTTTTAATGTCTTCTTCTGCACCTCCTTGGAGACTGATGATGCTGCCCAGGTAGGTTAACTTGTTCACATATTCGAGTGCAAGATTGTTAATCATGATAGGTTGATGTGTCAGGTTGCTGTTTTTAAATATTTTAGTCTTTTTTGCATTAATTGAAAGATCAATGGAACTGGCTTGTTGTTCTAGGTTACTTATTTTCTTTTGTACTTGATCTCGAGTGTGAGAAGGTAGAGCAAGATCATCTGCATAGATTAGATCTTCGTGTGAAGAGCACAGGTTCCATCTGATGCCAGTCCGCTGTTGGTTGGTCATGATTTGTGTAGTCCAATCGATGGCTAGGTTGAAAAGAAATGAAGACATGACACACCCTTTAGTGCTTGAAGTATGTTAACAAATGCCTACAGGAGGATTTGGGCTAATTGATGCACCAGTCAAGTGTACTCATTCAACATCAATTTCCACAATACATTATAAGCAACATTGTCAAATTAATTATCCTTCGATATCTACAGTACATCCTGATAATAATTTATCAACATTGTTTCACGAATAATGTCTCTAAAATATTAAACTTATATTAAAATTCCAGTGATGTTACATTTATAATTTGATTTACATACACTTGTCGATCTGAAGCTCAGGGTTTTACTGTTAGGTGACATTAGTGTATTATTTCTTGTTGAGACAAAATTCGTATCGTATTCGATGGGAATCGATTAGCAAGTTAAGTCTGTGTATCTCATCCAGGTTTTTAGTGGGAGCATTTCGTTTTGATCAAATGTAAACTAACCTAAATGCAATATGTATGTCAAATATATATTACTAATGTGCATATGTGACTGAATTCCTTGCTATTAAATGGCTTTCTCCTGGTATCGCAACTTTGGCCCATTCTCCTGTTTGTTCAGAGAAAGATGATCTCAGTAAAATATGACAGGGATTACACATAAATTATTCATGCATATATAATATTATGTAGTCTATTTTAAGGTTTGCACATCATATTTAATATTGGAATAAAGCATGTTTCTTTTACCGTTTAAAGCACACGGAAAATTGCATTTTGCGTGGTATCGGTGAAATAGTATTTAGACAAAACTATTTCTCAAACATTAGTAATTCAGAGTAACGCAACCATTCTTACATATTGTTTGCCCACATCTATTATACATCATACGGCATATTAGTCGTGCGTATCCGTTGGAAGGTGTATGAATGGCGGGGCATTTAATGGAATGAGACAAATATGTCCAGGTTTTTTTAGAATCGAATATATATACATATGTATATATAGTAGCTATAAAAAAAATTGCATGTAATATTAAACATGACAGCAAGAGTTGTTATGCGTATGTTCGAAGCAAACAGAAAGTTCAGGATAAGGTCGGTCCTCTAGAAGATAGTGCTGGAAATATAATATCAGAGGGATTCTTAATGGCAGAAGACCTGAATGAGTATTTTAGTTCGGTGTTTACTATGAAAGATATTAGTTCACTGCAAGTACCAGATGCTAAATTCGAGTGGGCAGATTCAGATTATTTAGGACAGTTAATTGTAAACCCGGAAATGGTAGCTAAGAAAATAACGGCTATGAAGTATAATAAATCGCCTGGAGTGGATGGGATTCCGCCCAAACTACTATTGGACATTGTAGAACAAATTAGCGTACCGCTTGCAACAGTTTTCAATTTGTCATTAGAAGAGGGGGTGGTTCCTTTAGAGTGGAAATAAGCAAACATTTTACCGCTATTTAATAAAAGGTTCAAGAAATAAATCAGAGAACAATAGACCAATGACTTTAATATCAGTGATTTGCAAATTATTAGAAATGCTAATTAAAGATCACATGCTGGATTTTCTTGTTAAACATAACTTTATAAACCCATCTCAACATGGGTTTCTAAAAGTGAGGTCATGCTTAACAAATATGTTATGTTTTTGGAAAATATCACTAAGTGGGTAGACGAGGGATTACCAGTATATATTGTCTACTTAGATTTTCAAAAAAGCTTTCGACAAAGTACCACATCAAAGATTACTGCTTAAACTAAAGGTCCATGGCATAGGAAATGTTATAATTACCTGGATAAAAAATGGCTGATTGACAGATGACATCTGGTAGAAGTTGATGGGGAGGCTTCAAACTGGAAATCAGTATTGAGTGGTGTACCACAGGGATCAGTACGAGGACCTATGTTATTCTTAATATATATCAACGATTTGGACGATGATATAACAAGCAAGGTGTAGAAATTTGCGGATGATATGAAAAGGATTAGAAGGATCAACAGTGATGGAGATGGACAACATTTACAAGATGATCTTGACAGGTTGATCAAATGGTCTGAAAAGTGGCAAATGCTATTACATTTTGGGAAATGTAAATGCCTCCACACAGGACATGGGAACGAAGATGTGTACACTATAGAATGGGAGGAGGTTACTGTACTAAGTACCACTGTAAAAGGATCTTAGTTATACAATACGCCTACAATAATGTGGTTTAACAACACTAGAGACCAGGAGATTGAGAGGAGATCAGATAGAAGTGTTTAAAATAGTGAACTCATTTTCAAAAAGGACTGTAAAAGGGTTGGCCTCTTGATAAGCCAAAAGGCTTTCTTGTCCATCTGCCATCTAGAGTTAATTCTCTGGGTGGTAATATTGTTAAATCTTGTTAAATCTTGTTAAATAATTGTGCATTTGTCCATATATTAGCACTCTACTAATGTTGCGTTCCAGCTGGCCCGGCTGTAAATGAGACATCGGTAAACGCCACGGTAACAGCACAGAAGTCTATGACGTGGAAAGAGCGCATGCAAGTTGTGAGTATCGCATTTCATCCATGATAATTAGGATTTTTATGGATGCCTTAAATATCAGTATTGACGCATTTTCTTATAATAACAAGGTTCATCTGATAGCCTTGTTCTAAAATATGTTTACTTATGATTTTGAACAGGTTCTTTTTGAAGAAACTATGAGTCGCATTATACTTTTTAAAATGTAGTCTTTGGGGTAAGTTGTATTAAAAAAATTATAGTGTGTGTGTGTGTAATATAATATATAGAAGACGTGGCACAGTATCTTGGTTGGGGTTGAATGTAAGATGAGCCCCCTGTATATATGGAATGGGTGAATTATGGGGAGCAATTGGAGGTTATTGGAGTGGCTCAAGGGGTATTTCGGAGTTTTGTCCCCTCGAATACTCACCACGTTCCGTCGCAAATTCACATATTATATTTATATCATACTTCAGTTGCAAGGTTGTCTCACGATGGCGGCGCTATTCGAGGTGTTCATAGGTCTGTTCGGAGTCGTTGGCTTCTTGATGCGCTTCATCGGACCGATCACTGTCGCACCGACGATCATCCTCATCGGAATGTCCCTATCCAACGTCACAGCAAAATTGTGCGCCAAACAATGGTGGATCGCAATCATGTTAGTACAACCAATCGACATCTAGAAACGAGGTTTTCTCCATAGAAATGTATTGTACTTACAACATTATTTAATTTAAGTTCATACATGAACATTTGCATAGCAAATATAGCATAAACAGTGGTTGTGATAGGGGAGTCAAAGAGGGTAGTTGATTGTTAATGGCACAATACCTTGTTTCTTATCCGTACAGCATATTTAACAACACATACCAAACAAGTTGACAAGGACTTTTTCATTTATCATGTCCTATGTTTCTTGTTTTACACATATTAACGCTACTTGCTTTTTTTGTACACTTAACTGTGAAACTATGTACTGTTATATATATATATATTCTACACTATTCATTCGCTCGCCTTAGTTCGTATCTTCTCGATCTTCTAGATATCGTAAATTAGTTCATATGAATCAACAAACCAAACTTAAACATAAGTGGTTTTGAGTATTCTACAAGTCAAACAATCAATCTACAAACCAGTGTTTGCATGCATATTTAAAATATGAGACGTTTTTTTCAGGACAACGTTTCTTCTCGGATTGTTCTCGCAATACATGCACAAAGTCAGCATCCCGTGTGTGAAGCCTGACCCGGAAACCAAAAAGAAGAAATACACAAGAATGTTTCAACTGTATGCGTGATCATGCTCATGTGATAAACGTTGCCTATGCTATCGCCTCCTTTGACTCAATTTCATGGATTCCATCCTTCTCGATAGTCTATAATTAGCAGTTCGTTTTTGTCTTTTCGGGTGACACATCATTACACGCTATTAGTACTATCAGTGGTTGGCAGCGACCAGTTACTCAGCTTAATTTTGTTTTATCAAACTATAGTATACGCATATAAACTGGCAACAGCCTTGGCTCTGCAGCCTATCAGTAATTGTACATATTGCATATTCTTCGTTATTTATTTGTGTAATGCATTATTCAATTCCGAAATAAAGCATTAAGTAATTCATTCATTCATCCTTCCATCCATTCATTCAGCTCCTATTGTCGTGTCTACGCAGCTGAAACGTCTAGTTAGTTCCTTGATTATAGTCTGAAATATGCGATGCGTTAGCGGTTGTCACAAAACAGTGCAACTGCATTGGTGTGACGGGACACGAATGAGTATTACACATTAGATTCCAATAAGTCAAAATCTTGATGGTGACGACACAATGCTTAATGCGAGGCAGTCTGATCGTGTTATCGTAAAAGCATGTAATTCAGCATAAACAATTCATATACTATACTGGCCGCCTTAATATGTTATAACAAAGCAAAAGCAAATTTTTAATTCAACCGTTCTATGTCTACCAAGACCTTCGCGCTGTCAATCAACAACTTTCTGTATCATTCTCCATCTGGTGGAACTAACTAAAATGTTATTATGGTCCCGCCATCTATCAAATAATGCATGTAATGGACCAACGGATTTTCGCATATAGCAGGTCTACGAATTATGGAAACATCACTAATAAAACATTATGTAATAGCCTACGAATCAAACATATTTGTGCCGTAAGTCTAATTCGCTGATCTGTTTTAGCGAATTTTCTTGTTCTAAACGTACATGGTTTTACGGCATTCTTTTGCTGCATTAAATGTGATCTTCTCCTCTTGTATACCTTTTTCTATATGAACATAACAATATAATTTGTTCAGCTGTTCTTCTGCAGTTGGCCTTTCTTACAATTGCACGCATAACCTTTACAAGCACATTATTAACCAGTCTCTGTGGTGATGTGTCGACAGGTGCTGCTCGCCATCGTGATATCGGTAATCGTATGTGCAATTCTATCGATAACCGACGAGGCGCCATGGTTCCGATTACCATATCCAGGTAGGACAAACAAAATACGTTGCATAAACAATAATCAAAGCCTGTAGCAACCGTCACTATCATCACATCAATTTTGAAGAATTACCAAGACACGCACACCACAACAAAATTTGTCAAGAGCTGAAAGTGAGTGAGTAAATGGGTGATTGAGTGAGTTGTTTTTAAAGGGCCACAATAGAAAAGACAACATTTGGTTGCAGATGACATTCGACGAGAGTTAATGTTTTTTTCTTGATTTGAATTATGGAGACATTTTAGGACAATACCTAACTTTGGTGCTCCAAACGTGTTATTGAATCAGAAATGTGCGTTTACTTGGTGTGACCAGTCGCGCTTTTGAAAGCTGATTTATATGCCTGCGTTATTTGTTATTTACATCTGCTTGCATTACAAATGGCTGGGTTCATGTCGCAAAAACTGTCAGAAATGGGTAAAAATAACGTCCATACACACACACATACATACATATACACATACATGCATACATACGCACATACATACACATACACATACACACACAAACACACACACGCTCTCTCTCTCTCTCTCTCTCTCTCTCTCTCTCTCTCTCTCTCTCTCTCTCTCTCTCTCTCTCTCTCTCTCTCTCTCTCTCTCTCTCTCTCTCTCTCTCTCTCTCTCTCTCTCTCTCTCTCTCTAGTACGATTATAGTATATATGATCTTGCCTATTGTATGATTAAGTTATTTTGTTGTACAGGTCAATTTGGTGGAATGAAATTCAACAATGCCGGTATAGTTGGAATGATGATGGCTGTGATCGCGAGTGTGTTAGAATCAATAGGTGACTACTACGCATGCGCCAGGATATGTGGCGCGCCGCCTCCGCCCACCCATGCAATCAACCGCGGTAAGTTATTATTTCGTAATTCATGTTTGATTAACTTTGGACAATGAGCGAGCACTGCAACTAATGACCTAATAAACTTTAAATGTATATATAGTACATATATATATATATATGTTTGTGTGTGTGTGTATATATATATATATATCACAGACACTCTTTCACTCATTCACTCACTCACTCACTCACTCAATCACTCACACACGCTCACCACACGTACATGCATACACGCATACATACACACACACACACACACACACACACACACACACACACACACACACACACACACACACACACACACACACACACACACACACACACACACACACACACACACACACACACACACACACACACACACACACACACACAAACACACTCACACACATAACTATATACACTCAACATGCATCGATTGCATGTGTTGTATAGGGATCTTCCTGGAAGGAGTAGGGTGCATTATGTCTGGCCTATGCGGAACAGGTGTCGGGTGCACGCCGTACAGCATAAATATCGCAGCAATCGCCATGACAAAGGTACGTTTCTGCGCATATCACATGTCACTGTTTCCTGCCGCATGCCATCATGATACGTGTGACGGATAGGACTACACTTACGTTACAATAAATACTTTAACCTTATATTTGAATAATGACATCGGAGTAATATCACGGTACGCCAATACGTGTTTTTATGTAAAATATTAACCATTATATCAATAGTCAAACCACAAATGTATATTAATAAATAATAATTAATAATAGGAAGTGCATACAATTATGTGAAGCTGATGGTATTCAGCATGACATAAAAAATGCGAATGTGTCAAATGAATGAGCATTCCAACATGTATGCCTAATTCTATACAGAGTCAACTCTCCACAGACGACTAACTAACTGTACTCAAATTTCGTGTAACGTAAGTGTATGTGTGTACACTTGTATGTGTAGCTGTGTATACTTGTATGTATATGCGTGTGCACCTGTATGTGTATGTGTGATCCGCAGTAGTTATATTTACATTCGAAATGCCACTAGCAGCTATACAACTACATCACTTGTTTTTTCCAGATCGGTTCAAGACGAGGGACACAAGTTGGTGCTGGGCTCATGGTGTTCATGGGAATGTTTAGCAAGTTTGGCGCCCTTGTCGGTCTCATTCCAACTCCTGTTATTGGTGGACTTATGCTGGCTATCATGGGTAAGTAAACATAAACAAGCCGGCTTAACCACATGTTGCAATCGCTGCACATGTAGCTAAAGTCATAGTAACAAAACCAAGAAAACAATGCAATATCCAAGCGGAAGCTGATCAGGCTGATTGGTTCATATAGGATAACGTCAACGTGTGGCACGGAGGGCGGGTGGAGTTTGAAAAATACATGTATTACAACGACACAAAACAGTTCACATATTATTACTAATGACAAAATGTGCATAACAACAACGTAGATTGGGAGTGTCCCAATAACTACACATTTCATAACGAATACACGTTGTGTGTTAATTCACAAATGATATATATGTGCATTACATTGCAAAGGCGGCGTGGTATCTTCTAAATCAATCGTTTAAGTGTACTCAATGCCCAAAGAAAAACGTTTGGAACCAACATTTCAACAACGTTTACGTCAGAATGTCTGTCAGCTGCAATTGTTCCACATCCATTTCGATGACTTGATGAACCTTGCTGTTGGGCAGTAGTTCAAACTTTGGATAGGTCATTTGTCAGACAATAACGTTTGTGAAGTGCCAGTAAAGTGTTTGATGAAATGACAGCTGCAATTGACGCGATATCTACAATAACATATATTATTATGCACAACTACAATGCTATTTGTAACAAGAGTAATATAGCAGCTACCACACGAATCAAAGATGACAGCCTTTCTTGTTTTAGGTATGATATGTACAATTGGTATTTCCAACCTACAAGTAGTTGATATAAATTCTTCCCGGAAACTCTTCATTCTTGGTGTGTCCCTCTTCAGTGGCTTCGTAGTTCCCCCGTGGGTATCCGCCCACACGGATAGCATTGACGTGGGTAGGTAGCGGAAATTACTTAGACGTAATACTGAATAAACATGAAATATCAACTCTATCGACTCGGCACGCACGTACGCACGTACGCACGCACGCACACACGTACTCACACAATGTCACGGTTTGTGTCTATTCATTTATTAGTATTTGTTTTCCTGTCTGTTTCCATATGATACATTCACATTCTGTTCTCATAACTGTGTTATTTTATTGTTGATGATGTATTGAGGTTCTGTGTTCTACAAGCGACTAACGTCCGTAACTCATGTCATAACATCCACATGATGGTTTGATCGCAGGTAATGCAACTGTCAACCAGGCGGTGCTTATTCTACTCCAAACGAGCATGACAGTTGGTGGCGTGATCGCGTTCATCCTGGATAACACAATGCCAGGTATGTTATCATATGATCATAATATCGTTGTAATCGGTTTTCGATAATATTTAAGAAAACATGTAACTACGGTATAATTGAAATTAATACAAAGCTTGTGTGTATAAATACATACGGTAAATATATTATAAAAAAAAATAGTCTGCTTTTACGCAATCGATAGATACTATTGCCCTTTAGTATAATGACGTTTGTGAAATTAATACTTTCTGATATCCAATCTACACAGTTAGTCCACCAGCTTAACATTACATGTCATCTATTTCTTCATTCTTGCTTACATGACAACTAAATTACGTATATTAATATTTTTCTAAACAATTCAATACCTTAAATATTTGACCCCCTTTACTTCCTTGTCTGTAGGATATCAAAACAGTATTAACTGATTTGGAAAAGAGCATCGCAACTAATATTTATGTACAAAACTAAGTTGCATGTATCATGATTTAAAAATATACAGCGAACCAATTTTTTAAATAAATTGTCACGTTAGAACTATGTTTAATGGTATAATAATAGCAATAACCGTTTTGCTTGCAGGTACCCTAGAAGAACGTGGCATGAGTCATATTGCAGAACCGTCCAAGGAACTTGACAGCGGTACAGATGAAGTGGATCCGAGCACTGCCACTGCTGGATATGACTTGCCTGTGGGGAAGGCAGTTATCCGTAGGCGCACCTTTCTCCGTTATCTCCCAATATCGCCCACATTCGGACACGCACGTCATCGCATCAACAAAACAGCGACCGAGGAACATATAAATGATGGATATATCTGACATGGCAACAATCGCGTGATCTGAAAGGAGTAATGCTACAAGACGTGCATGACTCTTGCATGAATGACTTACCAACGTATCAACATCACCGAGAACGGATGACTACGCTGTTAGTTCTCGAAACCGCACTGGGTGGAGTCATTTGACATCGTTCACGTTATATCAAACCACACTGCTGATTATTGCATCTAAAGCAACCCGATTTTTATTGCAAGTGGACAACATCATGAACCACATACATCGATGCTCTGGCCTGTAGTTATTATGTCAATAACATTGATAGTTTTAAAAATAATTTACACTGATCATATGCATACAATCAATATATAATAATAACGTAATAATAATAATAAGTCAACTTGTAGGGCGCCATAATTTTAGACAAAAGTATATTCAGAAGCGCTAAAATAGATTAATACATGAATATTAAAACTGGCTAATTAAATAAATGATAATAACAATAAATAAATTAAATAAATTACAAAAACCGTGATGCATTATACATAGGCAATAAGATTAGGTGGTAAAAGGATATAGCACTAATTAAAACGTTACAAAATATGTGCATCATAAGACATGAATAAGTTAGTTAAATGATAATAACTTATCTAACAACACTATGTCATGTACGAGATCACACACTAAACTAAACATGGAATGCTGCACGGAACAGGTGGGTTTTTAAAAGTCGCTTGAATATCAACATGAACTGCTTTCACTTAGTGTTTCATTTATTTGGAATAAATTATATATCATATCATGTTTGCGTTGTTTTGTATTGCTGTTGCAAATGTTGTTTGATAATCGCATCTAACTTGATATATGCATTTGTTATGCAATTTTTTAACCTATGATCCCGACCTGCATACTTATGTTCACACATGTTCTCACACACACATATAGGCTCTCATGAACGCACGCACGTAGGCAGGCAGGCACACACACACCCAAACCCCCCCCCACACACACACACCGCACACCCGCACACCCGCACACCCGCACACCCGCACACCCGCACACCCGCACACCCGCACACCCGCACACCCGCACACCCGCACACCCGCACACCCGCACACCCGCACACCCGCACACCCGCACACCCGCACACCCGCACACGCCCACACACACACCTTCGTTTCGAAATTTTATTTTTGTGCCAATAAGCAATTTGTGTGAATGAACTTCCCACGTACATGTAATGATGTTTGTGTGTTTTGTGTGTAATTTTGTTGATCAAATGTTTGATCTGGTTGCCTAATTAATTAACTCGGCCAATCTGAAATATGAAAGGCATGAATGCTTGGGAGTTGGACGATCGGCAGTCACTCCAAGGATATGTTCCAAATGTTTATGGCGAAGCCAGAGAATTATCAGATTATAATTGCAAATAATTATAGTTCCGTTATGTAATTCGATTGATGGTGGACGGATAAAGCTGTTTGTATCGATACTGAAGCAATGGAATAAGAACTGTTAGCGCGAATGTAAAAAGTAGTGGCAACACGCAACAGGTAAAGATATGGTGTGTCAGCATTCCACTGGATGACAATGCACAGGGAAATACCCGATATGACAAAAAGCCACGGACAAACAATTTAATAGAGTTTGTAACATTAAAATTGCATTGTCATGTAACGGTAAGTCTTCTCAGAGGGTCGTGATATTTGTGAGGCTGTGATATGTCATTATCCAAGAACAGAATGATATGAAAATTAATTTAGGAAAATCAAAAGTGATGATCATCTGTTTTGCACAAGACCGCAATTTTCGAAACACTATCCCGAATATAACGATCGATGGAAAAGATTTAGATCAAGTAGACCATGCCAAACTTCTAGGTGTTACAATTTCACAGGATCTGACATGGAATAAGCATGTCGAAAATATTGTGAAAAAGGCCGGGAAACGATTGTACATGTTGTATCAGTTAAAGCGAGTAGGAATTAGCCATAATGATCTGGTCACTATATATGTCAGTGTTGTGAGACCTGTTTTAGAATATGCATGCCCCGTATGGCACACTAACTTGCCACAATATTTATCTGACAGTATTGAAATGATACAAAAAAGAGCATTAAAGTGTATTTTTCCTGCAACAAGTTACGCTGAGATACTCAGGCATGTTAAATTGGAGACATTGAAAGCAAGACGGGACTGCCTTTGCCAAAAATATTTCAATAAGATTAAAGTTAGTTCACACAGATTAAACTATCTGCTGCCTGACAAAAGGCATACCAAATATGACATCAGACAGAGTAATGTGTACTCTTTGCCAATAACCCGAACAAACAGATACCGTAACTCCTTTATACCATGGGGATTACACAACTGCCAATAACGAATGAAGGGCAAAAGGATGGTATTTATACTGTATGACATTTCAGTGTATTAATACTGTATGACGTTCCAATGTGTAGTTGTATTTTATTGTATACTGTGAATCCAACTCAGTTGAGTTGCAAATAAACTTGTGTTATTATTATTATTATTATTAAGAGCATAACAACAGTTTTACATTTAAAGCAGAACAAAGAGTTTAACATGTCATTTTTATTACAATAAAAACCTGGTATACATGTAAGCTATAGTAAGCTATAGGTTTCGTTACACAATAATATATTAACTGTTTATGGTCATGTGTGTGTGTGTGTGTGTGTGTGTGTGTATGTGTGTGTGTGTGTGTGTGTATGCGTGAGTGTGTTTGTGTGTGTGTGAGTGTGTGTGTGTGTGTGTGTGTGTGTGTGTGTGTGTGTGTGTGTGTGTGTGTGTGTGTGTGTGTGTGTGTGTGTGTGTGTGTGTGTGTGTGTGTGTTTGTATTCCTACATGGCGTTGTCTCGTCTCATTAGGATATTGCTCACTAACATGTCTGGAAGCGTAGTTAGCTTAACTGTCGATTCGGACACATAATATATGCCCTAAGGAACCGATTTTATAAAAAAAATGCACACATTTCTGTCGCAAAACATTGTAAACAGCACCCAGTCTGGGTTTACCAATGTCCTTCCATAACATATATACATCTGCAGCTGTCATGGGTAAATTGTATGTATCAATGTCACCAATATGGCTATAATTTTGATTGCTGGCATTAGAACATTTAACCCCATCAATGAATGCAATATCACAATCAGTATAATAATAACACGATTCAGTATAATAATAGTACGGAGAACACTTATATAGCGCCATCAATCTAGGTTGTCTTCACCTTGGTTGGAAGTGAATTCCACAGTTGTGGTGCAGATACCAAGAAAGTTCTGTCGCCGTATCGGCTGCGAGATGGTGGCACGTACAAGTCATTGTTTGTAGTTGAACGCTGCACTCGAGTAGCTCTTTGTTCATAGAGTGGTTCGGTGATGTAAGCTGGTGTCCGTGGTGAGCACGACAAGTCAGTAGCGGAATTGCGTAATGAATGCGTTGCTTTACGGGAAGCCGGTGCATTTTCTAGAATAGCGGACCACCAGCCGAGCAGCAGCATTTTGCACTCTTTGCAGCTTGTTGATTAGGCAGTCGGGGATGTCATATAGCAGACAGTTCGCATAGTCAGTTCTCGATATAACAAGAGAGTACACAAGACCGAATACAGCTTTCTGTGTTCAGCACGATCGGATCGACGCAATGTTCCTCAGATGATAGTAGGCTACACAGAAGATGTGCTTTACATGACTGACATTCGACATTTCCGAGTCGGATACAAAGCAGATGTTTCTGGCAGTAGGACTTGACGTTATGTCGCAGTCGTCAAATTTGAACACAGTGATGTTGTCAAATTAGAAACTTTCATTTTTCATATCCAAGAATCATGTTAAATTACCTGGTAGAGGCTTTCGTTGACGTGTCACGCCGACTTCTTCAGTACCTATGACGCTCTACCAGGTAATTTAACATGATTCTTGGATATGAAAAATGAAAGTTTCTAATTTGAAAACGAACTATCCTGAAGAATGTTCAGTAATAAAAAACAGTGATGTTGTGTTTCGCTTGTGTATACACATTAATAATCGTTCAGCTTACAACCTTATTGTATATGGAAAATATATATACATTGAATGAATACAAAAGCAATAATTAGGTATGTCGATATTAACATCAAGTCATTTAATTATAATTATCAGTGCATTAGAACGGCAAATACAAAACATTCGTAATTGTTTAAGTGGATTGAATATAACAATATACAACTTTATTATAACGTTCATTTACGTACATTAAATTAAGTTAATAAGTATATATGAACACATACGGTTACAAAATGTTGAGTTTGAAATACCTATCAGCACTTATGACGATTTTTTAAAAGACCCACGAGTCACTTGTTGACAATTTCTATGCTGCAGCCAGGTGCTGTGCCAAGCCTGTGACAGTGAAATAAAATTAACTTATGTGATTTAAAAACACTTTTGGCGTAGCCATATGTCTGTTTATTTCCTATTTGTCCCTCGAATATTTGGTTGCTAGGCTTCTAATTGATTAAGCGCACAACCGTTCTAACAAGGATTTATGTAATCAATCAATCTTTTTTCCGACAAAACGTACGTACAATGTACATTATATCCATAGTAACAAGGAAATACAAAACATGTAAACAAGCTTAAGAGATTGTCCAAATTGTTCGTAGACACTTCATGCGCAGTACACTGGTGTTAAAAACGTCGTTGTTTTCGATATTACGAACAATGTTGTTCGTAGACACGTATATCCTGCAGATTAGATTGTACATATATTTTACAACTATGACATTACGTCAGGGAGTGCCATAACTACAAAACATGAGGCTGCATAAAGCCCTAACGCACAGGCAGTGCATAAACCTAAATGAGTTTTTGTAGGAAACAATAAAGTGTCGATAGCGGCCTTTCTACATTTATCCCACAAGGAACACTATATATATACATATCACTTCAATAATTTTGCTTTCACCTTCTTGGAACAGATGTAAAATGTCCTGAACAGAATACAGTTTCTACCGTACAAACTTCTTTCGTTTGATTTTATATAATTTTCATCCGACATATCATCACAAAATACGATATATTTATAAGACTGTTATATTCAATACTGCATCACCAAGCTTAAGAGCTACATTTAAACCGGTTTTCCTTGTACCAAAAACATTATATGAAACATTACTCCGTATGTCATTGTCATATACATAAGTGTTCGAAATATCTAGCTATCTTAGCAAACACTCAGCCGATGCAGTAAGTAGACAATGTCACTAGCATACGTGAGATGAATAACTATTGCATCGCCACTGAGGCATCCAAGCGGTCGGTTAATCAGCAACATACTGAACTAATTTATGTATCAGTTAAATAAAATTGAAGATGAAATACCCATACACTCTGTCTAACCCCATAATTCACCGATAAGAAGTTGGAGAGTACCGAACCCCAATTAAGACACATTTTCTGTTTACAATACCACTGGCATATCATTTTAATTATATATGTGTGTGTACACCAAGTTTAATAAACTCAACAATAACTTCGTATGTTTCACTCTGTCAAATGCGTTGGAGGTATCAATACAGGCAACACATATGCATGACCCATCACGAACATAATGTCGAAGGAGCTCCTTTGTCAAACATTCTATGGAAAACAAGCGTTTTTATATTAAGTTCTATACAAATACACATATTTATGTCCCACATTTAGGTATTAACCCAAATTGATTACATGTATTTTGTACATGACTCTGCATCCGATTGTACAATATTTTAAAAATATTTTAGTGAATACTAGATACATACATATCGGTCTATAGTTATCCCCATCATTGACACGTTTATTGTTATCCTTGATAATGGTAACAACTACATTATAGTAGTATTGCTTTTGGTACATAAACATGTATTAATAGTGCAGAGTTTGATAAAGCCAATAACACTGGCAACTGTCGACCTGCCAACTATATTATGTGCTCGCTAGTTATGCCGTCTAAACCAGGGGACTGAACATAAGTCTTCGATAATTTAACAATTCTCATTAACATTCACTCTCATACCTTGTTCACAAACTTAATTTTCCTTACAAAAATCACCATCAAATTCCTTCCTCTAACCACAGTAAGCATCTGGCTACAGAGTTCTTGTCACATCCCACACATTCTCTACAGAGTTCTTGTCACATCCCACACATTCTCATTTTCGGTTTTAACCTTTTCAATTTGTGGTTACTGAATAGCAGTAAGAAGATGAAACGATGAAAACGCACAATTCACAGAATAGATTGACACGTTGATATCTGAGGTCATACGACTCCGGGACTCCTGTCGTGGGAACTTGTGTGCAAGTCTACCATAGATCACTGGATGACGCCGGATCGCTAGATGGCGTCGGATCACTGAATGACGTCGGATCATTGAATGACGTCGGGTCACTGAATGGCGTCGGATCACTGAATGGCGTCGGATCACCGAATAGGACGTTTCACGGTGACGTCATGCGCCGAGTCACGTGATCGGCAACGGCGAGTGGCTGGCAAACACGACTGGCTGGCGGGCTTCAAGTGTATTTCTAGGTTTTTGGATTGTCGTTTTATGCGCTTTTAACTTACGCATAGAGAAATATGGTTGTGTCGTGTGTTGTTGTGGGGTGCACTAGCCGCTGTGTGGATGGTTCGTTGTCGTTTCATCGCATCCCGAAAGATGAAAAACGGCGAGAACTGTGGCTCAACGCGATCAGACGTAAAGATTGGGTCCCGAAACATAACGACCGTGTTTGTGGACGACACTTCATTTCAGGTTTGAACCGTTATCATTATTAGCGTTACATATTACCAGTCATGAATATGATAGCCATTACATAAATTGAAAGCAGAACAACGGTTTGCTGCAATCTGCGAACCTAGCCTAGTTCAGTAGTTGTGCCTGTGAATCGGTGTGATGGCGCTGTCAGTACTGTCCGTGGCAGTGTGCCACAGAGTAGTAAATAGGTCATGGATGTTTACACTCCATGTCTGGCTAACATCCAATCGCCAAACCTCGTATATTGATTAAATCACTGTTAATATTTATGCAGACAGCTACGCAAAATGTATTTTAATACTAGAAAATATGGACCAGGGCAGTGGTTGTAGGCTATAGTTATGATACTGACGGCTAGCATGCTAGGTAAGTAGCTGTGTCAATGACAATGGCAATGCAATGCCTGATTTTAATCAGTGTGTGTATTTTACAGGAAAAGCTAGCACTGATATCTCCAATCCGGACTATGCCCCATCATTGCTCATGGGTTATGCTGGCAATGAAAAGCTGACCCCAGAAGGGAAGAAAGCAAGGTTTGCCAGATTAAAGAAGCGTGGCTGCCAGAGGGAGGAGTATGAGAGAGATGTCGAACAGCAGGCTGAAGCAGCGTCGGCCCTTCTGGACCTATCGGTGTCCTCTCAGCCATCCGAACCAGATGTCGACAATGAACCACTCAATAATAAAGATGCCAGCTGCACTGATACCGATAAAGACACTTGATCTATTTATGAATTTAACGAAATTTATTGTTTGACCTTTCGTTTATGAACAACTGAACAAAACAGACAGTGAATTACCAATATAGATGTATTATATAAATTTAATATGTACGTCTGATATTGAACAATTTAATTTTCTGTTGTTCAGAACAAACATACGACATAGATTTCTGTACAATTTCTAAGGTCAAGCTACTAAAATACTAATGATCTATATAAAGCGAGACATGTGTGCTGTTACAGACATACATGACGGGTGCATCAGTCAGATGGCAAAGCTACAGGTCGAGAACCAGCGGATCATGGCAGAGTTGGCTAGGCTGCAGCACGAGAATGGGGCGCTAGGTTGAAGAGAGGCAGTTCGGGGAACAGTTCCTGAAAGGCGACCAGCAGGACACCAGAACTACTTTCTTTACTGGATTGCCATCCTATGCTGTGTTTGTTTGGTTGGTTAATTACTGCACCTCAGTTCTGCCACCATCAGCATCGCTCTCTCCTGGTGATATTATTTTGTTGATCTTGAAGAAGTTACGGCTTAATCTACTTTATCAAGATCTTTCTTTCCGATTTAATATATCGGTTGGTCATGTTTCTGACATTCTAAACAACGGTCTTCCTGCACTTGCAAAACATATAAATTTTCTTATACAATGGCCTGATAAAGAGCAGGTATTGCGTAACATGCCAAAAGTTTTTCGTGAAACCTACAGCAACTGTCATGTAGTAATAGACTGTACAGAAGTTTTCATTGAATGTCCAGCAAATTTAACAGCTAGATCAGCAACGTGGTCAAACTACAAGCACAACAATACCCTGAAATTCCTAGTTGCCTGTTCACCTTGTGGTGCTGTTACTTTTGTATCGCAAGCTTATGGTGGCAGAACATCAGATAAAGTCATTACCCACAAATCAGGTTTTTTAGATCTGATTAATCAAGGTGATCTAATTTTGGCAGATCGGGGATTTTTAATTGGTGAGGACTTGGCAGCACATGGTGCCACTTTGGTTATACCAGATTTTACGAGAGGGAAAAAGCAGCTCAGTGCTAGAGAGGTAGAGAGAAGCCGTAAAATTTCCAGAGTGCGTATCCATGTGGAACGTTTGATGGAACGACTAAAGAATTTTAAAATATTGTCAACAACTATGAACATAGGTCTCGTGCCTCAGGCTGATAACATCATGTGCATTTGCTCTGCTATCAGTAGCATGCATCCTAAATTAGTTAAATGATATTTCTAGTATTCCATGCTTTCATTCATCTGTTGATGACTCATGCATTGTATATATTCACAAGATTGCTTAATCATTTGGTTTGTAACACTCATGAAGTTAACAATGACTGAAAGTTATACACTTGATGGGGGTCTGTGGAAAGTGTCTGCTCAGAGAGACAAAATTTTTGCATACATGTATGCAATCATTTTGTCTCTCTGAGCATATCTCCAAGTTATAAAGACTAGTCTTTAGTCTTTACAACTTGGACACATCCACTTTCTCAGAGGCTTCCTCTTGACATTTACACATGCATAATGAAACCATTCGGTCTTGCAGTTTACATTATTGTCACATTTGATCATTTTGCCATATTTAGGCTTTGCACATATGCACCAGACTTGAAGTGGAGTTGGTGCAGATGTGTCGGAGGTGGTTGCAGGCGTAGTTTGAAGTCGTCCAGACACTAGTTCCGGAAGCACAAATGTAGACCAGAAGAAAGAACAGGTTTCGATTAAGTGTTGACAAAATATATCGTTGTAGGGCACACGTGTAATGTGGATGCAAGGTTCTTCGTTTGGATGGGTGAACACGACAAAGTCGCAGTACCTCACCTTGTTTACATGCATTTGTAGTTGGATTTGTGTGTAGTACTTGTGTCCAGTCTTTAGTGTTAAATCAGTTTTGAGACAGAAGTTTGGGTCAATATTTGCGGCTTCATGTGCAGTGTGTGTTTTGTGGGTAAATGGACATTTGATTTCTAGTACGCCATTGCCACAGCAGCCACAGTTAACAATGCCATCCGCTGAGGCTCCCAGAAATGGCTTTTGGTTATCGATCAAGAAACCAGACTGTCGACATGTGAAATTTTCATGATGTTTCTTTTGCTGCACAGCATAAATGTTTCTTGCTTCGGTCTCATGATCAGTGCCATATTTCACAGCAGTTTTGGAAGAAAGGTCGAAAGATCTATAACCGACAATTCGTTTAACCAAATTGTCAGGAGGTGTTGTTTCTCTTCTTACTAGAACATCATGAGCTTTAGTGGCTGTTACTCTCCCTTTCCGATGATTAAACCAAAGTTGACTGACAGTCTGGTTTCTTGTTGACAACTCTAAACTACTGCATTGATCTGCAGAACATTGATAATTGGACACAATAAAAATTCCCTTTGCACGTATCTGATTATCAGACAAACTTTCATTTTCCTCATCATAGAAGGTTGTCAGGAGCTGTGGGTATAAGTCATTATCATTATCACTCTCACTATCTCACCCTTAAATCCTGGAATTGACGTAAAAAAAGCAGCATTAGGGCAGATATGATTAAGAGATTGCAAGACGTCAACCGATGGCAAGGTGGCTCGTCCTGAGGGATTGACCGAGGTCACCTGCTTCTTGCGATTGCCTCACAGGAGGCCAGTCTCTGTCATTTCCTGCAGTGTCAGGGGCTCCACTTGCTTGCGGAAGCTGGCATTCCACGTGCACGCCTCACTGGTGGAGGATGTCTTTGTCAGGCCCATCTTAACGGCGATTTCTACTTTAAACAGCAGAGCAGCAACGTGGCTGCAAACTTCTCCTAGCCTGAAAGACACAATATTGGCAATTTGTCAAACATGCATGTCTGATATTCTTGTAAGGGATCATGTCAGAATGGCAATGTCCGATATCATAAAATTAGTTTCATCTGACCTCACCCGCCGAAAGTTTGTACGTCAATGTTCTGAGATGATCCCTAAGGTGTTATTTAATGTCAATGATTATTGGACACTTAACTCTCTCACTGACGCGGATAATAACTGTAATTAAAGCGTTGGTAACATTAAACGTTATTTGCATACACCATTACTCACTTGTTGTGCTTTTTAAGAATTAACCCGGATATGGAATTTTTATTAAGCAGTCATTCTTATAATATCTCAACTATTTTATTGCTGTAAACACATCTCTCCCATGACACTTCAAATACTAACATCAATCTAGGAATCTCGGCTGACAACATATTTATTGAAATATTTATAATATATAAATGTTTTTTATTTCAACTAACGAGCAGAACATACCCTGCCATGCATGTACAATAGGCACAGTAGACCTCAGCCGTCTCCTTGACAAGGTAGACCCATGGTTCGTGGGGCTTGTCCCGAACTCTCATCGAAGGTATCACCTTCGACTTAAGAAGGCAGAAGGGAGTGTGGACAATGTCAAGAAACTTTACTTCCTGCACATGACCACTGACAGCAAACCTACACAACATACAAAAATACATAACTTATTATTTCTAAATGAAGAAACTAATCGTATAATACATGAATATTTGTTGACACTTGATCCGTAAGTACAATTAGAACTACAAGAAATATGACATCGGAAAGTAACGGTAATGTTAACGTAGTTGGTAGGCCCGTGGACGTAGCCTAGCCCTAGCCTAGGCAAGTAACGGTATCACGGATTCACGCCAGTGCAAGCCCTCCACGCCCCGGCGGTGTGGATCGGTTGCGTAATTGTTTGTTCTATCAAATTAACGGAACTTTTATTGCTGTTTGATCATATGGCTACGCAATTATGAATAACAGCATTCTTACCTATATGCGTCGAGTGACTTGTACGCCTTCATGGACTCCCGACTGAAAATGCCTGGCGTATTTATCACGTACTGGTAAATGTCGCCGAACGTCAAATCAGGCCACAGACTCGGATCGTTTCCCCAGCCGTTCTTGATAAAATACGAGTCTGGCAACTTGCCAGAGCCGTCATCGTATTCTAATTTCTTTAGATAGCGATCTCTCGCACTAACATCTAACGCATTCGCGTACACAGACCACTGGCTATTCATGTCTACTCAAGCGTTGCTACGGGCCTTTGTTCGCAGAAGCTCGGCTGGCTGGTGTGTTTTGCCAGCCAGCGTACTGCGCATGTGCAAAAGTGACGTCACGTGTTGGTAAACATGAAACGTCCTATTACGTCGGATCACTGAATAACGTCGGATCACTGAATAACGTCGGATCACTGAATGATGTCGGATCATTGAATGACGTCGGGTCAGTCGACGACATCGGATCGTCCGGTGACGTGGGTGATACAGGTGACGTAGGACAGGTTGAAGACGTGAACTAGGCTCGTGGCATTACATAGCTTGATGATGTGGGATGGTCTGATGATATAGGTTTTGTAGGCATAGGTTCTGTGGCAAACCCGACAGGGACGATCGACACCCCCGTGGGAGCCGCGCCACTCACGACCAGCTGTTGTTGCTATAAAACAATAAATAATGTACAATTAGACGCATTGACATAGCATTAGCAGAGTGACAAAATTCAATCATGTCTTCTTGTAATAAAATGATATGGCTTACGTGTTAAACAACACTATAAAACAAATGGTTTGACTGAAATGTAATTATTATTTTAAGTACATATTTTATATCGTCAATAACAATACAACAACAATTCTGGGTCGTGTCCAAGTATTGCACTCGGTACCCCAGATATGCGCAGCGAGCACTTTACAGATAGCGCTAATCCGTCTCGTTCTTTATATCATGTTCGCTTAAATTCAAACATAATTCTGAGTTAATTATATAACTGTTGACGCTAATTTTTGATATGTTATGGTTTTCTTGGCTGAATTATATCTTAATACAATATTAGTACTTATTTCATTGTGGTATTTTATAATAATTTATATTTAATGAAATTAAGCTACATAATTTAATTATAATTATATATTTTCGTTCACTAAAGTGCAATGTATGGTTAATAATCGTTGATAGGCGCCGTCTCACTCAATTAATATTTAAATATTACCCGTTATTATCAGTAGGCTAGGTTATCAATCGTTTCAATACAATGCGACGTCAATTTGTTTTCCCTCCATTAACAAATTGTCAGGCCTACATATAATGGGAGACCAAGGGTTAATAAATTTTTACCGCGCATCCAACCGGAACCCAACTTGTTTACATCAAACGGCACTGACGCTATTAATAAGCAGGCTAAAAGTGACTACGAACTACACACTGGAATATTTGTATGGCTAGTTTCTATCTGGCCACATAGAAATGTATGCCAATCGTGTCAGAAGTATTCGCAACCTTACCCTCATCCCAATATTCAACCTAAACGTAACCCTAACCTTACACATAACCCTTTTTGCACACCAGACCAACCATACAAGGGAATGTGTAGTGTGGTAGGGTAGCAAGAAGCTGTCCTCATGAAAACAACGAGTTGTTTCTGGCAGTACACTGTCCCTGTACGTTCCTCGTGCCATATTCATACACGACTCTGTATTCCGCTTTTCATTCCACCATCTTGTCTAAGTCATAGCCTTGCATGCCAGGGGTGTTTTTTGTATACTACAGTAACACAACCCCGGACATTTATCGCCGTCAACGTAGGCACTGATATATATAGATTATGAGTTATGATTCAAATGCTCTCCGTGCCATATTAATTGTTGTCTACGTTCAGTTAAGTATCCAGCACAACTTCGAATTGTCCGTCATTTTCCTTCCGGACACTTACAAGTTTTAGAGAAAGTAAAAAAGGTAAGTTCTTATGTAGCGCAGTATCCATAGCTTTTTATCAAAGGGCTTTACACTTTAAACCCTGGCAGGTCTATTTAATAGAACTCCATCTCGATTTATCTGGGAAGCATTCAGCAATGCTGCAATTAGTGCGCGAAGATTATTCGTACACATATCCACCACGAAGACTAATCGTACACGTATATTCACAACATGTACCGTGAGAGTTTTTAGAAGAAAATATATTAATGTATGAATAAATAAAATGTTGTTATCATATATTACGTAAAACGTTGTTAAAAACAATTGGTAAACAGTAAATAAAAATGGTACTAAAACAAAATAAATATGTAAATAAATAACTTAAACGGTCATTTCCACGCTTTCATATGATACATTCTAATAACGTAAGATCCATCCCCAACTGTCGCCACTCTTCAAGGTCGATTGCGCACAGAGCGTCGACGTCGGCGGAGGAACGACCGATCCGTTGCAGGTTCACGCTCAACGCCGTCGGCAGAGTCGTGCGCGGTCGACCTGAATGTCGTGACACCTGTATTCACAAAATACTTGTCGATTCCTCGCTGAGCGGGTGCATCGGGTGGCATACGGAATGCTGATATAGTCAATGTATTTCCAGTTGCTCGCGAGACTGTTCTAACTTTCTAAACATCTAAAGAGAACTCGAGTGTAAAATCGGTCATATACCTTAATTCGGGCTGTACCGGTTGACGTATGCCTTATGTGGGTCGGCAGGTGCGCACGAATGAGAGAGGTGTATAGATATGAATGTATGTGGTCAGATAATTCGTAGTATGTTAACTAATATCTGACCACTGCAAGAGTAGTACGCAGTAACAACATCCTGTAGACGAACTCTGCCGCACCCAGCAACTTTCAAAGATAAACACCAACCACCCGACCCGGATCTCTGGTGACTGTTTATGATTTTTATTGTGATGAATCAATCGTTGGTCGCTACTTTTCCAACACGTTACGCCTTTAACATGGTTACACATAAGTGTCGTTGTGTGTGTGTGTGTGTGTGTGTGTGTGTGTTTGTGTTTGTGTTTGTGTGCGTGTGCGTGTGCGTGTGCGTGAGCGTGTGTGCCCGTGGGTGTGTTTGTCTGTATGTTTGTTTGTGTTGTGTGTGTTTGTGTGCGTGCGCGTGCGTATGCGTATGCGTGTGTGTGTTCGCGTGCGTGTGTGTTCGTGTGTGTTTGTTTGTATTGAGTGTGTTTGTGTGTGAGTGTGTTTGCGTACATGTACGCGTGGCTTGTGAGTGTGTGTGTGTGTGCGTGCGTGTGTGTGGGTGTGTGTGTGCGTGTGTGTACGTGTGTGTACGTGTGTGCGTGTGTGCGTGTGTGCGTGTGTGCGTGTGTGCGTGTGTGCGTGTGTGCGTGTGTGCGTGTGTGCGTGTGTGCGTGTGTGCGTGTGTGCGTGTGTGTGTGTGTATGCTCTCCGTGGGATGTAGTTACCTATATGGCCGTACATATCGACCAATCAAGAAGAATATACCCTCCTAAGAACTGTTGTGTACCTAGTCAACTTGAAGCCTATATACATACAAGCATATATATATATATATATATATATATATATATATGCATATATATATATATATATATGCATATATATATTTATATATATATTATATGTTATCATGTACATACATACACCCGCATAATTGTATATGCTTTTTATTAAGGGACACACTGACTTATTGGATTATTCAATTAACGCGCGAGGTGTTTGCAATGTACATTTTTCCATTATTAATTGTAACACTACTTTCTTGTCATTGAATTTCGTACGCTATTCAAAATCCGCCCGCTCACATTGCAGCTTCTTTAAGTTGTCATATATATCCATCACCCGTTCCGATCGAATGCTGCGTTGTCTTTGTTGCGATTTCTTGAGTAAAATACGTGCGCGTGTTTGTGTGATAATATGAACGGGCGGACGTGACGCGCCACATATCCTGGCGCATGCCTGGTAATCTCCTATTGATTCTAACAAACCCGATATGATTGCCACCACCATTCCAACTATACCGGCAACGTTGTATGTCATTCGTCCCGATTTGGCTTGTACAGCAAAATAACTTAATTATTTATGCAATAGGCAGTATTGTCTAACCTAAGGCGGCGGGAACATTGGCGGATGTAGATCGTGGTGAATTGTTGGCGCAAAAAAATAAAAAAACAAGTGGAAATATTGAACAATAAGTATTATTATTTATAAAATAGCAGTAGGCATACATTTAGTAAAAGTTGTACTTAAAGTTAGTCAGATAAAGCATTTTAGAACACTTTATCCTAGTGAGTGATAATAGTGTAACATAGTCTTTGGCTTAGATAAGTTTATAAATTAGATTTAACAAACCTGATTATGTGGTAGAATATATGGAAGATAAAATATCAAACATAAAACTACTTACATAATATAATATCTGGGTAAGCCAGTACCTGCTAGATACTTTGAATAGGTAGCTTTATTGTTAGCAATAAGCAAGGGCGGTAGCCGGGCGAACTTCAGTTTGTTTATTTAGATAGTGTCTCATGTATTCGCTAGGGCGCGGCTTAACCTAAATAAATAAAGCTGTCTAGCGTTGTAGCGAAACATTTCGTCGTTGAAATATCTGGTCGGCGCAGAAGTCGTATGCGCACGAGCGGAAATAGATAACCGAATATTTCATTACTTAAGCGAAACATTTGGTCGCCGAAATATTTGGTAGATTTTGACCTATGACCTTTACGTATTGTGTAGTGATGACACGCACGAGAGGAAACAAATATATCAAATATTTCATTAGGCTACATACACGAAACGTTTGGTCTGAAATATTTGACTGTTACAAACATCATAATATCAGTTGAAATATCAGAAAACACACAAACATCAGGAAATGTGTAGTATATTATAATACCAAAGTGGGGGAATATCGCTAAAAGAACTGTGTTTGACAAGCCTCCATGTAAGAACTGCAAATATAACATAGTTGGATGTGTAGTAAGTTACTTGTCAGAATAGTTGATTATTCTAACAGAGCTTTCGGCATCTTAACGATGCCATCGTCTGCGTTTTACTGCGCCAATAAAGCTCCGATATAGTAACCAGAAAGGTAACTAGCCGCACTTCCAAACTGTGAACGAAGCTGAATTCGGAAGCAAATTGCATGCTGATATAATAACATCACTAAAATATAACCTTCAGCATAACAAACGAGGAGCATTCTAAACAAATTCCGTAAATTGTAAAATCGCGATCGAGTGTGTGTATGTGCGTGTGTGTGCGTGTGTGTGTGTGTGTGTGTGTGTGCGTGTGTGTGTGCGTGTGTGTGTGTGTGTGTGTAAGTGTGTGTGTGTGAGTGTGTAAGTGTGTAAGTGTGTAAGTGTGTGTGTTTGTGTGTGTTTGTGTGTGTGTGTGTGTGTGTGTGTGTGTGTGTGTAAGTGTGTAAGTGTGTGTGTTTGTGTGTGTGTTTGTGTGTGTGTGTGTGTGTGTGTGTGTGTGTGTGAGAGAGAGAGAGAGAGAGAGAGAGAGAGAGAGAGAGAGAGAGAGAGAGAGAGAGAGAGAGAGAGAGAGAAAGAGGGAGGGAACGAAATAAAGATAGGTACAGATAGGTAGCTCTTGAACACGAGATAACAATCACTGATCATGTCAATACAAAGAGCTAATACTTCACTTACTTTGAAAATGATTTGAAAAGATGCAGAGGTCAGCCATGAATAACCATTATTGATGGTTTGGCAATGCAAAAAGCTGTTGCAAGACACTCACAGCCGATAAAGTATGAACGTCTGTGACCGGCATGACCTAAAACATGCACGGCAACTAGAAACAGAAAAAAATACTTCACTTGAAAATACACACTGTATAGGAACAGCAACAAAACAAGACGTGACTCTGCTAGGTCTGGAACAGCCTGTTTTTCCCAACGCTATGACAACAGCACGACTTGATTGAGCTGATTCCTCACAGTTAAGTAGATAACACGCCGTAATGTGTTGAGTCATAGTAAAATGTTCAATATTACATCAACAACGATGTGTTTACTTCAGTGAGCGCCATAAGACTTCAATAGTTGCAAGTACGACAGCAACATATCCGAGTGGGCGCAAAGGTCTAGTTACATAATGTTAAATTTCGTTATTATGTGGTGACGAGTTTATTCATGTCAGGCCTGCCCTGCTGAACACAACAATACCCTAATCGTTTATGTTACACAACATAATGTATTCAGTCTTGAGTTGTATGCCGAATGGAATGTTATACATCGTTCGGTACGATGTGTTTTTGAGCGAACATGGACTGACGGCGAAAAAACGAACAGGTATTTTGCTTGTCGGCAATGAATTAACTTTTTAGACAAGTCGTATTGTTGTCGCCCTCACTGATAATACATTTTGTACGCAGTGTTCCTTTTTGTGTTGCAACTTCCTGTGGGAGAGCGGTTTGAGGTTACATGTGTGTCACCTAATATAAGGACTATTTACGTTCGTGTAGTTAATTCTGACAGAACCGTTTGAGGAGTGTTGTCCCGGTGGTAATAGTCAGATAAACGTCATTGACCTATTATGCTGCAGGGTGTCTGTGAAGTCGGGGAATCTTCGCGAACGAACTTACTGACGTTAAGCAATTACAGGTTAAAAGTATTCGTCATGCATTACAACCCCTGGTAGGTAAGGAAAGGCATTCGACGTTTATCTGCAGGATGGTTATACCTTTGCCTTTGACCGATGTCTCCGCCTATCCTGAAGAAGGCGCGATGCCAGACGCAGGTAGAGCATCATCATTTTGACGGCATCAGCTTCCTAACCCGAAGAATTAATACTGACAGGGGAGACCATTTGAACGTCGAAGCCACCACCCCATTGCAGAACCATCTGTGTACTGTGCTGGTTCCTACCTCCCTCGAAAGGCTTGGACAAAGCTGAGCCGCCTGCGAACGGGAGTTGGACGTTTCAATACCAGGGTGAACAGTTGGGGACTATGTGAAAGTGCTACCTGTGAATGCGGTGCGGCCCAACAAACAGCAGACCATATTATGCGCCACTGCACTCTCTACGGTGCTCCACACGGAGAGACTGGCAACGCCGAGCTTGACCCGGCGACCCGGGAGTGGCTGCTGAACAACACTCTGCAAGTCTCACACGAGAAGAAGTTAGATTCATGCTGCATTCTTGGGGGATATGGGAGACCGATGCAAAGCGGACACGCTAGGCAAATACTTATAACTGTGTGTAATAGGTAATTTACACTAAGTCACCCTTTTTATTGTACAGTGGTTATAATTATATCCATGTTATCCCTTTTATTGTTCCCCCAACTAATTCACGTCCATTTTGCCTTGCATACACCAAAGCAAATCTAAACCAATCCAATACACTATTACGTGAACATTTTCGATATCTTAGATTAACCTTCATATCTCTTTACAAAGTCCACGCTCCCAAACGTTTATAAAATGTGTACGGTAAACTGACGACGAATCTAAACTCAGCCGATGAGATAGACCGTTAGCCATGGTGTTCAGTTAGTGTTCGTTTCAGCGAACCTTGGCTCATATTTCATGTTGCTAGTAGAAGTAAGTATTTTAATACATAGTACCGCTCAGTCAATCGAGTGTATGGTGGTGCGGATAATTATAATGGGATTTCCAGTAAGTGCTCTTTGATGTGATACGAAGGCATTTGTGCTTCATGACATTTTCGTGGTTTACATAGAAACATTGAGAAAGTGACTTATAAGACAAAGTACAGCCGTAGAAGTAATAATTGTAGCGAACTTCAGCACTTTACAAAGGATATCTGCCAGGGGTGGTGCTTCGTCGCCTCGCTGACTTACGAGGATGCTCCGTACATTTAGTGTGCTTGCTTCTCGCGGATATGTCAACCCTCCAACCTACACATGTTGTTAGTATATGTAAAGGCTATTAACTCCTGGCGGATTATTAGTAATGGAAGAGACAACGCTCCTTTAAAAATAATGTGATACATTTTCCACAGTGTCCGCTTTGCCGAGATCGCCCCTACTTATTGCACAGTAAACATAAATTTACCTTCTCTATCAATTACATCGTTTCACTAACGGACAATGTACATGTCGTAGCCGCGTCTCGGCTTCATTTGGGTTATTGTTGTTCAGGTGAGGCATAAAAAACAAAATGTTTTTATTCCAAATACAAATGTGACTCACGTATGAACAGACCGGCGCAGTCGTATAATTCCCAACTTCATGAGTGACTGCTCTGTTTACATTGCTTTCGCCTGTTCGCATGAGTGGATCCCAAACACAAGTAAAAAAACGACACTTATCAAATGTCGATCTCTCTCTCTATCTGCCACCTAGGCCTATGTAGCGCAGTGCCCGGTCGTACAAGCGGTCTTCGCATTTGCACGAGCTGACGTCTAAGTGCTGGACGTGTACCACTTATCGGACCTCCAGCAGTATCACGATGCCGGAAGATGACATTGTACAGGTTTGTTTTATGATATTTTAGTGGCATACGATTTACAGTTGTACGTCGAAACCCTATATCGACCAGCTAACCATTATATATAAGTCTTAACCGCTGGCCATTTAATTTATGTTGTCGTCCATTGAGGAATGTTAAACCGATATTAATGCGTTCGTACATCCACAGTGGTTCCCTCTAGATAGTGTTTCATCACTCGGGTTGTTCACTATTTCCGACTTTCATCGACAGGTAAACTACTTTTGTGTTGGACAACAAACGCGTTAATAACTTTTAATAATTATTGTGCATTGCTAGAAATGCATCGCGAGTTGGGAAGTCAGAGAACATTAGTTCAAGGAAGCAAAATAACATTTATATTTTGCTAAATCTTGCTGACATAACCATGATGTTTGCTACGGTAAATAACAACAAATGTTTATAGGTAACCGTAATTTATTAACTACACCTACACGACGATAGTGAAGCGCAGTGGCGCAGTGACGTAGTGGCGCTGTGTCGCAGTGGCGCAATGGCGCAGTGGCGCAGTGGCGCAGTGGCGCAGTGGCGCAGTGGCGCAGTGGCGCAGTGGCGCAATGCCTAGAGCATAGAAATGCCAATGAAGTGAACTCGGGGTTCAAATCATGTGCTGCCGTGTCTAACTTTGGGCAAGTTCTTTGACACTAAGTTTATCCAGTTCCATGAAGGAGAGCAAGCCGGTGTGTTGCTGTGATAATATAAATCTATATGACCCAATCTAAACACTGTTAACTATTCACGAAAGTACACTAGTCCAGTAAACATAGATTAACTACCAAAAGCATATTAACGACGACGACGACGACGATTTATGTTTTGATTCTATTTTATGTTGTCGTCAGTTGTCTCGTTTGTTGTCTCGACTGTTGTTTCCTCCAATCCTCTCTCTCTCTCTCTCTCCTCTCTCTCTCTCTCTCTCTCTCTCTCTCTCTCTCTCTCTCTCTCTCTCTCTCTCTCTCTCTCTCTCTCTCTCTCTCTCTCTCTCTCTCTCTCTCTCTCTCTCTCTCTCTCTCTCTCTCTCTCTCTCTCTCTCTCTCTTCTCTCTCTCTCTCTCTCTCTCTCTCTCTCTCTCTCTCTCTCTCTCTCTCTCTCTCTCCCTCTCTCTCTCTCTCTCTCTCTCTCTCTCTCTCTCTCTCTCTCTCTCTCTCTCTCTCTCTCTCTCTCTCTCTCTCTCTCTCTCTCTCTCTCTCTCTCTCTCTCTCTCTCTCTCTCTCTCTCTCTCTCTCTCTCTCTCTCTCTCTCTCTCTCTCTCTCTCTCTCTCTCTCTCTCTCTCTCTCTCTCTCTCTCTCTCTCTCTCTCTCTCTCTCTCTCTCTCTCTCTCTCTCTCTCTCTCTCCCTCTCTCCCCCCCCTTTCTCTCTCTCTCTCTCTCTCTCACACACACACAGACACACAGACACACAGACACACACACACACACACACACTCACACACACAAACACACACATTCTCATAGGTATCAAATATGACATACTATATATGTAGACGCGTGTCCATTGGTGCCGTTGTCTCGCTAGTCAAATGTTGACACGATATATATGTTCGGTCTGATTGGTTATGTAAATGACGTGACGCTAGAAACTAGCTTAAGTACCTTGATTCAGACTAGTATAGTCATTCCGGAGCAAGTAAACTTCATGCCTGGATATCTTATACGAGTCTCATGGCCGCACCATTGGAGGTGACCCCAAATAAGTCGCTGCCTCTTGGAATGAAGGTATGTCACGTTAATTTTCTTAGATGTTTTGGACGTAGTAATTTTTTTAATAATAGCGTTTTTGAAAGTTACTTATGCGAACTGATCGTCCTAAACTGACACGTAAAGTCACTAGGTGAGTGTCTTGGTAGGTAGATAGGTCAAACTATGACAGGAAACTTCCCAGACGCTTCGTGCCGGAGCGAACACAGCGTCGAAGACCACAACTCGATATATAGAACACAACCTGATCCGCCTGTGAAGTTGGGTATTCGGCGGACTGACGAGAGTCTTAGTTACTCTCGTCGTTTACCTTCATTTATTGTTCGATAATGCACCGCAGAATGACAACCGCTAGAGATATTGACGCGTTGTCTTCGGCCTCTGCCTCGGTTCCCGGAAGTGTGTCGACGAATAGAGATGCGAATAGACGGTACATGGCATTACTCTAAGTTATTTCGTGTACTACTCTACTCGGTACCCCCCCCCCCCCTATTCCCGGTGTATCCGTGTTATGTTCATGCAGCCCTTTCTCTGTTTGTACTGAATTTACGCCAACTATAGGGTAGGTTGGTATTGGGCAATCAAATTTATTAACACAGGGATTGCCACTGTGCACATATAATATATACAATAGTCACATCTTGTGCACAGCCAGGTACATCGAGATTACAGAGTGATGGACCACACATGTTATGTACGACACATTTTGTACATTTAGAATAATCATACTAGACATTTACCAAAAAACCCTTGATTGCTGTTATATTAATTACAGCATACCGACTGTAATATGCTTACAGTATATAGAACACAAGGGAAAAAGATACCTGGTGTGCAGACTGCACACCTTTCTATAGTACTAGCCACAGTAATTCAGCTTGATATATACAAAAGTGGGGGATAAAAACCCCCTGGCCTCCCATGTTCACATTGGTGGCCCTCACCCCCACTAAAGGGCTGCATATAGGCCGGACCTGATAAGTCGGCTTGTCAACTAGCACTGACAGGTGTAATCGGACACGAACGCTGACAATGTAACAGTTCCTCCCAAAACGTCTGACACTAAAAGAAACTGGGGTATGGGCTAGTGGAAGGCTGACCTATCATGCCTGTCCCTCTCCCAACAAAAAGGAATGGGCCGCCTCACGGCCCCCCCCCCCTCTGCTAAGAGACGAACACACATATCAATACCGCCCCACCACATATAGCACTTTGCCCTTCCGTCCTAGCGTTTGTGCTTGCCACGAGTTACAATGTCCGGGTAGCCAAACTTGGTCTGGAGCTCCATCGAAAGAGCGGATTCATCCCGGTCTGTATTGTAGGTCAATCGCCTCCGGTACCACTTGCTCATTGCTGCCAGGACTGCGGACAAGCAACCTTTGCTTGACCGTTGTTGACTCGCCATGAAACACAATTGTTATATATGGTTAGTTGTGAATTATCAGAGACTGATGCTTTACGTGGACGGTTTGCTAGAGATTGATTCCACTCTAATGTATTTCTGATATGAGTTTGAATGCCAGCGACCCATAGCTTTGATTTGTTCCGATGAGAAACCCGCCTTTGCTGCCCATGTCGCTGCCCCTATCCTGAATGAGTGTGATGAAATTTTCTTGCCTGCTAACTCTGTGTTTTTTAGCACTTCCTTAAGGTATTTGGCAAAAGCAGTCTTCTGCACAGGCAATTTATTGGCACTGCGAAAAAGGGGACCTTGATCATTTCCCCTGAGCTTGATATATTCTACCATCCTCCGGTACGGACAAGCTGTCTTTCCCGTGGGGAAGACATCCAGGCTGAAAGGACGGCCTGCACTGTGTTTGTACGTATGGAAGACCAGGCGTAATTTGGCAAGTTTTATGCGACACTGTGTCACAGACAGATTATGCGGGCTAGCCGTCACCTCACTTATCCTAAGAAAACCGAAGAACATGAGGCTGAACATAGCGCGGAGCAAGACCACTGAGTAAGATGAACACTTAGACAATGGAACTGACTTAATGATGAGGGACAGATCACGTGAGCTGACAGGCTGGCGTTGGTCAACATGAGGGCAGGCATGTGCTACGCCTTTTACAATTTTCACAACTAAATAGTCGTTTGTTGGGTCGGGGTAGCGACACGCTTTGTGGCGTTCCGAGATAGCCGATATGAAAGTCCTAATAGTACTGGGTGCCTTGCCCTCATCTTTGAGATACTGAACAAAGGCAATTACTGTGTTTGGGGAGGCAGGCAGATACCTCCTTTTCCTATCTAATGTTTGTACAAAGGTTACAAACCTTTTCCAGTTACTCTCGTAACGTCTGGCACTGCTTGGTGCGAAGGCCGCGTCCATGGTGCTCACTGCGTTGTGTACCAGGGAAGCCAGTGAGTGGGAACTAGTTTTGGGTGGTTGTGTAGGCTGGGTTGCACGCTGCGTGCACGTTCTACCTGTAACCGTGAGATAAGATCGGCAACAACATTGATCTTTCCTGGGATGTGCTTAGCACGAAAACATATGTTATACGACAGACATGCAACAATCAATTTTCGGAGCAAACACATCAGCTGTGTGTCCTTGGCAGTTTGTCTGTTAATCACTTCCACCACTGCTGTGTTGTCTGAAAGGAACATGACCCGTTGATTAGCCCATTTTGGCCCGCAGCTCCTGACGGCCAGTAAGATTGGCAGGAGTTCTTTCACAGCAATGTGCATGGAGCCCCAGGATGGAGGAAACTGTCCCTGTAACCACTGATCCCCCACTACAGCTCCATAAGCAAAGCCGCTTGCATCCGTTGTGAGCTGCAATACATCTGATGATGTCCATCTGTTTGGTAGAAAGGATAAAGTGCCATTAAAGGTGTGCAGAAATTCCAGCCAAGCCGATATGTCCTTTCGAGCCTCAACAGTTAGGCGGATGCGATGGTTGGCTCTTGTCTTTCCCCTGGTTAGGTCGACTATTCTTCGTAGAAAACATCGGCCGGGTGCGATGGCCCTGCAGGCGAACGAGAGAGAGCCGGATAAAGATTGTACCTCTCTAAGGGTGGCTTTCTTTCTCCTGGCCATGCTTTGCAACTTTTGGCGTAGTGATTCCACCTTATCTACAGGCAAAGCAAGGGTTTGATTCTTAGTGTTAACCTCAATACCATGAAGTGTGACTATCGTGGAAGGTAACACCGTTTTAGCCTGCTTTATTGGTAAGTTAACCATATCACTAAGCTCAAAAAACCGAGAAAGACTAGTATGACATTCATGGAGAGTTTTTCCGAAAAAAACAAAATCGTCGAGTATGTGACTCATATTGCTGACATGAAATTTATTCTGACAAATCCATTGCAATGCATCAGACAGGAGCTCGAACGTTTGACATGAATTACTGCACCCCATGGGAAGACACATGTCAAAATACCTTTGTCCCAGGAATTTGAAGCCAAGCAACCTATAATCAAGGGGGAAAACAGGTATTATCCGAAATGCATCTTGCAGGTCAGCCTTAGCGATATAGGCTCCTTTACCCAACAACAGAAGCTGTTCAATACAATGATCTAACATTTGGAAAGTGACCGCTGTGAATTCGGGAGATATGTGAGAGTTAACGGAGTTAGACTTTGGGAAACTAAGGTCATGTATAAGCCGAAATTCACCCTGCGCTTTCTTAGGAATTAAACCTAAAGGAGAGTATACCATGTTCGGTAAAGGGTCACATGCAAAGGGTCCCGCAATTCTATGTTTATCTTTCTCTTTCTTCAGTTTCTGCTGCACTATATCAAGGTTCTCCCTGACCGACCTGTGATTCTCGTAATCATGCTTGGGTGGATCTGTTGGGATACTGGAAGGAATGTGGAAACCCTCGGTAAAACCTGAAACTAAAATGTCAGTTAATTTCTTGTCATACCCCTGCAACAGTAGAGACAAAACCTTAGGTTTTACCGGCGTTGGTAACACATGTTTTGTTGTTGTTGTCGATGGTGCCTGGATTTCTGCATTGCTGTCTGTTCCTGTGAATGATTCAAGCTGTTTTAGGGGTGTTAGTGTACTGGGTCTTGTTGCTAGCAGTCCGTGCCCTGCAGACCACCCGGCTGTGTCCTTCTTTTCTGCAGAAAGAGCATGCATGCGAGTACTGACACTCACGCTTTTTGCACTGTCCCCTGTTGAAGTAGTGGCAGAAACGGGTGGGGCGGGCACGGTCGTTTCTGGTACCATAGTCACGAAAGGGCTGGGATGTTACTGTTGAGTTTTCTTTAGCTTTACAGCTAGCCTTAACACTGGAGTAGATGGGATAGCTGAAAACATTCCAGGGGGCCCCCGTCCTCTCCCTCCTGACACGGAAACGGTAGTCATACTCAAGCCACACCCTGGGACCCTTCCGAGCATGCATAGTCAGGATGTGATCCATATATGTCATCAACTGGCTACCCTCCTCTGGGAACTGCTCTGACCTAATGGCTGCATATGTCATAAACAGATGCAGCCATTCCCCTATTTGATCTACGGGAATTACCGTTCGTTTCCTGTCTACGGTGGGAGCAGAGGGGTCCTCCTGGGGGTCAATATCGTAGTCCGTACGCAGAATGCGCAGCGGAAAGTATTCGTTGGTGAGGATGCGTTGTCTGAGCCTATCTGTCACCTCATCCCCTAGCTTTGCCCAACCCATATCGAAAGCGGTTGTACCTGATTGATGTGCTGACCGCTTCGCTTTGGAGTGGATCCTTGCCTCTATGTGTTCGGTTGGGTTTTCGTGGTCCGTGTAGTCGGAATCAGAGTCAGATGAGTTGATGGCTGGTTCGGGGGATGGTGTGCGTTTTCGTTTTCGGTGATGACGGTTGTGATGGGTAGTTGCAGTTGATGTTTCTGCTACCGCTTGCCGATGCTCATTTGGCGATCTGGCACCTTCAGCCGGGGCTGGGATCAGTGCCGCCTGCTCCCGGCTGAGTTTTTCAAATTTTTCGTCAATTTTCGCCATCAACGCGGCCATCATGACTTCCATTCTTTGGTCGTCGCAGGGTGGAGGTTCCTGGCATTCATCAGGAACCTCTGTCACATTTTTCCCCCTTTTTTGGGTTTCCCTGTTGTCGACTGTTTTGACATGACCTGGAAGTATTTCAAAAGCCACAGCTATCTGGTAGCATGTATAATATACACCTGTACATCTGTACAGAAACCTTGTTCATTCAAACGCTCAATTTCGTTTGTGTTTTCAGTATTTCCTTTTTTTATTTCAAAATTGTGTAGTCAAATCTGAAGTTGTCACGATGGCGAAGCGAAATGAAGTGACGAGAAAACCTTGCATCGTCTCCTGCCCACAATTTTTTTCCCGCGCCCGCTGCTGGCCAATAGGATGCCGCGTAACTGACACGGGCTGAATGGGTATTTTGGGCCAGCTTATTAAGCGTTGAGGCGATTCAAAGGGGGTGTGCAGATTAGGAGGGGGAACAGGTTGTATAACCACCTAGCTTAACCGCTAGGCGCTCGCTCTGTTGTTACACAAAAATTATACAAGTCAATACGTTCAATATGGCAGGTATTCTAGTTGATAGCAGTTTCGATGCACGCTATATACTTGTCTAGTTCAATACACTCGACTAGTCCAGTACACTTGTCATCGTCCTCGTTAAATAGTTCGTCACATAACTACCAGGGGTGTTTACAGTTAGATATTGACAAAAGTTCCCTAACACCTATATTTATAACCAAGTTCATGCATCATGGTCTTCTAATGCTTATGCTATGAAAATGACACAAGATATGGTTTGTACATTTTTTTGGATACAAAAGCAGACAGCAAAATTAGTTACAGGTCACTTTCCATAACAGCCAGAAACATTTGCTTAACTATGTTTCGCCACTGTTCCAAAACAGAGACTTGCAACCAAGTCTTGATATTGCATAGCTGATTGGGCGTCTGTCGGATAGCTTCTCAACTGGGTGTAACCAAACAAAAATGGAGTCGCATGTTCGCAGATGCCGCAGAGGTAATGGGCCTGGGACAGCAGCAACAGCAACGGCAGTAGCGGAAATGCGCTACTTTTCTTGGCAATGAAGTAAACACAAATTGATATAATGGTATAGAAAATATGAAGATATTAAATTTGTTGCTGGGCCTAAAATAAATACAAGTTTACTTTTAATAGTGGTATAGAAAGCAAAAAGAAATGGTATTTGTCGCTGGGTCTGAAAGATTTAAAGAATGTAACAAATTACTATTATTTATTGAACGTGGTCTTTCTGCTGCCGCTGTTTATCCATCTTCCTCTGGCAATAGCCTTACTTTGGGTGGCGATTCAAATCATAACTCCTGGAGAAATCACTGCCATACACTGCGGGTAGGTGAGTGGAGAGAGGGATTGTGGTGAGGTTGGCTTCACGTTTACACTGTCATGAATGGGTTATGGCAGGGAAGGATGGTTGGTCACCGGGATGATCAGTTGGCTAGGCGGCTCATCCTCATCGGTCGAGTCTGCTGCATCGCAAGGGTGGTAATACGGTATATTCAACGTGATGTTATTAGTCACGGTGTCGTCGTGATCCAAATAAAAATCCGACTTCTAGAGCTCCGCGTTTATATAATCATTGAGCGCGCCGAAAGGTCACGAGAGCGTGCCGAATAAGCACGGACTGCAGAGTAGAAACTACACGCACGGACTGTAGAATAGCAAAGCGAATACCACTTCAAACCAGTTTGCAAACAGGTAATCGACTGAGTTAAGTGCAACTCTCCTATATAAAGACTATTGTCTTTAACACATTTTGCGTCAGGGGCGCTACTTTACCATCATTGAATGAGAATATATACAAGCAAACACATTTCGAATGTCCGCTAACCGAATTACTACCAGTTGGACATGATTTCAACGCATACTTATTTAATGACGACATTGAACGAGGTTGTTTACATACGCGCAAGTTCCGAAAGCCTTCTAATCGAATTATTACCCGTTTGACCTAATTACCACGCGTACTTATTTAGTGATATCATTGAACAAAACTATTAACATACGCTCAAGTTCCAAATGCCTGCTAACATATTTACTACCAGTTTGACATAATTACCACGCGCACTTATTTTATGTCATTGAACAACAGTATTTACAGGCGCGCAAATTCTAATTGTCTGCTAACCGAAGTACTATCAGTTGGACTAAATTACAACGCGTACTTACTTATATATTGACGTCATTGAATAACACTATACAGCTAATCGAATTACTCCAAGTTGGACCTAATTACCACTCGTATTTATTTAGTGATGTCATTCAACGCGATTGTTTATATACGCGCAAGTTTCAAATGTCTGATAACCGAATTACTAACAGTTGGACTGAATTACCAGGCATACTTTTTTAATGACGTCATTGAAAGCTATGATATAAGTACGCGCAAGTTCTAAATGCCTACAAACCGAATTACTACAACTTGGACCGATCCGAATTACTACCAGTTTGAATGAATTACCACGCGTACTTATTTAATGACGACATTTGTTTTTCAGAAATCCCGCCATTTTCACAAAATACCCGCCATTTTCTACCAAGCAATGGAAACTGTATGCAAGCACGTAATGTAAAAATGGCTATCATACGTACGCAAATAGCCGCAAGTTTGACTGATTTAGCAGAGAATTTCCTATTTTATAACCAATATAAGCGATACGTAGGTTTTATAAATATATACTGGTCTGTCAGCATGTGTAATGACCTATTCCTTGACATGATTGACCTATTTTATAACGTCTATGACCGATTTTTTATAGTTCACCACACAAAAGACACGGATTTAAGCACTATCGTACGGAAATAACACCAATGATCTAATTCCAAGATGATCGCATTCTTAAAAAAACGAGGCTTTAGGTTCTGTTATAACATCACCCTGTATGTATTCTACAGTTTGTATACAGTACTTCATATAAATAGCTATCCGTTGAATTTATAATATTTTTAATATAAATTACTCCTAATTATAACACGACATTTTAGACACATCGTCGTCAATCAAACAAGGGCTCAGTCCTTAGGCTAAGCCTCGGCCTAAGGGCCAAAGGTACCGATTTTTTTTAGCGAAGCATGAATGCGTTCTTTCTGGAGCAAGGCCTAAATTCACAAAAATTCCTATCTTTTAACATGGGATTTAGCCTCTATCTTATAACACGGAGCAGGCACTGGCGCGGCGCGCAGGGACACCGCAGGAACCAGAACCATTTCCCTATCTTTTAACATGGGAAACGAAATTACTTTTGCTGCTCTCGCTCCGAGCCGCACCAACGATCCCTTCTGTTTGACGAAACATTCTACTGTGTTACTTTGAATATAGTGTAAAGCGCTTTGAGCAGTCGTAAGGACTTAATGCGGCGCTATATAATAACTTACCTTTACTTTTTATTTGATAAAGAGCCCCAGAAAAATCGCTTATGATGTATTCCAGTCGGTTCAAAATAATTATGCCTTATTTTGGTTACACATTTGAGTTATAGTTGTACATAAATTTCGTCAGCGTACGATTTAGCAATAACGAATATAGACTTATGTTTTGATCAAACTCTTGGGACACTCGCAAGTTACATTTTTAAAGGTAATTGTTGCTATATGGAGAAGCATGCAATTACCTATATATGGAGGATGTGACTACATCTTTCTGACAAACCGCGTATCAAAAACGGCACGCGATTTTTCATATTATCATCTTTAACCAGAAAGGTACACGCGTGGAGCTACCGATGGGATGTCAATTGTTTAGCAGAAGTGAAGTACGTATGTGTGGTTTGCGATACTAATCAAGAATCAACAATAAAACGATCAGTGTTTTAGTTTCAAACCTGCCAACCTGTATTTATCAACACAACATACCCATTTTAGTGCCCATTATTATGTACAATAAATGTCAATACTAATTTAGTTTCCAAAATGGCGAAACTCTAAGAGCGTAGGGAAACGGGAAATATTATATATAGTTGCTGTGTTGGTGGAGGTGTTAGGCGGGATGTCTGGTTGTTGTGGTGAAAGGTCGCGTGTGTGTGTTTTGCGTGTGTGTGTATGTGTGTGCGTGTGTGTGTGTGTGTGTGTGTGTGTGTGTGTGTGTCTGTGTGTGTGTGTGTGGGTTTGTGTGTGCGTGTTTGTGTGGTGTGTGTGTGTTGTGTTGGTGTGGTGAAAGGGTGATGTGTGTGTGTGTGTGTGTGTGTGTGTGTGTGTGTGTGTGTGTGTGTGTGTGTGTGTGAGTGTGTGGATGTGTGAGAGCGTGTGAGTGTGTGAGTGAGTGAATGTGTGAGTGTGTGAGTTTGTGAGTGTGTGAGTGTGTGAGTGTGTGAGTGTGTGAGTGTGTGAGTGTGTGAGTGTGTGAGTGTGTGAGTGTGAGAGTGCATGCGTACGTGTGTGCGTGTGCATGTATACGTGTTTGTTTTAAGTAATATTCTGCGTAGCGCTACGACCAGTAGCGATTACTTGCAAGCGGGTCGATCTCGACTTCTTTCCCATTACACCTGGAGCACAGAGCTTTTATTTATTTGTTGCACGAACCATCCCCCGGCATCACAAAACTAAGCTGCTGTTGGGTCTTAGGTGGTGGAATGCCCCTTGAATCACTCCCTGAAGTGTGCAAAAATTACCTTAATTTATGTGAACAGCGCCAAGAATAAAACCAGTTACAAAAGTGTCCCTGGTGTTCCCCGAATACGGAATGACCAATGGAGCAACTTGAAATGTGCCAAAAAGCACCTTTATTTATGTAAACGGCGCCAAGGTTAAAAACAGTTGCAAAGTTTCCCTGGTGTTCACAGAGTATGGAAAGACCAAAGCCAGCAACTTTTAGTTGAGGAATCCCCCTGACATCAATCCCCAAAGATGAACGAAACTGTAATTATTCTCGCAAACACTTAACGGATTTCGTAATCCGGTAGATGGCGCCAATTGGTATGCGGCAAAATGTATATCGAGTCGCTACGCAAATATCGTTAATAAAAAGGTGTACGTATTTTGTAAGCTGATTATGATAGATGACAAACTCCGGCAGATGGAATCCAGTGCAAAGGAAATCTTGAAAGATGTCCCTCTGTCCATTTGACGTACACACAAATCGTACGGATGGTGCGCGGCTGATTTGACCTTGAATCAGACTGTCAACAGAGAGGAGACGATATGCATAACGGCTTTCAGAAAGTTTGAAGGTTTTCCGTCACTCTCACCCAACGCGGCATGGCCTTGTCAGAACTATGAGAAATGGTCGGTCTTTGATCGGGGGAAGAACCGGCAAACCAACTAAAAAAAATGGAGAATTCGACGTTACAATGCTGACAAAGATGCCTTCGCCAACAGCTTAAAGGACACATGTAATCTATTCGTCGCGGACTTCCCTGCTCAGTTGGTCAATGTGCCATCGTGGAAGACGGCGAAGAAAGATACCAAGACATTTCTGCTTGGAACAATAGCACGGGGGGGAATACTTCAGTACTATATCAGATACACTAGAAGGGGCTGATGGAGCCAAATAATTGCCAGTTCAAGAAAGTAGTTCCGGTTTATCATGTTAAAAGATAGGGAAGTAGTTCCGGATTGCATCTTGTTCCGAACCGCTCCAAAACACGCGCCAAAAGGCACCCTCCATTTCAATAACGTCAATGAACATCAGGGCATTCTGTCCATATTAAAATATAGGGTCTATATCCTATGTTAAAATATAGGGAAATTTCCCCATGTAAAAACATGGGGCCTAAATACAATGTTAAAAGACAGGAAAAGTGTCCCATATTTTAAAAAAATAGGCTGTTTTGAGAGCTACCTTTAACATATTGAGACAATAACAAATTATACTGAACAACATATCAAGCTGTCACTCACGAGACTGGTTGGCCCTAAGGCCGAGTCTTCGCCAAGTGATCGATACCTTATTTGATCGATGACAACGTGTCTAAGATGTGGTGTTATAATAAGGGGAAATGTATAATGAAAGTATTGCGAATTTAACGGATGACTATTTATCTGAAGTACTATATATTAAATGTAGAATACATATCGAACGAATTAATAGCAGAACGTAAAGCCTCTTTTTTAGAACAGAGCGACCATCTTAGAATTAGATCCTTGGTATTATTCCGTACGTAGTGCTTAAAATTCGTGTCCTTTATGTGGTGAACTACAAAAATAAGACATACGTGTTATGAAATATATCAATCATATCATGATATAGGTCATTGCACATACTGACAGGCCCCTATACATTTCTAAAACCTACTTATAGTTTATAATCAAAATATAAAATTGGAAACATAGTTATGTTTACATTACGTGCTGACTACTTGGAAGATGGCGGGAATTCTGTGAAAATTACGTTATTAAATAAGTACGCATGGTAATTCGGTCAAACTGGTTTTAAATCGCTTAGCAACATTTCGAACTTGCGGGCCTGTATGAAGCTTTGTTCAATAGCGTCATTAAATCAGTACGCGTAGTAATTCGGTACGCGTGGTATTTAGGTCGAAATGGTTGTAACTAGGTTAGCAAGCATTTTGAACTCATATGCGCGACTGTATATAGTTTTATTCAATGACGGCATTAAATTGTTGCGAGTGGCAAATTTGTAAAACTGATAGTAATTCGGTTAGCCGACATTTGCAAGAACTATATTGAAGGTCCGCTATCATCAAAGCGGTAACGGATGGCTTGTGTGTTGGAAGAACATCCGGGTTTTTATCTTATGTTTGACTGCTCTGGTGAATATTTATGTTGAACTTGCGGCTACAATAGGCAATAAACCTAGCTGGTATAATATATTTGTGTCTATAAACTATTAGATTTCAGACAACCAACACAGTTCCTGACGGAATTTCGACTTGGACGAACTTGGGCTACTGTAGTATACATACTTACCTTGCATGATGTGGTCATTAACACAAATTGTGCTTAACTGCACAGATAATTGTTCCCAGTCCCACCGCAGGTAACTGTCCCACCACAGGAAACAGCCCCCAGTTTCACCGTAGAGTTAACTCCCCTTCTCCTACTACAAGTAACTGTCGCCTCTCCAACTACAGGTAACTGTCACACCAAAGGGAACTGCCCCCTCGCTACAGGTAACTGTCACACCAGAGGGAACTGCCCCCTCTCCAATTCCAGGTAACTGTCACACTTAGGACGCATTCCACCATACGAGATTCGGCAGCAACTCATTTCTGTGATGTCGGGGGATGGTCAAACATTTTGGGGTCAAACATTTTGTCCCTTTTTACGTAAATAAATCTACTGGGCTCCCGCTCTACATTCCTATCGCGCCACGCGCTCAGAACGATTTTCCAACAATCGAAATGTGCGCGTGGAATGATCGGGGCGATTGCAGAGTGCGCGTTTGCTCTCACATAACATGTGCAATGGTGATGCGCATGAACAGGTAGCGCGACTGTCTTTAAACTGTACCTTTTGACCGTGTCAACGTCCGAACAATTGTATTATTATCTTTAAGGTTCAAATTAAATCGATTGATCGTTAGCATACACATAGATTATTCACCGAGGTGCAAGTCGTCACGATGACGCGCGCTGCACACATTTGTTGCCAGACGCGTCTGTCAGGCAATTTGCGTGGGACTCTCAACATACCTTGGGCGTGTTTATAGTGTTCTACATTTATAAATGTCCTGCTCTATATATGCTTTAGGATGTGCAGTTTTCGAAAGTTAGGGCGCGTGACGGTTATGTGTCAGTGGTATGATGATTGTGCATACACATATCCATATTTAAATGTAATTTAACGTATGCCAACTGCTATTGCCTAACCCAAACATATTTTCGGGATTTTGTTTATTTGTATTTTATTTGGTGGAGTGAGTAGAATAGAGCATCTGACTCTCCATACAGTGATTCTGGGTTCCAATCCTAGTTTTGACCCTTGGGCAAGTTCGTTTACTCCATATTGCTTCAGTTCACTCAGCTGTATGAATCAGTATCTGACTTAAAGACAGTGGTGGGTATTCGTGCACGAATATTATTCACGCAGTAATAGCAGCGTGGCTGAATACTTCCTACAGAAATTGAGATGGTGACCGATTAAAAAGGTCTGCGATAAAATACTAAGCGCTTTGATCAGTCCTAGCAGTCGTAAAGTCTAGATACCGCATTTGTTTTACAGGAGCACAAGGAGTAATTTGGAAATTAAATACGGAAATATATTTTAGTTAACAATATTTCTGCGTGAAAAACACAAGAAATTTGCGATTACCATAGAATACACATTCGGACGTTGGAGTCTATATGAAGAATGCACGAGCAAAACGATCTAAGTCACATGTTTTGGATAATGCCAAAAAGTGCTGGAATCTTCTGTCCGTGTTCTGTGTCGATTGATTGATTTCAGACTAATTATATATGCCAATAAACTGTCTTGTGCATGTTTGCTTGTATACTTTGTGTTTAAGTTCATGATGAAAGCGTCCCTCTCAACAGGTAATACATTGTCAAAACACATTCATGAACCGCTTGCACTTACAGTCATCGCCAGACACATGGCTAGACAGTCTCTGTTGTTTGACTGCATCTCGTTTTATTCCTTTTAATTTTCGTTTTTTGTTTTGTTTCCTGTTGTCACCGGATGTTGATACTCATCCGACGAACTCATTCTAAATTACAGTTCTTCACAAAGTCTAGAAATATTCACGCAACAAAAGTTAACAGAAATAAGCAAGCAAGCTGTCATTTGCTTAACTGTGATTTGCTGAAATAACCATGTGATTTGACTTTTTGGCCATGAACGCCAGTAACATAGTTCGTTTTACCCGTGGACATGAGGTATATTACCCTCTATAAATCTGGACTGTGACCGATTTCACCTGTAAGAGACACGCTGGGCGAAAGCTTGTTGTTGACTGATATGAATGGCAGCACATTTTGGTCATTAACCCATAATGTGACTTAGATCATGCTGCTCGTGAATCCTTCACATGTCGTGTGTAGAGTTCGGCCTATACTGCAAACGCCGCCAGTAGTACGCATTCTTCTAGCGTCGCCTGCATGTTAGAAAAAGGACATGCAGTGGCCCGTGAACATGCGTCGTTCTCAACGTTCTATTCAACGAAACTTGTCAATGGGCGATTGATGGTTGGAAATGAACGATTATATTTCTAATCGGTTACGTACTTACTTGGTATCTGCTACATTAAACTGTTCTACAAAAATGTATCAGGTATCTAACAAGGTTGACAGTTCGAGGACACGGAACGCCGTTTTGTTAGACATGTTAACAACAATTATGGAAACTACGCCGTAAACTAAGCCTAGTCTCCACATTTTAAACAACTCAACTGAATTTCACTGATCAGATTGTTATGTGGTATTCTGTGTTTACTCTGGATGATCATTGCTGATTTCTTCCTTTATTGTTGTATGCCACTTGTTTATTTCAGTTTAAAGTTATATCAATCATCTGCCGTTTCGAACCTTTGGCAAGTTCGTTCAACCTACGTTGCTCCAGTTCACTCAACTATATGTATATGAATGATTATCTGGGGAGTCATTGTTGTGATGATTGAGCATGCACATGAAAGCCAGTAACATAGATCGTTTACCCCGGACATTAAATATATTACCCTCTATAATTCTGGACTGTGATCGATTTCACCTGTAAGAGACAGTGTGTTGTGGACTGATATGAATGGCAGCACGTTTTGGTCATTAACCCATAATGTGACTTAGATCATGCTGCTCGTGAATCCTTCACATGTCGTGTGTAGAGTTCGGCCTGTACTGCAAACGCCGCCAGTAGTACGAATTCTTCTAGCGTCGCCTGCATGTTAGAAAAACGACATGCAGTGGCCCGTGAACATGCGTCGTTCTCAACGTTCTATTCAACGAAACTTGTCGTTGTTAACTATAATTTAGTAGTAGTTTCCATTCATTGTCTACCGAGAGGTCACATTTGTACTTCACCTGACCTACAGCATCTGATCTTGACCTTGAACTGAAAAAATAACAATAACAAACAAGTTCATAGGATAGAACATTTCTAGGTTTATGAAATGACAAATGGAATATTGAGTGTTCAGAAAGGTTCGCACGTCTTCACTGAATTCCTGTTAGAACAAATCCACTGCAGAGCTCACCTCGATGAGCTTCACGTTCTTGGTGTGTTTTCCATGCCATTGCACGTCAGTTGTCATCGCTAGTGAAGATTGACGTTATTAACAATACAAAGGAGGAATACATTGTGTGTGAAATAATTGATACCTCGCGAAACACATTGATCGTGCTTGAACGACAACGCACAGAAAACACATGCCGTTATAAATCCCATTATTGTATTAAATGTCAAGACATATTGAAGTAGCAACTTGATATGCTGTTTTAGTACAAATTACCTTTGAGTTATCCTCATTATACTATTACACTTTAGTGCTTGAAGTATGTTAACAAATGCCTACAGGAAGACTTGAGCTAATTCATGCACCAATCAAGTGTATTCATTTAACATCAATGTCCACAATATATTATAAGCAACATTGTCAAAATAATTATCCTTCGATATATACAGTACATGCTGATAATAATTTATCAACATTGTTTCACGAATAATGTCTCTAAATTATTAAACTTATATTTAAATTTGATTTGTCGTCCGCGTTTGATACAGTCGATCATGAGTTCTTGATGACGCGACTTGAACACTCATTCGGTATCACGGATAAGGCGCTTGCGTGGCTGAAATCATACATTAGCGAACGGTATCAGAAAGTGGTAGTGGGAAGTGCCGAGTCGGTTGAGTCAATCTTGGCGTGTGGTGTCCCCAGGGGTCGGTGTTGGGCCCTACTCTTTGTATTGCATGTACGCCAAACCTATCGGAGATATTGTTGCTAAACACGACATGGAACATCACTGTTATGCTGATGACATTCAAATCTACCTCACGGTTGAACGAGATGAATCAATTGTGGCGGCACTGGCTAAAGTGGAATTGTGTGTTGCAGAAGTGGCTGCATGGTTGACTAGAAACCAGTTAAAACTGAACACAGAAAATCCGAGGCGATCGTTTTTTCTCCAGCGAAGAAACGCGGCAGTCTGCCTGCTAATGTATACATCACAGTAGCCGGCCATCGAATTCAACCATCATCGTGTGTGCGCAGTTTGTGTGTGCTATTTGATAGCAATCTGAAAATGGAACAGCAGATTGCCAACACTGTGAAAAGCTGCTACTATCATATAAGAAACATTGGTCGAATTCGGCCACATCTGACGGAAGAATCATGCAAGACACTTGTTCACGCACTAGTGACATTCCGTTTAGATTATGGGAATGCACTTTTTTATGGTCTCCCACACACGGTGATGCAACGTTTACAAAGGGTGCAGAACTGTGCCGCCCGCCTAATTATACTCGCACGAGGAAATACGAACACATCACGCCCGTATTACAGCGTTTACACTGGCTACCCGTTCATTTGAGACCGACCTACAAAGTGCTGGTGTTTACGTATTGTGCCTTGAATGGTCTAGCGCCGGACTACATAAGTGAGTTAATTGGCTACCGTCCCATCAACAGAACTCTACGATCTACCTCGCAGCCTCGCCTTTTGTTCGTACCGGCCACACAAACTGTTACTCATGGTGATCACCGTTTCGCGGTTTGCTCGGCGGTTCTATGGAACAATTTGCCTCCTACGCTCATGACAGCAACGTCATTACAAGTGTTTAAAACACTTTTGAAGACTCACCTTTTTAAACAAGCGTTTTTATAATTCACCGACGAGGACATTTTATGTGCTTTCTATTGATAAATGTATTTTTTGTTTTATTAGTTTCTTAACATATTTATGGTTATTCTTCTTGTATAAATGAATGTATTTATAGTAGTTTTTAAGAATGTCTTAATTTATTTAAACGTTTTTTTAATGATCTCTCAATTTTTTAGTAACTAAGTTTAGGGTAACGCTATATTTTTTACATATTTATTTCTTAATTAGCATTTATTTTTATGTAATATACTATTATATATGTGTGCATGTATGTAAAGCGTCCGAGGGCAATTTTAATTGATTGGGCGCTATATAAGTACTTTTATTTATTTATTTATTTTGTCCTGGTATCGCAATTTTTGCTCATTCTCATGTTTGTTCGGAGAAAGATGATCTCAGTAAATATGACTGGGATTACACATAAATTATTAATGCATATATAATATTATGTAGTCTATTTTAAGGGTTGCACATAATATTTAATATTGGAATAAAACATGTTTCTTTTACCGTTTAAGGCACAAGGAAAGTTGCGTTTTGCGTGGTATCGGTGAAATAGTATTTAGACAAAACTACTTCTCAAACATTAGTAATTCAGAGTAACGCAACCATTCTTACATATTGTTTGCCCACATCTATTATACATCATACGGCATATTAGTCGTGCGTATCCGTTGGAATATGTATGAATGGCGGGGCATTTAATGGAATGAGACAAATATGTCCAGGTTTTTTTAGAATCGAATATATATACATATGTTAAGCGTCGGGACATTTCATTGTTCAACTGCTCCATTTCGAACTACATTTGTTCTTTGGTTTATAATTTCGACTACTCTGAATTTCATGTCTTGTGTTTCAGTCCAATGAAGAGCTACAAGATGCTAAACAACCAAGTTCAAAACAGTCGACAAACAATGGTCTGCGGTACCAGATCGAGGACATTCCGCCATGGTACACGTGCATTGTGTTCGGATTTCAGGTGTATCCATTTTGTGCGATTCTTCAGTTGCGAAACATCAGGAGCCCCTTTTACTGCCGGCATTTAAAAGAATAATTTATGTTACGTGTTCTTTCGTAAGGGCCCATCCATATAGTAATTCACGCTAAGTTTGGTTTTCTTGATATCAATACTCGTTGTAATGCTTTGCAACGCTGGTCTGTACACTCACCCTAAAAGTACATTCGTTTTTAGAAAGACCTATCTGTCAGGGAAACATCCATTTTGTTCACGCATCGCATAAACCTGTGTCGATTCGTAATATAGAGGTTGAATACAGATACACATATCACTAATAATAAACAATAATACCATCTGTCCATACATATATAACTAACAACAAACAATAAATCGAACTGCTCATGTTTATATATATTTACATTTAATACTCCACTGGGATAACACGCGAACGCGATTTCGTTTTTTTACGTAACGCTTGCCCAAAGACACGCCCACCCAACCCTTCGTCGAGCTGACCGGAGATCCTCCCATCCTCTAAGCGTGATGTATTGTACGGTCCATAATTATCATTGTTATTAATAAGTGTAATTAACATTATGAAAATATTTGATGTCGGTTTGTACAGAGTTACCTGACGATGGTCGGCGGTATCCTTTCTGCACCTCTTGTCCTAGTAGCCAGCATCTGTATCAGAGACGACAACACCGCCACTGGACAGATCGTCAGCACGACGTTCTTCGTGTTCGGCATTGTCACATTTCTACAGTCGACTTTCGGCAGTAGGTGGGAAAATATATTTGCATGCAATGAACTCGCGCGAGCGTTGTCTGTCTGTCTGTCTGTCTGTTTGTAGTTTGTAGGTCTGTCTCTCTCCCCATCTCCCTCTCTCCCCCCTCTTTCTCTCTCCCTCTCTCTCCCTCACTTTCTCTCCCTCTCTTTTTCTCTCTCCTCCCTCTCTCTCTTTCCCTCTTTCTCTATCTCTCTCCCTTTCTCTTTCTCTCTCTCTCTCTCTCTCTCTCTCTCTCTCTCTCTCTCAATCTCTTCCTCTCTATCTCTTTGTTTTTCTCTCTAACACATACAACCACCCACACATACAAACATGCACACACCGACGCACGCACGCACGCACGCACGCACGTACTCACGCACACAGACCCACAATATGTCTGTCTAGTATATATTTGCGTGTCATAAGAACGTGCATGTCATTGATAGGTGAGTGTGCGTGGGTCTATGCACGCATACTAATTCATTTAAGACAGTATATCATTATTAATTAGTAACGGCATACAGCCAAGTGTGTGCATGTGCCTACACCTGTAAAATATAGCCAGTCTCTTTGATATGTTACAAGTGCCCATAATATACATCTATATTATGTATTACTTTGTAATCACCCAGTGGCATGACGTATACGGAGTGCAAACATGCAGATATACATACAAACACATACTTTTATAAATTTTTCCAGACTACCCATTGTGCAAGGAGGATCAGCTGCATTTTTTGCACCCATATTCGCTGTTATGGCACTGCCAGAATTTGCCTGCAACGTTGGCTATGGTATGTACAACGATAAACAAACGTACAGGTTTATATATGTAAATTAAATAAAAAAATATAAAAAATTCCATAGAGAAGGAGATTGCGAACAAGCTGTTTGGTGTAACATAGTTACAGAAACCTCGACATTAACGGTTGGGTTATTTTATCAAAGTCCAAACATATGCATAGAAAAGAAGAGAAAAGTACAAAACGCTATAAGTGAAGTGAGCAAACGGGACTTCAGACATGGGCACACACAATGGAAATCTCTACAGAGTATGGGTAGTGAGGGCCACAAGTTTTTAGTTTTAGTACAAGATAGTGTCCTTTCTCAACATGTGCTAGAACCAACCAGGGGTGAGAATGTGTTAGACATAGTTTTGTCCTCACACAATGAATTAGTTGACAATGTCAAGATATGTGAGCCACTGGGGAGTAGTGATCACAACCAGTTATATATTTTCATTAAGCAAAATCAGAAAGGAATAGTAAAAGCAATTAAGGAGAAATTTCCCTAAAGGAAGATATCAGGTCATGCGGAAATATTTAGCAAAGGTAGACTGCATTTAACACACTAAATAATAGGACAACAAAAGAGTCCTGGAATATCTTAAAATTGAAACTGTTTGCATAGTCGATCAATTTGTTCTCTTGAAAAAACAAGGGAAACGGTCCAAAAAGAAACATTTATCGAAACAAGCCATTGCAAAAATTAAGTACAAACAAACGATTTGGAAGTCTTATTCACGTATTGAAAGTAATGAAGAGTACAAGAGTTATAAAGAAGCACTTAACCTAGCTACAGCTGAAATTAGAAATTCATAGAGTAGCTATGAACAAAAATTAGCATGTAATATAAAACTTGACAGCAAAAGTTGTTATGCGTAAGGTCGTAACAAACAGAAAGTTCAGGATAAGGTCGGTCCTCTAGAAGATAGTGCTGGATATATAATATCAAAGGGATTCTTAATGGTAGAAGACCTTAATGAGTATTTTAGTTTGGTTTTTACTAGGGAAGATATTAGTTCACTGCAAGTACCGGAGACTACGTTCGAGGGAGCAGATTCAGACTATTTAGGACAGTTAAATGTAAACCAGGAAATGGTAGCTAAGACAATAACGGCTATGAAGGATAATAAATCGCCTGGAGTGGATGGGATTCCGGACAAACTACTATTCGAAATTGTAGAACAAATTGGCGTACCGCATGTAACAGTTTTCAATTTGTCATTAGAAGAGGGGGTGGTTCCTTTAGAGTGAAAAGAAGCTAACATTATACCGCTATTTAACAAAAGGTTCAAGAAACAAGTCAGAGAACAATAGACAAGTGAGTTTAATATCAGTGATTTGCAAATTATTACAAAATCTAATTAAAGATCACATGGTGGATTGTATTGATAAACATACCTTTATAAACCCATCTCAACATGGGTTTCTAAAAGTGAAGTCATGCTTAACAAATATCTTATGTTTCTGGAAGATATCATTAAGTGGGTAGACGAGGGATTACCAGTATATATCGTCTACTTAGATTTTCAAAAAAGCTTTCGACAAAGTGCCACATCTAAGATTACTGCTTAAGCTAAAGGTTCATGGCATAGGAAATCTTATAATTACCTGGATAGAAAAATGGCAGATTGACAGATGACACCTGGTAGAAGTTGATGGGGAGGCTTCAAACCGGAAATCAGTTTTGAGTGGAGTACCACAGGGATCAGTACGAAGACCTATATTATTCTTAATATATATCAACGATTTGGACGATGATATAACAAGCAAGGTGTTGAAATTTGCGAATGATATAAAAGGGTTTAGAAGGATTAACAGTGATGGAGATAGACAACATTTACAAGATAGGTTGACAGGTTGATCAAATGGTCTAAAAAGTGGCAAATGCTATTCAATTTTGGGAAATGTAAATGTCTCCACACAGGACATGGGAACGAAGATGTGTACAATATAGAATGGGAGGGAGTACTCTACTACTGAAAACGGATCTTAGTTATGCAGAACACCTACAATAATGTGGTTTAACAACACCAGAGACCAGGAGATTGAGAGTGATCTTATTTTCACAAAGGACTGTAAAAGGGTTGGACTCTTGATAAGCCAAAGGGCTTTATTGTCCACCTGCAATCTAGAGTTAATGTTCTTGGTGGTAATATTGTTAAATATTGTTAAATAATTTTGCAGTCGTCCATATATTAGCATTCTACTATGACTTTAGAAAAACAATTGTTGTGTCCCAGCTGGCCCGGCTGTAAATGAGACATTGGTAAACGCCACGGAAACAGCACAAAAGTATGTGACGTGGCAAGAGCGCATGCAAGTTGTGAGTATCGCATTTCATCCATGATGATATTGATTTCATGGATGCCTTAAATATAAGTATTGACGCATTTTCTTATAATACCGAGGTTCATCTGATAGCCTTGTTCTAAAAATATGTTTATTTATGATTTTGATCGGGTTCTTATTTAAGAAACTATGAGTAGCATTATATTTTTTTAAATGTAGTCTTTGGGGTATTTTGTATGACAAAAATTATAGTATATATGTGTGTGTATGTGTGTGTGTGTGTGTGTGTGTGTGTGTGTGTGTGTGTGTGTGTGTGTGTGTGTGTGTGTGTGTGTGTGTGTGTGTGTGTGTGTGTAATAAAATATATAGAAGGCGTCTGAAAAGGGGCGCAGTATCTTGGTTGGGGTTGAATGTAAGATGAGCCCCCTGTATATAAGGAATGGGTTAATTATGGGGAGCAATTGGAGGTTATTGGAGTGGCTCAAGGGGTATTTCGGAGTTTCTTCCCCTCGAATATTCACCACTTTCCGTCGCAAATTCACATATTATATTTATATAATATGTTTGCTTCAGTTGCAAGGATGCCTCACGATGGCGGCGCTATTCGAGGTGTTTATTGGTCTGTTCGGAGTCGTTGGCTTCTTGATGCGCTTCATCGGACCGATCACTATCGCACCAACGATCATCCTCATCGGAATGTCCTTATCCAACGTCACAGCGAAATTGTGCGCCAAACATTGGTGGATCGCAATCATGTTAGTACAACCAATCGACATCTCGAAACGAGTTTTTGTCCATAGAAATTTATTGTACTTACAAAATCATTTAATTAAGTTCTTACATGAACATTTGCATAGCAAATATCGCTTAAACAGTGGTTGTGATAGGGGAGTCAAAGAGGGTAGTTGATTGTTAATGGCACAATACCTTGTTTCTTATCCGTACAGCATATTTAATAACACATACCAAACAAGTTGACAAGGACTTTTTCATTTATCATGTCCTATGTTTCTTGTTTTACACATATTAACGATACTTGCTTTTTTTGTACACTTATCTGTGAAACTATATACTGTTTTATATAGATATTCTACACTGTTCATTCGCTGACGTTAGTTCGTATCTTCTCGATCTTCTAGATATCATAAATTAGTTCATATGAATCAACAAACCAAACGTAGACATAAGTGGTTTTGAGTATTCTACAAGTCAAACAATCAATCTACAAACCAGTGTTTGCATGCATATTTAAAATATGATACGCTTATTTCAGGACAACGTTTCTTCTCGGATTGTTCTCGCAATACATGCACAAAGTCAGCATCCCGTGTGTGAAGCCTGACCCGGAAACCAAAAAGAAGAAATACACAAGAATGTTTCAACTGTATGCGGTGAGCATGCTCATGTGATAAACGTTGCCTTTGCTATCGCTTCCTTTGACTAAATTTCATGGAGTTCATCCTTCTCGATAGTCTATAATTAGCAGTTTGTTTTTGTCTTTTCGGGTGACACATTACACGCAGTTAGTACTAT
>OZ023205.1:27411864-27416864 GCA_963995525.1 Escarpia spicata | reverse complement strand
GTTCATCAAAATAATACTTACTGATATCCAATGTACACAGTTTGTCAACCAGCTTAACATTACATGTCATCTATTTTTTCAATCTTGCTTACGTGACAACTAAATTACGTATATTAGTATTTTCTAAACAATTCAATACCTTAAGTATTTGACCCCCCACCCTTTTTACTTCCTTGTTACTAGGGTATAAAAACTGTATTAACTGTTTTGAAAAAGTAGCATAACAACTAACAGTTATGGACATAAAACATTAAGTTGCATGTATCATTATTTCAATATATACACCGAACCAATTTTGTAATTAATTGTCACGCTAGAACTACGTTTAATGGTGTAATAATAGCAATAACCGTTTTGCTTGCAGGTACCCTAGAAGAACGTGGCATGAGTCGTATTGCAGAACCGTCCAAGGAACTTGACAGCGGTACAGATGAAGTGGATCCGAGCACTGCCACTGCTGGATATGACTTGCCTGTGGGGAAGGCAGTTATCCGTAGGCTCGCCTTTCTCCGTTATCTCCCAATATCGCCCACATTCGGACACGCGCGTCATCGCATCAACAAAACAGTGACCGAGCGACATATAAATGATCTGAAAGGAGTAATGCTACAAGACGTGCATGACTCTTTCATGAATGACTTACCAACGTATCCACATCCCGGAGAACGGATGAACACGCAGTTAGTTCACGAAACCACACTAGGTGGAGTCATTTGACATCGGTCACGTTATATCAAACCACTCTGCTGATTATTGCCATATAAAGCAACACGCTTTATATTGCAAGTGAACAACATCATGAACTACTGACATCGTTGCTGTGGCCTGTAGTTATTATGACAATAACATTGATTGTTTTAAAAATAATTCACACTGATCATATGCATACAATTAATATATAATAATAATACTATAATAATAATGAGTCAACTTGTAGAGCGCCGTAATTCTAGAAAAAAGAATATTCAGTGGCGGTAAAATAGATTAATACATGAATAGTAAAACTAGCTAGTTAAATAAATGATAATAACACTAAATTAATTAAATAAATTGCTAAAACCGTGATGCATAATGCGTAGGCAATAAGATTAGGTGGTAAAACGATATAGCATTAATTAAAACGTTACATAATATGTGCGTCATAAGACATAAATAATTTAGTTAAATGATAATAAATTATTTAAAAACACTACGTCATGTACGAGATGACCGACTAAACTAGACATGGAATGCTGCACGGGACAGGTGGGCTTTAAACGTCGCTTCAATATCAACATGAACTGCTTTCACTTAGTCTTTCATTTATTTGGAATACATTATTTATCATATCATGTTTGCGTTGTTCTGTATTGCTATTTCGTGTATCTTGCATAATATTGTTTGATAATCGCATCTAACATGATATATGCATTTATTAGGTAATTTTTAATCTATGACTATGATCCCGACCTGCATACTTATGTTCACACACGTACGCACACACACCTATAGGCTCCCATGAACACACGCACGTAGGCAGACACGCACACACACACACAAACCCATACACCCCCCACACACCCACACACCCACACACACAACCACACACCCACACAACCACACACCCACACACCCACACACCCACACACCCACACACCCACACACCCACACACCCACACACCCACACACCCACACACCCACACACCCACACACCCACACACCCACACACCCACACACCCACACACCCACACCCCACGCCCACACGCCCACACGCCCACACCCCACACCCCACACCCCACACGCCCACACCACATACGCCCACACACCCACACACCCACACCACATACGCCCACACACCCACACACCCACACACCCACACGCCCACACGCCCACACCTTCGTTTCAAAATAACATTTTTGTGCCAATAAGCAATTTGTATAAATGAACCAGAGAATTATCAGACAATATTTGCAAATAATTATAGTTCCATTATGTAATGCGATTGATGGTGAACGGATGAAGAAATTTGTATTGATGCTGAAGCAATGGAATGAGAAATGTTAGCGCGAATGTTGAAAGTAGTGGCAATATATGGTGTGTAACCATTCCACTGTATGATTATGCACATGGAAACACCCCATACGATAACAAGCCACGGACAAACAATTTAATACAGTTTGTAACATTAAAATTGCACTATCGTGTAACGGTTAGTCTTCTCAGAGGGTCGTGATTTTTGTGAGGCTGGGATATGTCATTATCCAAGTATATGTAAATTAGCAGAAGCATTTCATGTGGCTCAAGAAACCCAACCGTGGGGTCAGTTGAGCATAACAACAGTTTTACATTTAAAGCAGAACAATGAGTTTAACATGCGATTTTTATTACCGCAAAAACCTGGTATACATGTTCTATATGTGCTACGAGTAACACATCATGACCTTGAATTATATTCAGGCGTTACAATACCTGCCTGTCACGCATTACTACTATTTCGGGGAGGAATATGCCTCAATAAACATGTGCATCAATGTCATTTACAAAAAAGTAAGTTATAGTTTTCGTTACAAAATATATTAATATATTAACTGTTTATGGTCGTGTGTGTGTGTGTGTGTGTGTGTGTGTTTGTGTGTGTGTGTGTGTGTTTGTGTGTGTGTGTGTGTGTGTGTGTGTGTGTGTGTGTGTTTGTGTGTGTGTGTGTGTGTTTGTGTGTGTGTGTGTGTGTGTGTGTGTGTGTGTGTGTGTGTGTGTGTGTGTGTGTGTGTGTGTGTGTGTATGTGTGTGTATGCTCGAGTGTGTTTGTGTGTGTGTGTGTGTGTGTGTGTGTGTGTGTGTGTGTGTGTGTGTGTGTGTGTGTGTGTGTGTGTGTGTGTGTGTGTATGTGTGTGTTTGTATTCCTACATGGTGTTGTCTCGTCTCATTAAGATATTGCTCACTAACAGGTCTGGAAGCATAGTTAGCTTAACTGTCGATTCGGACACATAATATATGTCCAAAGCAAGCGACTGTTTACAAATGCACACATTTCTGTCGCAAAACATTGTAAACAGCACCCAGTCTGGGTTTACCAATGTCCTTCCATATCAGATATACAACTGCAGCTGTCATGGGTAAATTCGTTACATGATTATTCCATCCAGGTATTAACACTTTCTGTTTCACTTGCTTTATCAATTGTCCACCTGACTTGGATAATACGTTAAAGGTATCATCATAAAATGTATCAATGTCAGCAATATGGCTATGGTTTTGACAGCTGGCGTCACAAAGAACATGATTCCTATAATGATCATGAACACAGAACAGCAAAAGGTCTTCCGTTGCTCGATTCCTGTCTTGTTGTCCATGGCTCCTGCTGCAGAATATATGTGTAACCTGATGTCTAAGCACTCAAACATATTTATCCAAACATACACTGACATTTCCGCACTAAAAACGCCGAAGAAATGGTTAAAAATAGATAATAAGGCAATTATTATTTGTATTTTAACAGGACATTGGTAGTCCAATGTATGGTTAAGAATCGTTGATAGCCGCCCGCTCACTCAATTAATATGTAATTGTTAACCATTATTGTCAGTTGGCTGGTCTAGGTTATCAATCGTTTCAATACAATGCGACGTCAATTTGCTTTCCCACCATAAAAAATGGCCAGGTCTACGTATAATGGGAGACCAAGTGTTATTTTAGTCGGCCGCGATATTTTTTAACGCGCATCCAACCGGAAAACAACTTGTTTACATCAAACGGCACTGACGCTATAAATAAGCTGGGTAACAAGTGACTACGAACTACACACGGGAATATTGTTATGGCTAGTTGCTACCTCGCCACATAGAAATGTATGCCCATCGTGTCAGAAGTACTCACAACCTTACCCTAATTCCAATATTCAATTTAAACGTAACCCTATACATAACCCTTTTTGCACACCAGACCAACTATAAAAGGGAATTTGTAGTGTGGTAGGGTAGCAAGAAGCTGTCCTCGGGAAAACAACGAGTTGTATCTGGCAATACACTGTCCCTGTGCAATACTCATGCCATAGTCAGACACGACTCTGTAGTCCGCCTTTCATTCCACCATCTTGTTTAACCCATAGCCTTCCATGCCAGGGGTGGGTTTTTATACTACTGTAACACAACCCCGGACATTTATCGCCGTCAACTTAGGAACTAATATATCTAGAATATGAGTTCTGATTCAAGTGCTCTCCGTGTCACATAAATTGTTGTTTACATTCAGTTAAGAATCCTGCACAACTTCAAGGAATAATTCCACGAACTCTGTCATTTTCCATCCGGACACTTACACGTGTTAGAGAAAGTAAAAAAGGTAAGTTCTTATGTAGCGCAGTATCCATAGCTTTGGACTGCTCAAAGGGCTTTACACTTTATACCCTGGCAGGTCTGTTAAATCAAACTCCATCTCGACTTCTCTGGGAAGCATTCAGCAACGCTGCAATTACTGCGCGAAGACTATTCGTACACATATATCCACCACTGTCAGGTATTCGTTCGTACAGCTGAGTGAACTGAAGCAACATAGAGTGAACGATCTTGCCCAAGGTTAGAACGGCAGCACAGGATTTGAACCCGGGTTATCTCGATTGAGAGTGCGATTGCTTTAATCACTGCGTCACTGCCTCAACATAAGAGAGGTACTAAAAACCAAGTTCCCGTAAAAAATCAGCCAAGCCTAAGTTTTATCGATCGATATATGATGTAATAAATAAATCCACGTTTCGATAGGTCAATCAGGGTTATGCTAATTTATTATTTATTAAGCGCACTTTCGCTTGACAGACGTGATGTTATTCACGTGTTTTTCGCTTGTGTCAAGCGTTGTTAGAAGAAAAGATATTGATATATAAATAATAAAAAATGTTATTATCATATATTATGTAAAACGTTGTTAAAACAATTGGTAAACAATCAATAAAAATGGTATTAAAATTAAATAAATATGTAAATAAATAACTTAAATGGTCATTTCCACGCTTTCCTATGATACATTCT
>OZ023205.1:27306864-27409364 GCA_963995525.1 Escarpia spicata | reverse complement strand
CTGTAACATAAAATGTGCTAGCTGTAGTACACAGGAAACAGTCTATATAAAGACTAATTTAGTTAAGCTATCAAATAAATTATACTAGTGATATGGCGCCTTGCAAGCGGCAAGTCAAGGCAAAGCGACACTTGGTGTGCGATCACAGCCACAGCTGGGTGGATTTTGCATTGTCCGGCTGTGGGAAGTAATGGGCAGAAACCAAGTAGCAGGGATTCACCTTTCAGTGCGTGGGTGTTGGAAGGTGGAGTGCAGAAGGAGATAGTTAGGTTGAGATATATTGTGAAGGGGATGGAAATTAAAATTAGCAAGGACACAGGTGGAATGGAGAGAGACGACGGAGTTCGAGATGGGAATACTGTGAGACTGAAGGAGAAGAGTAGTGGCGAGAAGACTGAGGAAAGGAGACTGAGAGGAGGGAAGCTGATTGTAGGGGAAGAAATTATGAAATCGACGACAGAAAACGTGACAGGCGTGAAAGTGACAGGGGAGAAATTGACCGTTGAGAAGGAGGGGGGGGGGGGAATGGGACGGAAGAGGAGAGAAGAAAATGTGATTGAGGCAGTGAGAAAAGAGAGTTTGCTCATGGCAGAATCTATTATGAGAAAGAGAGATAAGACACTAATGGGGAGGACGTCGTTGTTTGTCTACCGGGGGTAGGATAGAACATGTGACTGAAAGAGTAGATAAGGTTTTGGGTCATGGAAAGGGAGGGTCTATGCTAGTACACGTAGGGAAAATATTGTAGACAGGGAGGGAACAACTGTGATAGTACAGAAGTACAGAGAGTTAATGAGGAAGCTAAAGAAGACAAGAGTTGAACAGACTATTCTCTCAGAATGTTGCAGTAATGGGAGGAAGGGGGAAAACATATAGAATCTGCAAGAGGATGGCGATCAACGCACTAGTTGAGCAGAAGTGTGATGAAGAGGAGGTGGGATTCACAGTGTTAGGGGGTACTTTGTTGGGAGGGCAGATATGTACATGAGAGATGGCTTCCATCTAAGTTGAAAGGGGCAGCAGTATTCTCAGAGAACCTGCTGCGATCTGTTGACAGTGGGATAGGTTGCATATATTAAAACTAGATTCGCAGGGGGGACTAACAGAGAAGCCTGAAACTGGAGGCATAGAAAAAGAAAGCACACATAAATCAGCAACGAACAGTCTGGAAAATTGTCCTGGGGCTGGATATAAATGTGTTTATTTAAATGTAAGGAATACATTTAAAAAAATAAATGAAGTAAACATTATGGTAGAAGATACTGACCCTCACATAATATCTATTACCGAATCATAGGCCATCACCGATATATCAGATGCCGAATTGGGACTGACAGAATATGTAATGTTTAGGAAAGATAGAATAGGAAGAAGGGAAGGTGGAGTTATTTTATATATTAAAGAATCTATCCAGGCTGATGAAATAAAATTAGAAAGAGAAGCAGATTGTGAAGAAGCTGTTTGGTGTAACATAGTTACAGGAAACTCAACGTTAACAGTTGGGTTACTTTATCGAAGTCCAAACATAAGCATAGAAGAGAATGAAAAAGCAAACAACGCTATAAAGAAAGTGAGCAACCGGGACTGTCTCATTATGGGGGATTTTAACCATTGGATATACATTAGAACTATTTACAGAGTATGGGGAGTGAGAACCATAAGTATTTAGTTTTAGTACAAGATAGTCTCCTTTCTCAACATGTGCTAGAACCAACCAGGGGCGAAAATGTGTTAGACATAGTTTTGTCCTCACAGAAGAAATTAGTTGACAATGTCATGATATGTGAGCCACTGGGAGTAATGATCACAACCAGATACATTTTACCATCAAAGTAAAATCTGAAAGGAATAGCAAAAGCAATATAGGAGACATTTCCACAAAGGAAGGTATAAGGACTTGAGGAAATATTTAGCAGAATGCAGAAATATTTTAAATAATGAAATTGAGTGCATCGTAGATAAATTTGTTCCATTGAAAAAAAACAAGGGTAATGGTCCAAAAAGAAACAATTATCAAAAGAAGACCTGAACGAGTATTTTAGTTCAGTTTAGCAGGGAAAATATTAGTTCACTGCCAGTACCAGAGGATAAATTCAAGGGGACAGATTCAGACAGTTTAGGACAGTTAATGGTAACCCATAGATATGGTAGCTAAGACAATAAGGGTTAAGAAGGATAATAAATCACCTGGAGAGATGGGATTCTGTCTAAACTACTATTGGACATTTTAGAACAAATTGGCGTACCGCTTGCAACAGTTTTCAAGCTGTCATGAGAAGAGGGAGTGGTTCCTTTAGAATGGAAAGAAGCAAACATTATGCCGTTATTTAAAAAAAAGGTTCTAGAAACAAGTCAGAGAACTATAGACCAGTGAGTTTAACATCAGTGATTTCCAAATTATTAGAAAGACTAATTAAAAATCACATGGTGAATTTTCTTGTTAAACATAACTTGATAAACCCATCTCAACATGGGTTTCTAAAAGCGAAATCATGCTTAACTTATGTTTTTTTGGAAGATATCACTAAGTAGGTAGACAAGGGATCACCTGTATGTATCATCTTCTTACTTTTTTCAAAAAGCTTTCGACGAAATGCCACATCAAAGGTTACTGCTTAAACTAAAGGCCCATGGTATAGGAAATGGTATAATTAATTGGATAGAAAAATGGCTGATTGACAGAAGACAACGGGTTGTTGTTGATGGGGACGCTTCAAACTGGAAACCAGTATTGATTACTTGGACTACATTATTCTTAATATATATATATATATCAACGATTTGGACGATGATATAACAAGCAAGATGTTGAAATTTGCGGATGATACAACAATTTTAGAAGGATTAAAAGTAATGGAAATAGACAGCATTTACAAGATGGTATAGATAGGTTGTTCAAATGGTCTGTAATGTGGCAAATGTTGTTCAATTTTGGGAAATGTAAATGCCTCCACACAAGACATGTGTACGAAGATGTAGAATATATAATGGGGGGTACTGAACTAAGTACTACTGTAAAAGAAAAAGTCTTAGGGTTAACCATTAGTGCTGATATGAAGGTTTCAGGACTCTGCGGAAGTAGTATATAGGTGGTTTGTAATACGTAATCAGGGAGGGGTATGTGCTCCCATGGTCATTTTCTGCTGACCTAAGGCTATTTTCTATGACTTCCGGTTCCGTTACTCCATAGCGCCATCTAGCGAATGTCATCGTTACTCCATAGCGCCATCTAGCGAATGTAATCCGTAATCAGAGGAGGGGTATGTGCTCCCATGGTCATTTTCTGCTGACCTAAGGCTATTTTCTATGACGTGACATCCGTTACTCCATAGCGCCATCTAGCGAATGTAATCAGAGGAGGGGTATGTGCTCCCATGGTCATTTTCTGCTGACCTAAGGCTATTTTCTATGACGTGACATCCGTTACTCCATAGCGCCATCTAGCGAATGTGGCGGGTAAAACGGGCGGGCAGGCGGGTAGAACGGGCGGGCAAAACACTAGCGCCATCTAGCGAATGTGGCGGGTAAAACGGGCGGGCAGGCGGGTAGAACGGGCGGGCAAAACACTAGCGCTATCTAGCGACTGTGGTGGGTAAAACGGGTAATGAAGGTTGTTCTTCCAGGGTGGACGGGGGCGGGTATTGTGTGTGTGTGTGCGTGTATGAATGCACGTGTATGAAATAACGAACGAAACACCAAAGTATACGTGTGCACACGAATTTTATTGACTAAAGATACAAGCGTATATGAAACCGTGTTTTAGTAACCACAGGTGTGATGACACGACTTACGGGTGAGTGAACACCACGCCAGCGGTTCGTAGTAATATGATGATGATATTACGACTTATGGGTGACTGAACATCGCGACAGAGGTCGTGAGCTTACGGGTGTGTGACCACCGCGTCAGAGGCTCGAATCATATGATGACGATGATGACGATACCTGTTGTCCGTTAATGAAACACGGTATGTTGAAACATCTTAGTTCAATAGTTTAAGCCAGTCGAACACACGACAATCGTTTGCTACCAGATCAGTGCCGAAACCTTTTACGAATTCCTTTATAGGAAGTCCACGACAACGAAACATGAGATAAGCAACACAGTATTGTCCGCAAACATTAGATACGAGACTCTGAAGTCTCTTTGAATTATGAGTCCATTGTACGCAATGTTTATTCATGAATCGTCGGAATTCGATGTGTTGTGGCGGCAAGCCGTACGAGCAGAAGTATTCACCTTGCCTATTATCGTCCACGTACAGTGCTATCCAATGTTCTCCCGGTTTCGTTCTGTTGTGCGTGTTGCAGACGAAGGCAACCGGGTAAGTGTCTATCGTTTCGGTGAGGAGTACGTCTTTGGGTACGACCCTACGAACGATGTCCTTGGCGTACGTATCCCGGAAGAGTAGACGGGTGATGTGCAGGGTTTCCATCAATGATCGAGGATGATGTTACGATTCTTGTCGATCTCCAGGACAGCCTCGAACTCGGCGTAGACGATGACGTTCACAGTGGTGGTCAGTGCTTCGGAGAAATGAATCTCCATGCGCAGGTTGCCCTTTTGTACCAGATGGAAGGAGCAGTCGTCGCACGCGTCAGGAGTGAGATCCAAGCCGAAGAAGGTGTAGCCGTGGCGGAAGTCGTTGCGTGTCAAATCGTTTCCTTCGTCCTGCCACAGCTTACCTGTCGAGGTGAACATGTTGTGATAGGACCTGACGAAGAGGTCGGTGTCGAATTTGGGCTGGAAAGGTTTGGAGGGTATCTGTCGTCCGTCCACGTACACGGCCAGGAAGTTGATTTTGTTGTTTTTTGCGTTGAACGGGTTTTTAATGTAACTTCCGTTGAAGGAGTCGTTGTCGATGCAGCACAGCACGAGACGTTTTGGAAGAGTGCCAAGAAAGAGATTCTCGTGCGTGTGCGAGCGGGTGCCTGTGGGAATGGAGTAGACTTTGCAGTTGACGGGTCGTATTGGGTACTTGGCTGTGGTTTTTTCGAGGGTCCTGATGTGAGCTATATGCACAGCAGGATTGAGCGTGGTCTTCTTGACGAACAGCGTGGCATTGATGATCTTTATCGTGTAGCCGGCGTCGTCTCCATCAGCCATGAGTGCGAAGGTGTCCTTGCTGCGTACCAGACGTATCTTGACCTCTACGTTGTTGATGAGGAATTTATCTTGGAGGAAGAGGTCCACGTGGAGACGACCAATCATATCGACCACGTGACTCGTAGTCGTAAAGTTTCGTCTGGTCATGAACCCCTTGTTGGCTGCAACTCCGTCGACTATTTCGACGGATTCCATACAATCACTCGTATCCTTGTACCACAGCTGACTCGTCAGTTGCGTCTCCTTGGCGTCGGTCCCGTAACTCAGCAGCGTCTCTATGTAGGCGCGGTACGGGTACGTGTTGCTCGACTGGGTGACGAGTGTTCCGTTCAGATAGACGTCGACCTGACTGAAAAGGGAATGGAGCCAGTTATTCACTGGACCGACGGGAGCGTCGGCAGCGAGGTCGCTTCCGTCGGCATTGGTTATTTTCGCTTGAACGTGTAGCCTCGTGCTGGCGAGATCCATGTAATCGTCTCCGGAACCGGGTATCACGAATTCTATCGGTCCACCCGACTCGAGTGACGACATGGGTTGATGTTGCACCTCATGACTGTCGATGATACTGGTCTGAGTCGGAGGCACGGTGAAGATATCTAGTTCGCTCTTGAGTCCCTCACACGATTGTTTATGAACGAACGCCATCGTCGAATATGTCGGCTTCGCGTGTCTTTTGTAAGCAGCGGCGGCGGCGTGTCTTGTTAGTCGTCCGTCTCCTGACTGTACTGACTCGATTCCTAGGGAAGGAGTGTCTTATATTCCTCGACTTACGTGCTTGTACACCGGCAGGGCTCATGATTTGACTCAACATGTCCCTACCGGCGGCCGTAACGCGACGTTTGGCAGACGTTTTGATGTTCTCCCCCGACAGGACGTCGTCGGCTATACGTGCACCGGTCGACACCGCTCTCTTTCCAAGAGCCACGGCGCCTCTCTTGACGAGTGGCATGATGGTACGTAGTAGACCTCCGAATAGACTTCCTAGACCGTGTCCTCGTTGGTAGCGGGCACCTACAAAATAGGGAAGTGCACCTCCCGCTTGTCGTGTGTAGTAGTCGTTGTAATTCATCTCACTGAAACAGTGGCGTCCGTCGTCGTCGGAAATGAAGTGTCGTCGTCAGTTTTCCACGTTCGAATGGCACGTGTCGACCGGCATCGTCTCTTATATCTATCTCTATCGTACCAAAGTCTTTGATCAGAACGGGTAGGTACTGGATCTTGTCGAAGGTCATCGACACGGTGTCGCTTTGTTTACCCCTCACCGGAACTATACGTAGCAGTGGAACGTGGCTGTCGCCAACGATTCGAGGTTCGATGACGCCCGTGTAGATGTAGAGTGATTCGAAACCTCGCGTCATGTCCACCACGGAGTCGGCATCGATCACCGTTTCCTTCATCGTCTTCATCCTCCTCATATCTCCGTATAGTATGGTGTGACGGAATCCTAGAATGTTCTTAAATATTTCTCCGCTCACTATGGCATTCGATAGCAACACCACAAAAACCTTGTGCGTGATGGAGCTGTAGTATAGGCGCACGACATTATTCGGTAGCACTTTTGTTATAGCTTTGTTTATTGCTTTGACGAGATACTGTGGTCCCTGATAATATCCGCCTTCGATCTTGGTTTTTATCGTAGTCATCTCGATCTCGTCATCTATATTTCGTAGCGCTATACCGAACCACGTGTCACTCTCTCTCACATTGTACCAACTATGAGGATAGATTATCTCCGCCAGACCACACTCCCACTCACCCCCCACCAAGTTGATACGTTGCGGTAGCGTCGTGATGTAGTTGGTCAACGTGTTGTCGGGATGCGTATTCATGGAAGCGTTGCTAGGTAGCGTCAGGTAGAAATCACTGCTGGTGGTCATCCTGTTGTTGTTGTTCTTGTCGCAGCGTCGGATTGGGTAGCAGGTAACCCAACGAACTACTCAACAGGGCCGTCCACAGAGTTGGGTTCTCGTGTCCGACGGATAGGTTATAGATGCTGACCAAGATGACACTGTACAAGACGATAACCTGACACACAAAAACGATCTCCTCTTTGGGACACGCAGTACCGAAGATGTGCCACGGAGTCCTCTCTTTTTGTGGTGGTGCGTCGACTTCTTCTACTTCTTCTTCTTCGACAACTGTTGTCGTCTCGTTCGTCATGAGTGGATGAATGACATCTCGTCGGACAGGTGACTAGTCTTTATAGTCCAACGAGACCCTTGGCATCAATCCAACTGTTGAATTTCGAAGGGTATCCAAACCATTTCACCAACACCTCCCTTCGCCTTCCTACCTTGCGTCTCTGCACTATCGATTCCACGCGGTACAGTTTATCGATCGGAACCGTCACCTTCTGCAACTCCGGCTCGTAGAAGGTACCGTCCAGTGTCTCTCCGAGATCGTCCGTTAGACGATAGACGGGTGGATCGGATGGATGCACCTCGCGTATCGTGAATATTTCCTCTGTCCAATTCGCCATGTAACCTTTGTCGAACCGTCTCTTGACCTTGCTGATGCGTACGCGATCCCCCACGTGGTACTTGGGTACGCCCTTACCGTGATGACCACCGTACAAGGTCTGCCACACCTCTTCCTGATTAGTGTCATCCACCTGCGACGGAGCCATCTCGATGCTACGGTGGGGTGTGTCGTTGTACGTCCGCACCAGATCCGGAAGGATATCGATGTATCGCCACGTTTCTTTATGTGTCAGGTATCGCCACATCCGCGTCTTAAGGGTGCGATTGAAGCGTTCCACGACGCTCGCCTTGGTCTCCTCGTTGTAGGTGGAGAAGTGTTGGATACCGTACTTTTCCAATACATCTCGAACGCTACGGTTAAAGAATTCCAGACCTCTATCGGTCTGCAACAACAGCGGTCGAACACCGTCGTTGGTGAAGAGTCCTTCCAGCGCCTTCGACACGGACGTCGCAGACTTGTTCTTCAGGGGAACGCATCGGGCGACTTTCGAGAAGACATCGATCACCGTGAGTAGGAAGGTCGTACCGTCGTTTTCTTTTTTCAGATTGGCCACGTCGACGAGATCGGCTTGCCACTGTTGATTCCGGCCTCCGACGACCACGCGTCGCCTCTTGAAATGAACTCTGACCGGTTTGTGTAGAGTATAGGCGTTCTGTTCCGATAGCCATTGTTCGACGATCTTTCTCGGTACACGTTGTATAGGTCGGAAGTCGACTCGTCGCAAAGACGCGAGACCCCCGTAACTCCCTACCTTAGTAGGATCGAAGTAGACTTCCTGGAGCTTTTTCCTCTGAGATGCCATAGTCGTATAAGATAGTCGACGGTGATTCCGGTCACGATGTGAAGCGTGGCGTAAACGATACCGCTAAACAGACGAATGCTCCACGTCATCATGCGTCGTCGTCTTTAAAGATTCTCCCAATACTGTGTCTTACGTGCTTCCGTCGGTGGTGTAGGGAAAGGGGTAGACGTCGAGTCCATCCGTTTACGACGCGTGAGGGGTGTCCACTGCAGGGTTCGTCGCGCTCTACCGAGCGATCGTGTGGCCGCTGCCGCTACCGCACTCTTCTTTTGCGACTGCTGAATGTGTCTTTTCCTGTCCTGGTTACCCACCAACTCCATGGGTACGTTCGCGTCACCGAGTTGACGCGCAAACACCTGCCATCCCGTCGGATTACCGGTGGTCTTGCGCTTGCGTAGAACATCGTTTACGAGATCAACCACGTTACTTCCGCCTACCGCTACTCCTCTGTGCATGATCTCTCCTCGTGCGTTCCATTTGACGTCTCCTCCTTTGAGACGTTCCATCAGTTGCGTAGCTTTGCTTCGAAGGGCCTTTGGAACGCTGTTGACGACTTCCGTTTCTATACCGCCCGCCCCCGCCGCAGGCGGGGGCGCCGGGACAATTGCCGCCGCCGCCGCCGCCGCCGCCGCCGCCGCCGCCGCCGCCGCCGCCGCCGCCGCCGCCGCAGCAGCAGTGGGCAATGATGGTTGTGGCGTGTCCACCACGTTCATCACGCGCACCGGTTCTCGCATGCGACGATCGGACAACGCGTTGTAGCGTTGCAACACTTGATTATACATGATGACCTTGTCTCCGTCGCTGATATCCTGTCTATCGAGTATACCTTTCATCTCGTTATCGAGGTCGTGTACCTTCCGCTCTAGGGTATTCGTTGGTGGTGCGCGAAGACTGTCCAAAAGTCGTGGATCTACCAAGGCCATCTTCCGTGTGTGCTCCATGTCGTCTACTTGAGTAACACCTCTTTGAGCAAGGGTAGAATGATCGAAGTAGCCAACGGTGCTAGCAAAGCACCCAGGAAACCACCGGTCTGGTTCTCTTCGTCCTGGTTATTATTACCTCGTCGACGACGTCTCCTGACCGGTACGTTTCTTCGTCCCAAGCCCTGCAGCAGAATACGACGTCTCCTATCTGCTGCCTGACCTCTCTCTGACAACTCGCGCAGTTTTGTTTTGTATTTATTCAAACGTTGTCTCTGTACGGGAGTCAAGGGAATGTTCTTCTTCAATATGTTGTAGGCACACTCAGCCAATGCACACAAGAGGTCAGCGTCAGCGTTGTTGATGATGGCTCGTCTCAATTTCGTGCTCTTGTATCTGTTGAGAGCCTGTATGCATAGGATATGTCTCTTCACGAGCTCGGACATCCTGCAACTGAACAGACGATGTCCATGCGCAGTCGTCTTATAGCTTGGGTTGGTACACGTACTGAACACCGTCGTCCGGAAAGATGGTCGTGCGCAGACGCATGTCTTCAGGTGTGTCCTGTTTCAGATCAATCAGGAGATAACCGTATGGTAATGACGTGGCGTCTTTGAACGATTCCTGTACAAACTTCAGCTGTCTCGGATACATCTGTCGTGCCAAGTGACCTATCTGCGACGCGTCGCGTGGATTCTTGAAGAGCACCATGTATTGCGCGTTCAGACTGATCGTGCGACTCTCCTTATTTTTTGGAAACAGGTTCTGCACGAGATAGAGAACGGAGGTGTTCTGATGATGACTCTTTTTCGTGAACAAGGTCGTGACCCTTTCATCCGTTTCCGCCATCAGATCGTCTATGACCACGAGGTTTCGCGTCGATGCATCGAAATCACCCTTCGGCAAACCTTCCTCGAATCGTATCAAGTCGTTATCTATGGATGCGTAGGCGTTCTGCCACTCTCCGTAACACCACGTGATCTTCTCCGGAGGTGGATCTATCATCGTTGCAGCGTGACGTAGAATACGCGTCACGAAGGTACTCTTACCACATCCTGTTGGTCCCGCGATTATACAGGTGAAGGGATGTTTCCATCGCGTATCCATGATCGTTCTAGTAGACGGTTGCGTTCTCTGTTACGTTAGATGATAATACGACAATACCTCCACCACATGGAGAGCGAAGGGGAACGTAGAACAACTCGTATAGGATGTACAGCAGCAGCACTCCGATCGTTCCTAGTGTCAATGTTCCTACGACCACTCGCGTCCGTGACATGATGTTCTGTGACGATGGATTGCGTGACATCTATCTAAGTAACTTTTTTTTTTGTCTACTGTCTGCCTACTAACCACGTGACAACAAAGTGGTGCCTATAACCCCAACTAACGTAGGGGCGCATTTCCGCTTTGTGTCAGTAGTGTTTCGGCGTAGACCACAGCAATCGTCACCATCACACATCCACAGGTCCCGTTGTGACTCCGTCTTCGTGGACCACGCGCTTGGCATAGAAGTAGGTCAAGGCTGCGCGTTCCTGCATGTACGTCAACACAGACGAGTGATTCACCTGGAAGCCACGGTTGTTTCCGCTTCCGCTCCGTCGATTGGTGAGCACGTCCAGGAACACCTGCTTGTTGATGGTGTTGAGTCGCTTGTTTAGACCCTTGGTGCTGTATTTATCGACCGTACCCGAACAATAGTAGGTCTTGCTGCACAGACCCAGGAAACAGTCGCCTGACCATTCGACCTTGAAGAGTCCCGGTGTTCTCTTGTCGTACGCCCTGCGCGTCTCGCAACACGTCTCGGTACCGTCCCACACACGTCCAGCCAGTCGACAGCGTACGTACTCGAATCGATGATCATCGCAACATTCGGACGGTAGCCATTCGGAACGGTTACGAAAGTAGTCTTCGCGTAGTGTCGGGGTCACGAGGTCGTCGACGGACTCACCTGCTAGAGCCAAATAGGCGCTGTGCGTATCGGTTTCGCAGTACTCGAACAGAGGACGTTCCACGTACCTGACCATGAAGTCGTAGTAGAACTCCAACATGCGCAGTTTGGCCCACTGCAACACGAAGAATCCCACGTGTGTGGGCAGGGTGTATTTGATGGTGTGCTTGTGCATCTCTATCTCGTACGCATCGTTGGTCACGACGTCGAGTTGCCGGAAGCGACGATTGTTGATGACCATCGATGCCCTCTTCTCTGTACAATAGCTGACTTCGCGGTGCCTATCGACGTTGGTGATAAATTTCCCATAGGAAGAATTGCCCATCAGTTTGTTGGTGTCCGCGATCATGGCCTTGTCGGGGTGGACGTCTCCTTCGCGACGCGCAGTGGACACCGCCTCACCGAATCGTCGGAAGCAGGCGATCGGTGTGTACTCGATGACCTGATAGATGTGGGTCACCTCCAGTCCGTGTTCCAGATACCATCGCAAGAGAGGTGTTGCGAGCAAGATCTTATCTCCACGATAACTTCCGATGAGCATGCGACGCGGGGTTTTCATGATATCGTGTTCTTCGGCGTATCGACGCATATACGGTCCGAGGTCATCGCGGGTCATGTGAATGTTCTTGAAGATGGGCTGCATCTCGGCAAAGTGCGCGTGCAATTCCTCCGGTACGTGAATGTCGCACTGAATCATTCCGAAAACCCTGCCATTACGTACCCCTGTCAGGATCTCTTGTGATGTCATCTTCCATGGCACGTCGCGTCGACGACGACGAAAGGCGGCGTTCAGAAACAGTTTCACACACGGATCGCGTTTCGTGACCTTCCACTCGCATTCCCACATCTCGACGACCTCGACAAAGTGACGAAGGTAGCTCGTGTTCTTTCGTGTTTCGTCGAGGAGATGAGCCATGGGTTTCCCGTTGACCTTGTTGACGTCAAGACCGGTGCACGGACATCCGTGATAGAAGCATCCGTGAAACTGATAGGCTGTGTTTGTTTCGCTGCACCAACCGTCCACCAGGAGTTTACCGATGCGCTTCTCTCGTCCGTTGGACTGGTGACGTATGACGCGTCCCGTGCTTTCGGACTCCCACGACAACCATTCGGAGGCCATCTGTCCGGTGGGCTGTGCTGCTTCCGGTCGGAAGTCCTTCTCTTCTCGTCGTCGTGTATACCATCCTGTTGGCATGTCCTGTGATAGAGACCACAGATACAATGCATTCGCATCATAGCCGACAATGGACTGACACGTTCGAGCTGCATCACCGTAATCCTTCCGACGTATCTTCGTGACCCCTTTCTCGTGATGTCTGGTGAAGATGAGCGAAGGTCCTCCAACGATGTTATCTCTGATCAGTTGATGGACATCCTTGTTCGTCTCATTGAAGAGGGTGAAGAAGGTCTTCTCCGGTACATAGTTGAACAGGTGGCTCAAGGTCAAACCGGGTATACTGATGGCTTGTTTGAACATGTCGAGACCACGTTGTTGGTAGAAGGCAAACTGTTTGTCGATGGCCTCTAAGAACGGTACAACATCTCTGTTGTTGTACCAGACGAGAAAATCTCGCAACGTCTTCATGTTGTTGTCTCGCCACGCCTCTTGACATCGGGTATAGTCCTCATCGGAAATACCTTCGTTCTTCAGTCTACTGAAAAAGGCCTCTATGGGAGGTAGAGCGGTGTCGTCGAGTCTCTCCAACCTGTCCATGTATTCGTATGGGAAGTGACCTTTCGTAACCTCGCAACCGTACGCTTTCAGGTACTTATCGTACGAGAATCCTGGGGCGATATAATGAGTCATATCAAGGAATTTCAGGTTATCCGTCGATAGACACATAAACGTGTTGCCACGTTTGATGACGTGAAAGTCTCCAGGATCCTCCTCCTCCTCCTCCTCCTCCTCCTCCTCCTCCTCCTCCTCCTCCTCCTCCTCCTCCTCCTCCTCCTGTATCTCCTCGTTCTCTTCTTCTCTTTCTTTTGGTGTGGATAGGAAGTAGGATATCAGGAACTGTTTGATGACGTTCAGATCGTACCTGCTCGAGTTGAATCCGATGACGGGTAACTGATGAAGCCAACCGTACAATTGACCCATGAGTGTCTTGTAGGGATTGGTTGGTTTTCGCTTAGACTCCTTGTCCTCCTTCACCGCTGCCGCCTCGTTCTCGTCCCAGGTCGCGATTTCTAACGCGAGTTCTTGAAGGACGCTCTCGTAATCGACTATCATGATTTCGTAGGCAGCATTGCTCATAGACTGAAGCATGGACATCATGTCGGACACCAACTTGTTGCTATCACCATCAGTGATAAGACATCGCGCTTCTTCGAATCCAGGTACGTTACTCGCCAGTGACACACTCAACGGCACGTGACGAGACACCCAATGAACCTTGTTGCTGTCCGATGGAAGGTGTGACGTATCGAACCAGGACTCGAAGTCGAAGGTAGCACGATAGGGGTAATACCGTAAGGAGTCGGGGACATGAATGTTTTCGTCGTCCAAACGCTGGAAGACTGTCGGCGTCGGATGGTAGACACCACCGGGATAGATTTTTCGCACGCCACCCTTACACCTACGCTCGTGTCTCTCTAGTTGATACGCGTCTTTCCACAACGAGTCACCACATTTCCTACAACGATATGAGTGACAGTACATGTTGATGTCTTTTATATAGGAAAAGTGTGTCTCGTACATATTGATGTACAAGGTGTCGGAATAGTGACACAATGAACGACGTACGAGTTCGGCGGTCACCTTTCCGCCTTCTACTTCCGTTGGTTCGATGAGGGTGTAGACGCACACATTGATCTCAAAGGTGGTCTCGATACGATAGAGGTCGTCCATTGTCACTCCCTCAAAGTCTTTCATAGACACTCCTCCTCCTTCGTCTTGCTGCTCGTACTTCTCGTAGAGTACCTTCACAGTGGGTTCCAGGTAACGTGGGTCATATCCATGATGCAGAGCCAGACAACGGAAGAAGCACAGATTGTCGGTGTACTTCTTGTTGTTGTTGACTTCTCTTTCTAGACTGATGACAGCCAAGTTATTCTTGATGTACCTGGAAACGGTGATGTCCACGCATCCTATAGGATGGTCTACGATGTGGTTGACGAAGAAGGTGACGTTCGTGACCCTCTCGCATACCCATTGACTGTTCGGACGTTGATTGATAGCCCACTGCAACACGTCTGTTTCTCGGATACGCTCCAGAAATACATCAAAGTCTTCGGTGTTGGTAATCAGACACGGTTCATCGAGGTAACGTCCACAACAGTTACTTGATGAATGATAATATCTATACCTATTGGTGATCTTGTTCCTCAGCACAAATCCGTAACTAAGATTAATCTTAAAGGCGTGTTTCTGTTGACGAAACATGATCTTCAAGGATGGTTCTAGATGAGTCGTGTCCGGTGTCGTCACCCTGTAATTGAAAGTGGATTGAACGGGTCCTCTGTTCACGTGACTTCTGATGGTTGACCAGTGGTTTCGAACGACATCTTGCAGATGATCGTTGTCCAAGAGGGGAGGTTGTATGGGATCGATGTTGTTGTCGTCGTCACGTGGTGGTGGCTCTTCGCGTCTCGTTCGCTTGGTTGACTTCCTCTTGTTCCTCATGACTTCTTCTCGTCTTCTACATACCTTGATATGCCGTAACAAGTTGTCACGTCTTGTGAATTCACGTGCGCAAATCTCACAGCGGTGGATATCGTTTTTCTCCACAGGTACCTTACCACATGACGTCTTCGTGTGACGTAACAAGGTGTATCGTCTCGCGAACTCTTTTGAACATACCTGACATCGATGGGTGGTTCTTTTGGATTCAGAAGATGGCGCCACTCGCGACGGTCCTTTGTTGTAGTAGGCATGATCGTCTTCGATAACTCGTGGTGGTGGTACCGATAAATGACTTAGATGGATGTGACGTTGCAAATCCTCGTATGTATCGCTGACGATACCACAATGACGACAAACGTGCTTCTTCATGACGCCGCGTCTCCATCTACAACTGAAGGACGAAGGATCCTTGTCTATCTATATATATATGTAAACAGGGACACTATGTGATGACGTGGCTACGTATAAAAAACGATAGTGTGTGTGTGTGTGTGTGTGTGTGTGTGTGTGTGTGTGTGTGTGTGTGTGTATACCGCAAAGTCACTCTTTGAAACGAAAGAACAACGGACAAGCAAGAAGGCTGTTACATGTACCTTTATTTCTATTATACTATCAATTACAATATTCAAAAAATCGAAAAACCTACTACTACTACTACTACTACTACTACTACTACTATGATTATGTTAAGTATACTACAACGAGGCGCCTCTTACCCCAACTATCGTAGGGGCGCATTTCCTCCTTGTTATAGTACACACACAACTAATTGGTGTCAACAAAATCTACATGACTATATAGTTCTTTGCGGATGATTGACATCATTGCGTCAATATATTCATCTTTTATAATATTTGTCGCAATCGAAAGACAACAGTCCTGCACTGATCGTTTAAGAGTGCGTGGTGTCGATGAATAGAGGGCGTTTGATAGACGCATAATGTCTCTTTCTAGAGAAGCTATAGCTGCAAAAGGTTCTCTGTACCCCAGAGACATACATTCTAAAAATGTCGCCCATATTACATGGCCATTGGGGGATAAAGCGAATATCGATCTATCCCCCTTCAGTTCTTCGTATTCTGTTGTTGTTGTTGTTGTTGTTGCGTCGTCGTCGTCGTCATCATCATCACAGGTCATGTCTAGCTGGATGATGTCATCATCATCACTGGTCATGTCTAGCTGGATGATGTCATCAGGAGATGATGTTGACGCGGTGGCCTCATCACACGACATGTCCAACGTTGGTGTGTGAGGGTGCTGCTGTTGTTGATGACGCTCGTTACGTAACAGCTCAAGGAGACGTTGATGTAACGATACTTCAACACGTAATCGACGCGGGATTTTCTTTAGTGGCGGCGGCGTGTCATAATCATCATCATCATCATCGTTATTCATATATGCGCGATGTATAGACGCTAATCCGACACCATAATCATGTTCCTATAAAACAAAATAAAAAAAGAACAAGATTATATCATGATAAGTATACGTGACTCTTCTTTTTTTAAATATATATCTCGTTAGATACCATTGTTAATTAACACACACAGGTGTTCTCTCATCAGACACCAGTGTTAATAATAATAATAATTAACACAGGTGATCACTCGTCGGACACCAGTGTTAATTAACACACAGGGTATCTCTCGTCAGACACCAATTAATAGAAAGGGTCGTCAAAGACATGGTGCCTCTCGTCACACGCCAATCTTACGTCGTGAGTACGCAGCATGGCTTCGAGACGTGGTACAGTATTATCACGTAACCACTCTGGAAAGTCCGCTTTCCATCTCATGTGTCTCACTGTCCACTTCAAAGTGTCGTAGACGATATCAGTGCTCACTTTGTACATGTCACTTTCTTGATATTCGAAGGAGCGTTCCAGTCTGTTGGCTACACGACGAATACAGGCGTTGGCTGCAGTTGTGGTCAACTGATGCAAGTCCTTCATTTCCTCCGTTGCGATCAGGTCTTCTTCATTTCGGTGAGGAGTAGATGTCGCCGCCGCATTCCTCTTACCTTCATCCAGTAAGGATATACCTCGCGCATACAGAGACTCTTTCACACGTGGGATGGTATAGTCACCCCACTCCGGTGTATGCGATGCATAGCCGATTTGGTCCACTGCCACATTCAATGCATGCCACATCTTGGGCTGATCCACGCTGTACAGTGACTTGTTAATGGTTTTGTACTCATGACATAGTATCTTGGATGCGTACATCACACAGGCGCTGGACATAGTGCACATAAATACATCCTCGTCTATCATCTCCTCCGTGCGTCGTTGAATGGCATTGATCTTCTCTACACTCTCCCGTAAATCACTACTAGTGTGAAGAACATCATCGTCGTCATCATCATCACTACTCCATTTACACGAGCCACATAAAATGACACTTGCCTGATCATCGCTGTCATCCGGATGACTCCTTTTCACAGTTTTAGATCCCACAGGTGAATTGAAATGGCGACTATCATCGTCCATGCACTCGCTGAGGTGTTCAAACTACAACATAGGAAATTACAGAATGGTCATTTCTCGGTGGTGACTTGCTGCAATTACTGTCGCAAGACTTCAAGTACTGTCACGGAATAGTTCACGAATATTCCCTTTGATGTCTTTTTGATGGTCACCATAGCCTGTTTGCCATGCAGGGTGGTCAGTAGTCGATAACGGTCTTCGTCTGTTTTCAGTGACATATAGTCGTTGGCCGATACACCACCTACAACCCGCTGGGTTATGGCGTCAAATGCAGTGACCCAGAGTTCAGTGCCTTTCCGGTCACTCAACAAAATACCCATACAATATTTATAAACAGGCGTGCCCTTCTGTTTGCCGTGGACCGGACATGCGAGGGTACCATGGTGACCTTTTGTCTCAATCAGAATGACTTTGCGGTTACAGGTATGACATGATGCATAGCATACATATTTCTGATTGAGAGCACATGTTACAATATTTAGTGGTCTGTCAAAAGCATAAGAGCCGTCACTTACAGTTTCTAGATCTTTCAGGTTGATAGTGTTGTCAGAAGAAGCAGACGCCATCTTGTTGTCCTTGATTCACGATGAATGCTTGAAAATATACGAATAGTTGAGAGCGACAGTTGTTATGCTTTCTAAACGATTTACCCGGGGTTTATATACACACAAAGTGCTCAGTCATCAAACTTGTGACTGTTAGTCAGCTGTCAATCTTGTGACTGTTAGTCAGCTGTCAATCACCGGAACAAACAAAGAAAGAGACCAGCGATTGGTCTTGTGGTTGTAGACGGATGGGGGTGGTGGTGGTGGATGTAACGGGAGCAAACAAAGAAAGTAACCAGTCATCATTCTTGTGACTGTGAGAGGATGTTAGATAGACGATAAGGCAGGTGCAGGATGTAGCCATCTTTTCTTACGGAGCATTTTCCTGTCTTTAATAAGATGGCCGGGATGTTGCATCTATTTTTACGGACTAGTTTAGTGAGGACAAAGAAAGACAGGATATACATCCTTTAACTGGTTCGTTAAAAAGAGGAAGACTAATCCGAGACGGAACGTCACAAGACGCCCTGATAAAACTAACGTAGTTACTGTTACACCGAGGGAACTAATTAGGTGTCTCGTTATGACACAGGATGTTGACTGGCTATCTTGAAAGTTCGTGTGTTAAGTTTTCAAATCATTTCATAACACAACAACAACAAAACAAGATGGCTGAACGTGGAGTTATACCCTGGATTAAAATACGAGAGGAATGGGAAGAGAAACAGAGAGAAATAGAAAGGAAGATGTGAGTATCTATTATTATTATTATTTACTTTGATGTCAAGTAATTACACAGTGTTCTTAGAAGTTGTTTATATTTAACCGCTAGTTCTGATACATATATGAAAAGTATATAGTTACCCGGGTTCTCGTGTCCAACGGATAGGTTATAGATGCTGACCAAGATGACACTGTACAAGACGATAACCTATCATTATTCATTTATCATATTTAACAGTTGTCTATCATCTTTTTTTTAAGCGCTGCTCGAGAAGGAGCTACAGATGATGAAGAATACGAGGAAGAGGAGGAAAAAGAAGAAGACACAGAGGATTATAAAGAATCAACAAAAGAATCGGACTTAGAGTGCACGTAAGTGTTCAAATTATTATTATTATTATTATTATTATTATATATTGTCTCACTCTAGGTTGGTTGGTTGGTTGGTTGGTTGGTTAGGACTGTGTACTTTTATATTTCCTCAGATAGAGAAGCACCGTGTATACATTATTCATAATGACCTTATTCTTTGACAAATTCAAGATGGTTTCGCTGTCTATTCATAGTGGTTCTTGGCAACTTCCTCTTACATGAAACAAGACGCTCGTTAATGACAGGATTTTACATAGTAAATATAGTCGCGAGACAGGATGTATGCAGACACAAGACACTTCATTAACAGTGTAGGACGGGAAGTATGGAGACACAAGACACTTCATTAATGTTACATAGTGAAAAAATAGATGAGTGTTTTCAAGATTTTGTTTATGTGTACAATTTTAATTCCTATTCATACACAAACTAGTTCTAACCAGTTCTGATCTGGGGGACTTCCCTTCATCCGTCCACACACATAAAAATAACTTGTGGTTGCCTAGCAACGCTCTGTCTGGTTATAGCAACGCTGTGGTTATGTAAGATTTAACGTGCTGCTATAGTTTTCAAAGTTTTTTTTTTATACTTACCTTACAGAGAAGAAGAGATGCAGGATGAGCATCATTGTCATTTCTATGCGAGTCTCCGTGAGATAAAGAAAAGACCTCTCATTGAACCGGTATCTCCATGGTATGAACCGACTCCATCTCCCGTAGATACCGGTGATAGACAGGTATTTTGTTGTCATACTGACAGCGAAGATGAAGGCTGTTGTCATATGGATATGTAAACAAACAAACAAACAATCAAACACTTTTCCTATCGATTTGGAATATGTAACAATAAATAAATAAATAAACAGTTTCTACTTTGATTATATGTTGTTTGTTGAGTTATTGAGACGATCTTTTCCTATCGATTTGGAATATGTAACAATAAATAAACAGTTTCTACTTTGATTATATGTTGTTTGTTGAGTTATTGAGACGATTAGAGACACTTCTCATCACTAGAGGCGCTATGGAGTAACGGAACAGGAAGTCATAGAAAATAGCCTTAGGTCAGCAGAAAATGACCATGGGAGCACATACCCCTCCTCTGATTACGGATTACATTCGCTAGATGGCGCTATGGAGTAACGATGACATTCGCTAGATGGCGCTATGGAGTAACGGAACCGGAAGTCATAGAAAATAGCCTTAGGTCAGCAGAAAATGACCATGGGAGCACATACCCCTCCCTGATTACGTATTACTAACCACCTATATACTACTTGCGGAATTGTAGCTTCAAAGCGAAATCAAATCCTTGGATTAATTAGGCGAAATATAGCGTATAAGGAAAAAGAACTAATAATATCGCAGTACAAAACAATAGTGAGGCCTCATTTATAATATTTACACAAGCGTGGAGGCCATATCGCAAGAAGGACCTATATATGCTAGAAATAGTACAGAGGAGGGCGACTAAAATGATACCAAACTGAGGGATCTTAGTTATGAAATACGTCTAAAAGAATGTGGTTTAAAAACACCAGAGACCACGAGAGGAGATAAGATAGAAGTGTATAATATATGAAAATATTGATAGTAGTATTTTTCTCAGTTAAGAAAGATAGAAGGACTATAGGGCAGTTACATTAGCAAAGTAGCAGTGTAGATTATATATAAGAAAGTTCTCATTTGCACAAAGGACTCTAAACGAATGGAACATATTATCTGCTGATTATGTGGTTGCTAGTAGCGTGAATATGTTTAAAGATAAAATCGACACATACCTCAGAAGGACGGGATACACGTAGATAAAAGGGTTGGACTCTCGATAGGCCAAAGAGCTTCCTTGTCCGCCTACCATCTAGAGTTAATTCTCTGGGTGGCAATCTTTTTAAATCTTGTTAAACTATTATCGGTCTAGATAAGTGTGTATGAAAGTATGTATGAATGAACGTGCGTACGTTCGTTGGTGCTTGTATCCGTTCATGCCTGCACGAATGTCTGTATGTGTATGTATGTATGTTTGTAGGTATGTTCGTGACCTGAGTTGCGCCTAATGGCTGCACCTATTAAGGCTCTGCGTTTCAATGTTGATTTTTATAGTTTTAGACGTTTTACAGTACTATAACTTCACGGACAGTTTTATGAATGTACAAAGTCTCTACTTGACTGCTGGTTCGACAAGTGTTAATGAATTTGTATACGTTTTTACTACATTTCCTGAGCTACTGCCATACTTATTCAGTCAGCCGTGACCGCTGGAGCCAAAACAATGTGCCAACCAAGCATGACCACATGACACTACAGCAACAGTAGAACACAGCATGATCAGGTATACTGCCAGTCAGGTGCTTCGCCATTCCAGTACTTCACGCGTGAACGTCAATACTTGGAGGACACTAGTCAATCAAGGCAATGCTGCCCCGTTGCCTACGAGACGCTGCTGCCAAGGCAACTTGTGGTTGGACTTCGACCATACCGCGGCCGGCCATGCACACGCCATTGTGTCATCATTTTAAGACACATACGCTTAGAAAAATTGGTTTCGCCCATTCCACACAGTACTCCATCGGTCTTTGGGACTCTGCGAAATGCTCGACGCAACACCAGATCACCCGTTATATTGCGCCTCGTCAACGCCTGTTCCATTCGCAATAAAACAGACGTTTTTATTGACCACGTAATTTACGCCATCTTTGATCTCGTGGCAGTTACCGAGACTTGGCTCAACCCGGGCGATAAGGACACAAAATCAGTGAAAGATTTAACACCGATTGGCTACAATTTCGTGAATACGCCCAGAAAGAACCGGCGAGGAGGTGGCATTGGCTTCTTATACATATCGATCTTTAAAGTTATCGTCAACAAGAACAAACAGCCGATGCATTCATTCGAACGTATGGACATTGATGTCATGTCGCCATCTAGCTTCATCAAGCTGATGATTATATATAGCCCACCTTGGTCAAGCAAAAAGAAACTCTTTCATGCCGACTTTCTTGCCGAGTTTGCATCCTTCTATGCCATGATGTCGTGCCGTTTCGCGATGATTGGGCACTTCAATATTCATTGGGACAGACCATCCGACTGCACTGTGAATATTTAATCTAGATAATTGACGCCGTTAACGTAATCTAACTCGTTCGTGAGCCTACACACACACGTCGATGGCCACACTATCGACATCATCCTCACACGGGCGGAGAACCACCGAATTGTTTCCACGAAAATTTCGTCGCTTTTCTCTGACCATTTTTCGATCAAATGCGTTATTGACATCTTAAAGCCAACTGTCCATAGGAAACAAAATGATGTATTGGAAATATACGAGCATCAACAAACCGGCGTTTCGCGAAGACATTGGTTGCAATGCACTCTGCCAGCGACGCAGCTGAACTTATAAGTGTAACACCGTGTTGTCCGACCTCGTCCAGAAACACGCACCCTTAATGTCACGTCGTGTAGCTGTCCACCCACTGGTGCCTTGGTACAACGAGAAGCTGGCCGACACCAAGAGAACAAGATGACAACTCGAACGAAAATGGCGACGCACATCCCTTACTGTACATCTTGATATACAAGGCACAATGCGCATACGTCAGAAAGTAATCAACACTGCAGAGTAGGACTACTTTGCATCCGAAATTAATCAATGCAGGGACAATACAAGACGACTGTACCATTTGATGGACTGGCTCCTGCAGCGACGGAAATCTGCTCACTTACCACAGAACGACAACACGCAAGAACTCGCAGCACATTTCGCCACTTTCTTCTCTTGGTAACTATCCCGTCGCCACACCTAGCCTAGATGTCGAGAAGAGGCAGACCTCCAGTGTACCACGATTATACACGTTAGCGACAGCGTCGATATCTGATATTCGCAGTCTCATCACCAAGTCGCCAACGACATCTTGCGCGCTCGACCCATTGTCAACATGGCTACTTAAAGACGTTTCTGACGGATTAGCGCCAAATCGGACGCAACTGATTAACGCATCCATTATACACAGTGTCGTTCCTCGTTGCCTAAAACATGCTGACTTCACCCCGTTACTAAAGGAGCGTAATCTAGATGCTGACAACTTGTCACATTACAGACCCGTCTCGAATCTCCCTTTTGTCTCCAAGGTCGCACGGGGCCTACTCGATCTCGCAACTGCGAACGACCTACTCGACCGGAACCCGTCGGCCAATCCACCGTACCACTCAACTGAAACTGCTCTAGTGCTTGTACAGAATTATATTCTTCAGGCATTAGACCGGCGGCACGGGGTGATACTCGTACTACTCGATGTCTGCCGCATTCGACACCGTCGACCACGACATTCTGATCTCGCGTCTAGAAAAACGCATTGGTGTAATTGGCTCCGCGCTAGAATGGGTCCGCTCATACTTGACCGATCGAACACAATCCGTGATAATACCAGGCGGTGCTTCTGACCATTCATATATCGCTTTCGGTGTCCCCCAGGCTCAGCATTGGGGCCATTGCTTTTCATCATCTACACGTCCCCAATCGGCGAAATCATCAAATAACACAACTTGGACTATCACATGTACGCAGACGACACGCAGCTGTACATCAAATTCGACATCACTGATCAAAACGACAGACTTTCATCGTAGCATACAATCGAACACTACGTCAACGACGTCCGCGCGTGGATAAACAAAAATCTACTGAAAGTCAATGAGGACAAAACAGTCGCGCTCGTCTTGGCATCACCCACCAACCAGGAGAAACACATCATCACCATGATAAAGATAAGCGACTGTGGCATCACTCCTAGTCCGAGTGCCTACAACATCGGCGTTGTGTTCGACATTGAAATGTCGATGGTACATCACGTGCAACACGTATGTCGTGCCGCATACTTTCACCTGCGTAACATTGTTTCCGTACGATCGTGTCTATCAGAGAAAGCAGCGGTTCGAATAATACATTCTCTGGTGAGTTCGAGACTCGACTACGGGAATGCTTTGCTGTTCGGCATCCCAGATGTTCTTATTTCTACACAGCAGAGAGTGCAGAACTCAGAAGCTCGATTGGTAGTCCCCGCTGCAACAGGCGTGAGCACATATTCATATTCATGTATTAATATGTGTTAGCGTCTCTGAATTGACTTTTTTCTAGAATTATGGCGCTCTATAAGTTGACTCATTATTATTATTATACAAAACAATACAATAACTTTATTGTATGTTGGGTTACAGAAAATTTCGTTTAGGCTTGTTCGTATAAAATCTTACATATGTATGTATACAAGGTTAAGATAAGTACTAAGAGCGAGGTTATCACATAATATTCATATCACATGCACAAAAGGATATAGTGATAGATCATATGCACATAGATAAGTAAACCACAATAAATAAGTAAATAAGTAAACAGGTAAACAAGTAAACCACAGGAGGAGAATGTCTATCATACAAATAGTACTGTAAACAATCAGGCTAATACATGGGGTCAGGGTAAATACATTGTAAAATAGTAAACATTATAAAATGGTAAGCATTCTATCACAGATTGTAATTATTCAGTTAAACACATATATATATTGCAATATATTATTATGAAGTCATAGTCATGCCTAAAATTGGTAAGATTCATTTACACATGCACTCTTTTATCACGAGCATTCAGTCCTTAAGTTAAATAATAATCCAAATAAAAAGAAGAGTGGCATTACCATGAGTAGACATCTGGCGCCGGCATTACAAGTTAAAAACAAAAACAAAACTGTGGAGCCACGACATATCCACTGCAGGACACTAAGGCACAATATAATGATGCAAACAAAATACTGCTACAGAATACATTCACTTACAGTTGAGAATGGAAACTGCAGTTGGTATAAAGGATTTTTTGAAGAGATTCTCCCGAGCAAGGGGCATCTTATATCGTCGGCCTGACGGAAGCTGCTGGAACTGGCCAAAAAGAGGATGGGTGGGGTCGCAAACAATAGTATTAACTTTCCTTCTGACAGCGCCACTGTACAAGTCTTCCAGCGAGTACTGCCTTGACCCAATAATTTTTTCTGCAACTTTGACAATGCGTGACAGCCTACCTTTGTCTTTCATATTCAGATTACCAAACCATACAACACCATTGAAGGTCAGAACACTTTCTATTAAACTCCTATACACAATTTCCAAGATGTCTTGGTTCACATCAAAAGATCTCAATTTCCTTAGAAGGTAGAGGCGCTGGTTTGCCTTTTTTTACAATGTGATCAGTGTTATCAGTGAAAGACACCTTGTTGTCATAAAAAGTGCCAAGATATTTAAAATTGGACACAACTTCCAAAGGTTCATTACTAATCTTGGCAGGGGCAAAAACATCAGAGACTTTCCTGTTGTCCATTTCTCCAAAACAGAGATTTGTGAAAAATATTCTGCCAGGGAATCTTCTTTTTTCAGGAGGCCATCTAAGGTCATGTCATCTGCAAATTTCAGTAGCCAGTTAGAGGAGGTCTGACACCTCATGTGATCTGTGTATATTGAAAAAAGTGAGGACACAGCCCTGGGGTGCGCCGGAATTTACAATAATCTCATCCGACATATAACTCTGAATACTAACACGCTGTGGACGGTCTTTCAAAAAATCATTCACCCAAAGAACAATATTTGGGCTTACATCAAGATCAATCAAGCGCTTGAAAAGAACGTAAGGTTCGATGGTATTAAACGCACTCGAAACATCTATGAACAACACTCTGATGTAGGCTTTGGAGTCTTCAAGATGCTGTGAAATCAGATTAAATAACAAGAGAGAAGCATCTTCAACACCCCTACGGGCTTTATAAGCAAACTGGAGAGGATCAAGATGTGCAAACACATCAGACAGCAAACGACTGAGTACAATCTTCTCCATGCATTTAGCTAAGGTGGAGGTAAGTGCTACTGGACGAAAGTCATTGAACTGGCTGGCGCTAGGTTTCTTTGGTACAGGGATAATCATAGAGGTTTTCCATGCCAGGGGTACAGTATGAGAGTCAAGCAGAGCCTGGAATATGGTAGTGAAAATCCTCCCCAGCTGAGCCGCACACGTCTTTAAGACTTTGTTTTTCACTCCATCAGGGCCTGAAGTTTTGTGTGCGTTCAATCTGGAGAAAGTTTTCACTACCTCATCCTCAGAGAGTTCAATGTGTTCCGGTACAACAGTCTGGCACAGAGATGTACATTGATCACGAAAATCATTAACATCAAATGATCAGAGCGGCCAAGTGGTGGCCTACACACAGACTTGTAAGCGTTCTCTATATTTCCAAAGCACAAATCAATAGTCCGATTGAGACGGATGGGGCACAACACATACTGCTGGAGGGTTGGAAGATGAGAAGCAAGATCACACTGGTTAAAATCTCCTGCGATAAAAACTGGTTGATCTGCACACCGGGCTGCAGCGGCGTTGTAACTATCGGCAATTCTCTCGGCGGCAGCTTTGAAGTCAGGGCCTGGTACGTAGACGAGAATGATAGTCAGCTGGCCGAATTGACGAGGTAAGTAATGAGGACGGAATGACACGTGAAGCAGTTCGTAATCTCGAGTACACACTCGCTCCCGCACATGGTACTGTTTAGCCTTGTCACTGACATACATGCAGACACCCCCACCCACCCTCTTCTGGGCCTTGCTGCTGTCTCTGTCCGCTCGAATCATACTGTAGCCAGGAAGAGAAACACAATTTTCATCAACGTTCTCATTTAGCCAGGTTTCCGTAAAACACATCAGGTTACAGCGACGAAAGTCACCATCAAACTGGGTCAAGGCCAAAAGGTCGTCCAACTTGTTCTGTAGCGATCTTATATTCGAGAGAGTGACAAGATTTAACAAGATTTAACAAGATTGCCATCCAGAAAATTACTCTGGATGGCAGTTGGACAAGGAAGCCTTTTGGCTTATCGAGAGTCCAATACTTTTTATCTACATGTATCCCGCCTTTTTAAGGTGTGTGTCGATTTTATTTTTAAACATATTCACGCTACTAGCACCAACACAATCAGGAGATAATCTGTTCCATTCAGTTACAGTCCTTTGTGAGAATGAGAACTTTCTTATATCTAATCTACACTGCTCCTTTACTAATGTAGCTTCATGTCCTCTGGTCCTTCTATCTTTCTTAACTGAGAAAAAAATGTTTCTATCAATATTTTCATAACCATTCAATATTTTAAACACTTCTATGTGATCTCCTCTCAATCTCCTGGTCTCTAGTGTTGTTAAACCACATTCTTTTAGGCGTATTTCGTAACTAAGATCCCTCAGATTTTGTATCATTTTAGTCGCTCTCCTCTGTACTCTTTCTAGCATATCTATGTCCTTCTTGCGATATGGCCTCCATGCTTGTATACAATATTCTAAATGAGGTCTCACTATTGTTTTGTACAGCGGTACTATTAATTCTTTTTTCTTATACGCTATATTTCGCCTAATTAATCCAAGGATTTGATTTCCCTTTGACGCTGCAATTCCACACTGCTCTGAAACCTTCATATCAGCACTAATGGTTAACCCTAAGTCCTTTTCTTTTACAGTAGTACTTAGAACAGTACCCTCCATTTTATATTTTACCTCTTCATTCCCATGACCTGTGTGGAGGCATTTACATTTCCAAAAATTGAACAGCATTTGCCACTTTTCAGACCATTTGATCAACCTATCAAGATCATCTTGTAAATGCTGTCTGTCTCCATCACTTTTAATCCTTCTAAACACTTTTGTATCATCCGCAAATTTTAACACCTTGCTTGTTATATCATCGTCCAAATCGTTGATATATATTAAGAATAATATAGGTCCTAGTACTGATCCCTGTGGTACCCCACTCAATACCGATTTCCAGTTTGAAGCCTCCCCATCAACTACTACACGTTGTCTTCTGTCATTCAGCCATTTTTCTATCCAGTTTATTATACCATTTCCTATGCCATGGGCCTTTAGCTTAAGGAGTAATCTTTGATGTGGTACTTTGTCGAAAGCTTTTTGAAAATCTAAATAGATGATATCTACTGGTGATCCCTCATCTACCCACCTAGTGATGTCTTCCAAAAAACATAACATATTTGTTAAGCATGACCTCGCTTTTAAAAACCCATGTTGAGATGGGTTTATCAAGTTATGTTTAACAAGAAAATCCACCATGTGATCTTTAATTAGTCTTTCTAATAATTTGCAAATCACTGATGTTAAACTCACTGGCCTATAGTTCTCTGACTTGTTTCTCGAACCTTTTTTAAATAACGGTATAATGTTTGCCTCTTTCCATTCTAAAGGAACCACTCCCTCTTCTAATGACAAATTGAAAACTGTTGCAAGCGGTGCGCTAATTTGTTCTACAATTTCCAATAGTAGTTTGGGCGGAATCCCGTCCACTCCAGGTGATTTATTATCCTTCATAGCCCTTATTTTCTTAGCTACCATTTCCGAGGTTACAACTAACTGTCCTAAATAGTCTGAATCTGCCCCCTTGAACTTAGCCTCTGGTACTGGCAGTGAACTAATATCTTCCCTGGTAAACACTGAACTAAAATACTCATTCAGGTCTTCTGCCATTAAGAATCCCTCTGATATTGTATTTCCAGCACTATCTTCTAGAGGACCGACCTTATCCTGAACTTTCTGTTTGCTTCGAATATACGCATAAAAACTCTTACTGTCATGTTTTATATTACTAGCTAAATTTTTTTCATAGCTTCTCTTTGAATTTCTAATTTCAGCTGTAGCTTGATTAAGTGCTTCTTTATAAATGTTGTAGTCTTCATCATTTCCAGTACATCTATATGACTTCCACATCATTTGTTTATACTTAATTTTTCTAATGGCTTCTTTCGATAAGTGTTTCTTTATAGACCGTTTCCCTTGTTTTTTGAAAGGTACAAATTTATCGACTATGCACTTAATTTCACTATTTAAGATATTCCAGCATTCGGTTGCTGTCTTATTCTTCAGTGTGTTATTCCAGTCTATCTTTGCTAAATATTTCCTCATGTCCTTATACCTTCCTTTGTGGAAATTTCTCCTATACTGCATTTTACTATTCCTTTCTGATTTTACTTTGATGGTAAAATGTATCTGGTTGTGATCACTACTCCCCAGTGGCTCACATATCTTGACATTGTCAACTAATTCTTTCTGTGAGGACAAAACTAAGTCTAACACATTCTCTCCCCTGGTTGGTTCTAGCACATGTTGAGAAAGGAAACTATCTTGTACTAAAACTAAAAACTTGTGGTCCTCACTCCCCATACTCTGTAGAGATTTCCATTGTATATGCCCATGGTTAAAGTCCCCCATAATAATACAGTTCCGTTTGCTTACTTCCCTTATAGCGTTTTGTATTTTTTCATTCTCTTCTATGCTTATGTTTGGACTTCGATAAACTAACCCAACTGTTAACGTTGAGTTTCCTGTAACTATGTTACACCAAACAGCTTCTTCGCAATCTGCTTCTCTTTCTAATTTTATTTCATAAGCCTGGATAGATTCTTTAATATATAAAATAACTCCACCTCCCTTTCTTCCTATTCTATCTTTCCTAAACATTACATATCCTGTTAGTCCCAATTCGGCATCTGATATATCAGTGGTGGCCCACGATTCGGTTATACCTATTATGTGAGGGTCAATATCTTCTACCATAATGTTTAGTTCACTTATTTTGTTTACTATGCTCCTTGCATTTGAACAAATGCATTTATATCCTGATTCAGAACAGTTTTCCAGGCTGTTCTTTGCCGATTTATTTCTGCTGTCTTTATCTATGCCTCCAGTTTCAGGCTTCTCTGTGAATCCCCCCCTGCGAATCTAGTTTAAGAGTGATGGTGGGGAGAGGGTGTCTACTGCCACGCCTTTTTAGTCTTTCTCTCACACCTCCTCTAGAACCTCTCTTCTTCTTCTTCTTCCTGTCGTCGTTCCCAACGGTCTCAGTAAATTCAATAAGAGGCAGTTTCAGGTCGGGTGTAGTGGTGTGCCGAAGTATAAATAAAAACTCGCGAGAGTACTTGATCAAAATGGCGGAAGATTCCGGGCCGTGGTCACCAGCGACGAAAATCGCTGGCACAAAGTCAGAAATGAGGTACCACATGATGATAAACAGCAGACACTTTCCTCCCATGGTTATACACGTGCATGCACAGTTCTTCGAGAAAAAAACACCCACTGCCACCACAACAATACAAAAACGACGACACACGTGAACAAGCCTAGGGTCGCTACAGAGTGGCGCCCCCTATTTATTATGTATACACGTGTGTGTGTGTATGTATGTATGTGTGTATGTATGTGCGTACGTAGGTATGTATGTACGTATGTACGTATGTACGTATGTATGTGTGTATGTGTGCATGTGTGTATATCTTAGACGCCAAACGATAAGGACTTAATCTACCACCATATGAAGGAACGTAATGCTTTTCTAAATTCCAGTTGTTTTGGATTACATGTATTGTGGTAAGAACAGGACATTAAAAGGAAACCCATTTTGACAATTCTTATTACATAAAACAGGCATTTGTAATCGAAAGGAAAGTGTTGTAACTACTAAATAAAACATGCATGCAAATCAGTCAACATAAGCTTCACTGGATACACCAGAAAAACCACCTTCTTCGAAAAAATTAAGGCTATGTACCATCCTCAAATCACTCCACAGTTCAAGAATATACCATCAATTCTTCTCGAGCCTATTCAAGGCTTCAATATATTTGTTATTGTTTACGTTTTCGCTCTGTAAATATTAAAAACACCGTTGGTGTTGCCATTCAATCAGTCACTCACTCAGTCACTCACTCACCCACCCACCTTACTGATTTTGATAATGGTGGTGATAGTGAAGTGTCGCGTAACAGGCAATGATGATAGGTAATGCAACTTATTTGTTTGTTATACCTGGATATGGAAACCGGAACCAACGCGCCTCATAGAGATTGCTCAATCTGGTGTCAGTTCGTGCCTCGTACCCCCACTTGTCTGGACTCGAAAGCAGGACATCGGTCAACGTATGAATTGCACACACGGCTACCGATAAAACGATGGCGAACAGCACCTGCCGACACATGACCGCAGGGGTCAACTGCTTGATGGGATTATCAGTTCAAGAAACCACCACCACCAGTAGACGTTCGTTTTCTTATCATATACAACAGGACAAACATGAAGAGATGAGCAATTTGAGTGCCGCATTGGTAGGATTCTATTATTTTGTTCCCCTCCCAGACTACTACCTTTTTATGTTGCACCATGACGTATGCTTTAGCTGATTTGTGCGTCTGTTTGTTATGTTTTATCTGTGACTTCGGGTGTTTGTCTGTTTGCTGGTGATTTAACGGTGTCTTCTTTGTGTTCTTTGATACACGTTCCTGAAGTACGTTCATTTTCTCGTATGTTTATGGCATTATGGTTCTTACACGCTATGAAAAGCACCCTTAGCATATCTTGTGTGGTTCCACTTTGTAAGTTGGTATTATCAGTGACCTTTTGGTGGAGTTGTGAGGCGTCACTGCTGTGGTTACCTTGTATTTTTTCATGATCCTTTACATTGTTTCGGATAGACCTTGCAGGTACGGAAGTACCACCGTGCCTTTTCTGTTAGCTGTTTCCGCCGTCTTCTTCATGATATGCATTGCCTTCCTTCTTTTGTTTAATCTATATCTGTACAGTTGATAAGGTCCCTTGTGGATACCAGCATCTTGTTAGAGCGTCATTGACGTGTTCTGTTTCTTTGTATTTGTCTTCCTCGTCTGTCACATGTGTTTGCATGTGTCTATGAAGGTACAGATCATTCCCATCTTCTGGTATAGTGAATGAATAACAAATTACGATTGATTAGTTTGGGAATTCTTCGGGAATATTAGCAGCTTAACGTCCTCTGATTCTTTCTCACTTATAAAGTGTCCTAAAATGACTCTTTCCATTAGTTTTCTCTTTGTGTGAGGACGCTGTGCTGTTGGTCTTGTCAACTGCTTTAAATGGTAGTTCAGGTGTTGTGTCTGATGACAATTGCTGAGCGCAGTAGAATCATCACGGGATACAAGGTAAACTCGCTGGGAAAATAAGTAAACCTATTATTAATTCACCTATCCAGTCCGACGAACCTCTTCACGAGTAAACAAAGCATTTGTTTCACCTGCTTACTAAACGTTAACCTGAGCAGAAGAGGATGAATGTATTTCTGCTTGTTTCATTTGAATGCGCCAATTTGAATTTGTGACACTACTCATCCACCATTGACGATTTTTCAACGAAAAGCACGAATGACGACATTTTGATACAGAGTAGCTAACGTTTGAATTCCCGGAAATGTTGTTAGATTGTTTGTTATAAGTTTACTCGATTTTCCGTTGCAGCTCCTGCGTACTTGATTGGGGCTTATGGCAGAAACAAAAGGACTGCGTTTGTCACAGTTACACTATGTTGAACTTAGACGCGCGGTCATGAATATTTCACTTCTGCTGTCGCCGATTATTGCAGTGAGTGCAGCAGATACTAATGTTAATATAACTCCACAGTAGTGCCACCTGGGGAGTGAATGGCAAATCAATGTGTTCACTGAGAAGGGCATCTAGTTATAAATAATTACCTTTATATTTTTGTCAAATACATCCCCAGTTGGTTGTGGCTATATTGGCGAATCCGGAGAGGGTTGTCTAGGAAGGCCCAACATCTGCAATTGCACCCCCATGAGGCTCGCAAAAACAACTGGCGGCCGAACCAAATTCTTATTGGGTGGGCTGAGAGCCGGGCCGTCAACACGATCCTCTGTTGAATCTATATGTCGGAAGCCGGGGGAAGGGGGGTTCTATTGAAAAAATTTTGCGGCGACATTCATAATTTTAGAATATCTAGGAGGGGATGTAACGGGGGCACATTCAAAAGTTCTGGGGTGCACGCCGCTTTAGCGCACGCATATTGCTGCAAAATAAAAAAACGTCTAGAGAGCACATGCTCCGAGGCTACCCCGGATCCGTCTATTCTAATGGTCCAATGACGCGAAAGAGCAGATTTGCGAACATTACAATATGCAATACGGCAATGCGTAATGCATCAAGTACCACGACTGCTCGTTGTATGTTTGGTTGCTATGCGTCAAATTAGCTAGGCTGAAAACCGTAGTAATGTCGGCAACCAACATAATGCGAACACGCGAATGGACGCCACTTGACTGGAACGGCGGACAGTAACAAACCGTGCAAGTAATGTCCGCACGTGCTATTTGTGTGTACGTTGAATATATTTAAGCGTATGTTGGTGTCCGGGATCCACGGCGAGTATTATGACCGGGAGGTATTCTAGGGGCATATTTATCACAACCATTCAAATGGTATAGGCCTTCACGAAAACTATTGTAGGTTAGTGAAAAGACACACGTAAAAATCCTTGCACTATACACCCAATGCAGACAGTCGTTGAGCCATGAACTTGTTGCACCTACAGGCGTCACGTCCGATAAAATGAATAATAAACTCGCGGGGCCGGCTCACCTACACCGAGTGGGTCATAAATCATCCCGTGTTCTGCCGGCCCGTATCGAGGACCCGCCGTCGATCCTGGTGTTGCAGAGGTACGATGGCGGTACAAATACAGGTAGGTGTCTCATGGTTCGTACAGTCGTTATCATATGATGTTATGTTATATGACATGATGTACATTTGTTCAGTAGCATATAGTAATGTTTTGCATTAGTTGAGTGTCAGGTTGCTACAAGTTGTATGGCCTGTGTCCATGACAAGACACGCCAAAACACAGCCAGTGCATTCGTATGAATTACAAATTTTAATCCGGTATGGTGTATTTCGATCATATCTACGCTAATTTGTCAGACGACCTTTTCGCCTGTCATACCAACACATTTGGCATTTCAACGTGGCGTCGGAACCGGGAGGGGGGCATGGTGAGGCTAACCCCCTCCAATATTTTTGGTGGCGGATGGAGATAGGATTAGCCACCCAATATTTAGTGAAAGTGGTGGAATTTGGGATGCAATTGGAGCCTGATGGGGAGATTTGTTGGGAAGCCCCAAGGGAGATACAATCGGATTTTGTTGGGATGCCTCAAGGTGGGGTGTTTTGGGAAGTCTCAAAGGTGGGGTGTATTGGGAAGTCTCAAGGGTGGAGTGTTTTGGGAAGTCTCAAGGGTGGGGTGTTTTGGGAAGCCTCAAGGGTGGGGTGTTTTGGGAAGTTTCAAGGGTGGGGTGCATTGGGAAGTCTCAAGGGTGGGGTGTTTTGGGAAGTCTCAAGGGTGGGGTGTTTTGGGAAGTCTCAAGGATGGGGTGTTTTTGGGAAGTCTCAAGGGTGGGGTGTTTTGGGAAGTCTCAAGGAGGGGTGTTTTGGGAAGTCTCAAGGATGGGGTGTTTTTGGGAAGTCTCAAGGGTGGGGTGTTTTGGGAAGTCTCAAGGAGGGGTGTTTTGGGAAGTCTCAAGGGTGGGGTGCAATTGGAAGTTTTGGTGAGCCGAAGTTCGTCGAATTTTCACCACGTTCCGACGACAATGACTGTGAGTGAGTAGACATTCGCTACGTTGTCTTCACTGCTAGATATGTTTATCACCAAGTGATGCCGTGTCGCAGAGCATGCGTTTGCAACGTACTGTTGAATCGCATGTGGAGTGTATTGTGCGCATGACGTATCGCCGCCATGTCGGGTACGTGTGCATGGGAGTGGCCGAATAGTACGATAATTGTTATTATGCATATAAGCATGGAGTTAACACACACAGTTGACCTAATGGTAATTTGAAGGTTATATGTTTATTTTGAATAGTTCGCGTCGAATGTCGTGTTTACATTGTGCATTAAACGACGGTGCTGATTTTTAATAAATGTAGTGATATGCCAGATTACACGTTATTCTACGTATTCTACCATTTTTAAAAGGCACAATTCCTCAGGAATACCGAGTCGCGTGGTAATTAAGCATACTCATTTAAAGTGATATGATGCACGTTAATGACACATAAGTTCTCCTTTGTGCAAAAACGGAGCTGCTTTTATGAGTATTTAAGAACACATGTGTTGCGTGGAGTCTACTGTTATGGTTATGTTAGACTGATGTTTGGATATGGCGTGAGTCATGATGAGTAATGTCGTTGATGGTTTATGTGCGCTCGCCCACACTTTGCAATGATAGACCTCTTCTATCCAGTTCACCTAGGCGTAAGCGCAAGTAGGCAAGTTAAGGCAACCGTGCACTTGCCCTGATTTCAGATTTTTGCCGGTAAAGCCGATAATAAAATTGTAACATATCCCGATCAACTTACAATTATGATTGCAGGTTAGAATTGCATATATATGTATAGACTGACGATTGTAGTAATGCGGCATACAAATCTATACGATGGCATATTTTAAATATTATCCAAACGTGTTTTCCAAAATATTAAAACACGAGAACTTAAAATGTGAATATGTGTTGTAGTGATATTATTTTTAACAGTCCAGTGTTGTGTTGTACACATGGGCAGATCGAGAAAATGTAGTCTATGGATAGGCAACTGCACCCGCTTGAGGCTCGCCAAAAACCCTATTCGACGTTCAATATAATGAAAGATGGAACATAAAGTCAATCAACTGATACTACGATGTCTACATTTGTCTGGTTCTAGCAAGAAACTCACTACTTGAATTTTTTCTAGCCGATTGAACAGAGTACAACAGGTGTAGAGACAAGTCGCAAAGAGAAAGATTCGACAGAGAGTGACCTGCATTATAAGATCGAGGACGTGCCGCCATGGTATGCGTGCATCACCTTGGGGTTTCAGGTATGGCAGCGTACAACATGGCTTATATATTGCTTTCTAAATCATTAAGGCACTAGATACCAGGAGTTTTCCGATTGCGGCTATGTAGTCGTTCCACGTTTGTGGTTGATTCTTGTAAATAAAAACTTCATAGTTAATTTAACATTCGTGTGCTCTTGTACATATAGTAAATTGCAAAACGTGAATAGCAAAATGCGACAATAAATTCTATGTAATATCACATTATGTTTATTTTTTCTCCTACCGTAATAGGGATGTAAATAGTTATGTATTGTGAACAAAAACATTATGCCAATACAAAACATAGAGAAAGAACACTCGCGAACTTTCACCATGCATATACTTCCCATGACATGAACATAGTCAATGTTCAAGTTAACACATTAATACAAAAGTGATAAGCATTACAATATTACACTAAATAAACATTTGTTCTTAATTTGTCGTACAACAATTTCATTCCTTGTCAAGACTGGTGCGAACTTGTTAGAGGCGAATATAAGCTATTTATTTGTTTTGCACCTAGAGTTTCCTGGCGATGATAGGCGCCGCCATTGCCGGGCCGATCGTCATGGCGTCCGTGCTGTGTATCGTCGACGACCACGCCGCCACGGGCGAGCTCGTCAGCACCTCACTCTTTGTGTCCGGCATCGTAACATTCCTACAGTCGACCTTCGGCAGCCGGTGAGAGGAATAATATAATCTCTGTCGCACACTCAGTCACTCGCTCAGTCAGTCATTCACTCACTATCTCATTCGTTCATTCCCTCACTAAGTCACCCACTCACCCACTCACCCACTCACCCACTCACCCACTCACCCACTCACCCACTCACCCACTCACCCACACACTCACCCACGCATTCCTCACCCACCCACCCACCCACCCACCCACCCACCCACCCTCCCACCCACTCACCCACTCATTCACCCATTCGTTGATTCGTTAATTCTTTGATTTGTTCATTCGTCCATTCATTCGTTCGTTCGTTCATTTGCTCATTCGCTCAATCGCTCAATCCCTCATTCACTCATTCATTCAATCATCGTTCCATTCATTCAATGACTCATTGATTCAATTATCCACACATTCATTCATTCATTCATTTACTAACTCACTCATTCACCCGCTCTCTAACACACCCTCTTACTAACTCCCTCACTCACTCACTCACTCACTCACCCACTCACTCTGTTTCTCCTCTCTTTGAATGTGTATGTCTGTCTGCGTATTTGTATGTATGTATGTATGTCTGTCTGTATATATATCTGTCTGTTTGTCTGTCTGTGTGTATGTATGTTTGTCTATCAGTATGTCTGTATGTATGTTTATCAGTTTGTCTGTCTGTCTGACTGCCTGTCTGTCTGTCTGTCTGTGTTTCTGTCTGGCAGTCTGTCAGTCTGTCTGTCTGTGTGTCTGTACGTATGCATGCACGTATGTATGCGGTGTTGTGTGTATGCACAGGTCTATGTGATGCGCCTAGTGCTGTCGTGTAGTGTGTGGTATGCTGTTCTTAGTTCGTACTCTCGGTCTCATCTGCTATATAGCTCCTTGGAGTGAAAAGGGAGCCGAGTACATAAGTCTCCCCTGCTGGTATATAGCCTCTCCATAGACAAGACTCTAGCATAACCTCCGTGTGGTATACTGCATATAATGGGCACTTTGCTGCCTAGGGCGAATGTGCTGGGGATTGCGGAGCAGATTGGAACCCCAGAGGTGTGGTGTGCAGGGCCCACCAGGTGTGGTGTGCAGGGCCCACCAGGTGTGGTGTGCAGGGCCCACCAGGTGTGGTGTGCAGGGCCCACCAGGTGTGGTGTGCAGGGCCCACCGGTGTGTGAGTATGTCCCGACATTGCACTTTTCCAACCCCCATCTATGGGAAAATAGTACAGGTAGATCACGCTTTTTAACCTTAGTAGGTCACTGATCTAAGGGGGTAAACCCTAACAGAAAATCCGGAGGGGAGCCCTGTAGGCGGCTAGATGACAACCCTGCCATCTTCCCGGCAGGTCCTGCAGCTGTGCTCGTGCCAGATGTATTGCTTTGCATTTCTTTGGATCACACCAGAGGGGGAATATGACGATTGGGCAACCCAGGATCTCCATACACATTGCCCAGGCTTGCGCCACCTTGGAGAGGACACTGCAGTGTCACTGATCAGCGGCAGCACAACACGGGAGACAGCAGTCAGGAATTATAAACCAAACCCATTAGGGGCAGGGAACGGGTGTTGAGGGTTTCCTCCGACAGTAGGAAGGACCATCGTGTCTCACTGGTCAGCCAGGGCCCGCCTCAAGCTGGGCAGTCCTCGGCCAGTAAGGTGCTGACCCGCCATGGTCTGCCCGCTTCTATGGGCGAGTGGATCTCAACAAATCTGCTCAACAAGCGGATCGACAAACGACCACCAAACTAATCAAAGAAACACAAGAAGATGCGAGCTCTTCGCTTAGCAAGCTGGAAAGTCATAACCATGTGTCGTGTCTTATCGAATGATCTTCAACAGATCAATGATTCAAGAAAGACAGCTAACATCGACGTTGAGCTAGACAGGCTAAACATTGATATACCAACATTACAAGAAACAAGACTTGCCGATAGTGGATCGCTGAAAGAACAACGGTACACGTTTTTTTCTGGCAGGGGAAGAGTTTTGAAGATAAGGGGAACATGGCGTAGGTTTTGCTGTAAAGAACTCGCTGCTCACGATGAAGGAACCCCCGACATGTGGCTCAGAACGGGTCCTCACTATGCCCTTCTCAACCCAGATAAGACCAGTCAAACTTATCAGTACCTATGCTACAACACTTTTTTCTACCTCTGAGTACAAAGGTCAATTTTATGAGGAGTTTGATGCACAGAACAACTCTACCTGTTAGGAGACTTCAATGCAAGAGTGGGTCTGCCTGTCTCGGATACTACGGAATAGGAAAAATGAATTAAAATGGACAGATATTTCTTGAACGAACATCTCTCTCATTGAACCCGATGATTATGATGATGCTGTATGTATGTATAACAATTTATGTATGTATGTATGCAAGTATGTATGTATGTATGTATGTCTGTCTGTCTCCCTCTCTCTCTGTCTCTCTCTCTCTCTCTATATATATATATATATGTATATATCTATATATATACATTTTTTTTTCTCTCTCTCTATCGTTACAATTTTCATTCTTCCCTTCTTTCCTCTTCCCCACCTCCCTCGCTTCCACCGTCCCTCCCCCCACTGTACTCCCGTCTCTACTACCGACCAAGCCGTCCGGGCGATACCGCCATGATTATTTCAACAAAGAACGCCTTGTAATGTATCTATTGCAGTCATTAATGCCCGTCTGCAGTACTGTTCAAACAACTGCCGCCTATGTACACACTGTTTTGTTTTTCAACCGCTGTAATCTAAACTTGTACAAATACAAGGAGCGCATCGTACTGTCCTCTTTCAGTGTAAAGCTATTTACACAAGCGTTCGCCCCAGGGCATGCACAAAAGTCCGCCAGTCTGCCTGTGAGCCGCCGCTGCCCAGGATTTCCACCCTAACGCATCTCGTTCTTTTTCCACCATCTGTCGCCACGTCTCTTTTGGTCTTCCGGTTGATCTCTACCCCACAGATGTCCAATTGATCACTATATAGCAGTCATTTGTATTCTCGAATCTAATGATATGGCCAATGAAACGCAATCGCCTAACTTTTTGTGATGTCCGCTATCCTATTACATTTTCATACAGCTTTCAATTTGAAATAGTTTTTGGCCAGAATATACGCGTAGAATTCATCGCAAACATCTATTGTGAAATGTACTGAGCCTTTGTCCGTCAGTTTGCTTTATCTTCCAACACTCTGTTCCGTATAGCAAAACCGACACCACACTGCTCTTGTAGATTTTGAGCAAAACTATTGAAATATAGACAATCTGTGTATTAAAACGCTAACATTAGCGGATTGTGACATCATCTCCGCCGAATACGCTCGCCTCTTTCCACGTTCGCTCGATTCCTTTGACAATTGGCCACCGATCTGCTACTTGTATCAACATCAGAATGATAATTAATTATAATGAAAATCTTAATTTGTGCGATATTCTGTGCATTTTAAGAGGATCTTTCTCCTACCTGATAAAATTGAGTGGTGAACCATATTCAAATAGAAGGCGCCACTGTGGGATCGATTTTAAATTATCAAAACACTGTAATGGTGATATTTGATTTTTCTGCAAGTATATATGTCCGTGCCTGTTATGTGTATATATTTCAGATTACCCATTGTACAAGGCGGTTCAGCTGCATTTTTCTCTCCAATATTCGCTGTCCTGGCGCTGCCGGAATACTCTTGTCAGATCGGTTCTGGTATGGGTTTTGTGGATACTTAATGATTATAATTTAGCCACAAATGTCCAAATGCTTCCTTAAAAATTGGCACATTTAGGCTTATTCACTTTTTTGTACCAGTGTGCGTGAACCCCACTGATATGCATTCATATCTTTCTGTCACATTATTGTGTACATATAATTACACACACACACACACACACACACACACACACACACACACACACACACACACACACACACACACACACACACACACACACACACACACACACACACACACACACACACACACACACACACACACACACACACACACACACACACACACACACACCACACACATACACACACACACACACACACACACACACACACACACACACACACACACACACACACCACACACATACACACACACACACACACACACACACACACACACACACACACACACACACACTCTCTCTCTCTCTCTCTCTCTCTCTCTCTCACACACACACACACACACACACACACACACACACACACACACACACACACACACACACACACACACACACACACATATATATATATATTGACCCTACTAAAAGTTGGAGATTAACCGCATTTTCATCTTTACGTGTACGCATGTATTCGTCGTGTATTGTGTGATCCTAGAGCATGGGAACCGGTAAACCACACGTGAATGATATTTCGTTTAATGCAATAGATAGATCAAGATACGCGAAATATTGGTTGAACTTCACAGATGGCACCGTAGAAAATACAACTCAAGTGAACGGGACAGGGAGCTCAGCGTCCACAATGACTTGGGAAGGCCGTATGCTAGTAGTGAGTTGTGCAGGTTCCTAATGAGCATATAGCTTTGTGTGGCAATGTTTGGATGCGTACGTAATAATGTTCATAAATGCATGCCATATTGTGTTGCGTTGGTACCATCGAATACATCGTAATATGTCTCATGGAAGACTATACTTATATTTGTTATATTATTTTATGTTATTTACAATACATATCACAGTACTTAAACTAGTGTCATAAATGTCATAGAAGGCGACTCCATGAATATATTGCACAATTAGTTTCCACAGTGGGCATTACCTTGTAGGGTTTTGCATTTCACACAATGTGATTCTCTTAAAACAAACCTTTTGTATAAGTTACGTACGTCCATATGTTTATTTATAATTTATTTTGCGATCTTCCCTTCGTCGTTTGCTTTCAGTTGCAAGGCTGCCTCACAATGGCCTCACTGGTGGAGATGTTCATTGGTCTGATCGGCTGCGTTGGGGTCTTGATGCGCTTCATCGGACCCATCACCATAGCGCCGACAATCGTGCTCATCGGAATGTCTATGTCGGGCGTCGTGGCGGATCTGTGCGCCACGCAGTGGTGGATCGCTATCATGTTAGTATTAGTCAAATCATACCCAGTAAAAACTGCCCCTGGTGTAGTATTTACGGGAATGCCAGTTATTTGCACTTTGTCGAATACAGCGTGGATTAGTCAGGTGCGTTATACTAAATATATGCAGCCTGAATGCTATCAGTAAATCGTCGTACACAAAAACTAGATACGTCTATTATATAAAGACAATAATATTGCCCTATTTCGATTCAGCAAAACCATATAACAAATGCATGTCGTGTAGAGAAGACACAATATATTTTCCTTCCCGAAAGTATACGTTGTTCCTGTGTGTAAGCTTGAAACACAGGAGCACATGGTAAGGAACATAATTGATGATATATTCCATCGAAATGAGATATGTACGTCATGGTGCGCTCAGTGGTAAATACAAATAACATAGTCACTTTTTTGTATTTCATTGTTCCTAGAACTTAAAATAACTATGTGCACAAAATACTTGACAGAAAGCCACATGCTGTTGTCAAAGCAATTGCTTTTCCATGATGTCTTTTTTGTTAGGACAATATCTCTGCTGGGCATATTCTCACAGCTCTTGAGCAGACTCCGGATGCCTTGTACCAAACTACGAGGATCCGCCAATTCTAATAACTCACCGATCTTCCGATTGTATGCCGTAAGTCTACCTCCTTGAATTACATTAAGCTTGCTGCTGGAATGACAAAACAATGTATTTACCCTGATCGTTTTTAGCGCTAATCTACGCCATTTCTATAAGTTATTTTCTTCCTGTTGCATCCATTTCTACCGATCTGGGGTGAGGCTACACTCTCTGCAATTCGTGATTATTACAGCGTTTTCTGTGTGCCTTTAATGTGTGTAACGATGTTAATAATACCTTCACATGTTTCTAAATTCCAAGGCCTGACGTTGGTGATTATACGTTCCTCTATCATACCCAATGCGTCGACTCAGTATGAAATATTCATGCCTGCAATGATAGTAATCGTTCAAATTGTTTGATCGATTCGATCGACGTTGTATTCCTTATGCACTGCCTTCAGATCTACGTCCGGCATTAAAATAGATGTATTGCGTCTTACTCAAGAACTCCTGTCACTCTCTTTAAATATGCTTTCTTTGGAGCAGCTAAGGAGCTGTGCGGCAGAACATCTAGAAAGGGAGGAACTTCCTTGAAGAATGAAAACCAGACATGGTGAATTAAAGAACAGATTGGAGAAAAGAGAGAGGTGTGGAAGGGGATAGAAGTAACCAAAGGGAATCGCGAGCAATCGGGTCTAGCAATACGGCCACTGGATGGACAAAAAAAGAAGACCGAGAGTTAGGAGAGCTATATATAAGGCAAAGAGAGAGATGGAAGAGGAACTGTATAGAAAGTTTGGTGAAGATAGTGGAAGGAAAATGATCTCATATAAGATGGCCCATGATAGGGATGTAGACAACAAGGATATGAAAGTTGAAACAGTGATCAAAGACAAGAACGGATAGCTAGTTACAGACAGGAAATGTGTGCTACAGGTGTTTTCTAAGGTAATGCTAAACCAAAGGGAACTAGCTCAACCAAGTGCAGTAGAGAAATAAATAAAGGTGGGTGAGATTGTGGATGCTAATGTAGAGAGAGCAACGAAGAAGATGAAGAAAGGTCGGGTGACAAGTATTGATGAAAATCGAATGAAATTGCTGGTAGTGGCTGAACGAGATGGAATTAGGTAGACATAGCGATTGCTGAATCTTGCACGAAAGAGGGGAAGATCCCAGAAGAGTGCATAACGGGCTGATAGTCCCAGTATGGAAAGGAAAGGCAGACGTGCGCCACCCTGGACAATACAGAGGCATTACTTTGCTGAGCCATATTTTGGAGATGCTGGAAAGAATCCTGGATGGCAGAATAAGAGCAGTAGTGGAAGTGGAAATCGGTGAACAACAGCAGGGTTTTAGAACAGGATGAGGATTTTTACCCTGAGGCAGCTAGTGGATAATACATTGGAGGGAGAGGAAGTTATGGCGGTAGAATTTATAGACCTGGAGAAAACATATGGTACCGTAACCAAGAGACATGGCGATGGCAACATTGAGGTGGATGGGCGTCCCAGAGGTGGAGGTCAGGATGGTAGATGGAATATATGAAGAAACAAAGAGCAGCTGTCCCACATTCTGATGGTTATCATCCTGTGCTATTAGTTCTTTCCACTATCATCATCCAAACCTTCTTGAAAGTATTTTCTTTCCGCACAATAAATATCACATGTTGGAATTAACGAAGTCTGATTGTGTTTAGTCCGTGAGTTATTTTTATAGTCGATCAAACATATATTATATTTATATACAACGAATATCCCAGCAATCCGTCCTTTATCAAAGTACGCACAGGTGTTTTTGTAGAAAATAAAGTCAATTTGTTTATAATTCGCGTTGGTCTCCACAGGTGATTCTGACGATCTTGACGGCGTGGATGATCTGTGGTATCCTCACGGTGTCTGGGGCTCTGCCGTCGACCCCCGGCAGTTGGGGACACGAGGCGCGCACCGACGCACACATAGTCAAACTGAACGAAGCTCCGTGGTTTCGCATTCCATACCCAGGTGAAATATTGGTTGTTAAATTATAACTGCCAGTGCATTGAAGATAGCGAGCAGGAAGACGTATCGTGGATAAAGGGATAACAGTTTACTTAACTGGCCTAAATTAGTTATTTTCGCACTGGCCCTAATCATATCCCTATCCATTACCCTACGGGAGTATCTAGTTGACTTACTTACTTAGTCCATTGACCGATTTGGTCGTCGGGTGAACATAAGTGACGCTGCAGCTGTGATGTTCCGCCATTCCTGTCTGTCAGTGGCTGTGGTGAGGAGCTCTGGCACGGATATGGCCGTCCTTTCCATAATATTGTTCATCCAGCTCTGCCTCTGACGTCCACTGCGGCGTCTACCCTTCAGGGTACCCTGCAAGATCGTTTTCGGGAGACTAGCATCATGTGTTACGTGTCCAAACCATATAAATTTCCTTCTCTTGACAACTGCCAGTAGAGGTTCTTGTGGGATATGACCTTTCTCCGCACATACTCATTGGTTTTATGCTCAATGTAGGAGATGTGGAGCATCTCCTTCAAGCACTTGGTCTCGAATGCTTTGATTTTTTTCATCCTTAGTAAGGAGTGCCCACGTCTCACATCCGGTTTCTGTCAGGAGATTTCCAAACAGCTGATGGCTGCAGACTCCCCGCCTATCTGTGTCTGAAGCTCTTCTGCGATTATCGGGCCTTTAATTTTATCGAGATCAAATCCAATGCGAGGATTTCTTTATTTTCAGCCTCAATTTGATGGTTGTGAGCACAAAATCATGGTCACTGCCAATATCGGCGCCAGGGAATGTCCTTGTGTTTGCCTTATTGATGCAGGATTTGAAGCATTGTGGGACCAATACGTAATCAATCTGATTGTGAACAGGACCGTTTGGAGCGTGCCATGTTGTGGTTCTATAAAGCTTGTGGGGTGTAACGTGTTGGCAAGGGTGAGTCGAAGGCTCTGAGCAAATTCGAGAAGTCTCAAACCTCTGTCGCTGGTCGTTCCATGTCCGAATTTTCCTATTATTCCTGCCCAGTGTTGATATGTGTCTGGGCCAACTTTGGTATTCCAGCTTCCTATGAAGATGTCTTTTCTAGGTGTTTTTGATATGGTGTTGTCTAGCTGTTCATACCATTTTTCGATTCATCGTCATGGTCTTTGGTTGGGGCATAGACTGACAACACATGCCGCCACTTCTTTCCGTATGATAAAGGCTACTCCATTTTTATGTTTTGTGTCTTCTCCACAGAACCAGAATTTTTGTCCCTCCTCTGTAGATGTTTCACCGATGCCTGTCCAGCTGACTTCGACAAGACCCAAGGTGTCCCATGGATAGTTTGTTGCTTGTCACTCATGCACTTTCAGTGGGCTTGTGAAAACGTGGTGGCGCCCATCTCCTCTCCAAGTATTTAGTAGGCGGACGCTAATATTATTATTATGTTAGACCAGTTAAGAACAGGATTTCCAATAAAGGTGTATATATCTCGTGTCCAGCATCCGCCATTGTACTCTTAAACGTAACACGTTAATTTTCTGAGTATTATTCGCAATAATTTTATTTCAGCCACGCCTGCCTTTCTTGGTGAAGACATAATAGTGCTATTATATACTAGTTATAACATAATTATTGTTTTGTATCAACAAATAAATCTTGTTGTTACCCAGGTCAGTTCGGGTGGATGACGTTCAACGTTGCTGGAGTGATTGGGATGATAACCGCGTCCTTAGCGAGTGTGTTAGAATCCATAGGCAACTACCACGCATGCGCAGGTATTTGTTGTGCACCACCACCGCCGCTCCACGCAATTAATCGCGGTAAGTCGATGTAGATACTCTGTTCAAGTTTGTCTCGGTCATCTTACCCTTTTCTCCTTATATTACGACCACTTTCAGTGGATTTGAATAGATGACTACCGCTAGATGCCAACACTGTGTTCATTTTGCGCAGTGCTGTCATTGGTGTTATTGCCCCCCAGTCGCGGCGTTGGTGATTCCCCTTATCCATATAGTCCACGTTATGCGTCTTTTTCTCCAGTCCGACTCCTAGTCAACGAACCTGGCATGTCCCAGTTTTCTATGTGATTCCTTTGATCATGAGATCTGTGACGGCAGATCAATGTGTCTCCTTTTCCTATATTCTTTCATGCTTGAACCATTCAGTGTAATGAACCTCTTTATACAAATCATAAGGTTGGTGTCTTTAGAACTGATGTCTGTGTGAACGCTCATTTCTGCGTGAGTTCCTGCGCACGCATATTTATCATACTATATGCAAAAATGTACGTGTGTACATAAGAATATGCGTGCTTGTGTTTGTTTGGTTGCGTAAGTGTGTACATATAGACTTGTATATAGTTTAATAATTGTTCTGCCGTGACTTCAATGTTTAATTGATTTGAAGTGAGGTATGGGATGCGAACAAAACCTTACAGTAAGCTACGATTAAACAATTCTGAACCAATGAAAACGAATACTGATATTTGTATACAACTGTTTTGCGGTTGTAATGATATTATCAATATCAATATACGAACGTTATAGGTATCTTCGTCGAAGGAGTTGGCTGCCTAATTTCCGGCTTATGTGGAACCGGCGTCGGGTCGACATCCTACAGTCAGCACATTGGCGAAATTGGTTTAACAAAGGTACGTTGATTCACACTGGGCATGGTAATCACTAACTCATCTGTTCTTGGAATATTGCCCTTGCTAATTTTAAGTAATTAAATTAAATTACGTGTATTGAATTAATTAAATTAAGGTATTTACAAATAACATTATTGAAATTAACCATGCCTGGATGTCACTCTGATACTATAGATACTAATACGTTTACTTGGAGGGCAGGAACACGCCATATGTTGAAATATATGTCACAAAAAGTTAGAAACAGTGGACGAATTCTGTGTTAAAGCGCTCTCTAAAGGCTGACACTGGTGGTGCTATCGATTTACCATGGATATATCGATTTATCATATTGACATTGACGACTGCAAAACGTACATGGTCAGCAAGAACGTCTTTAAGAACACGATAAAGTAATTGTGGTAATTGCTGCGATTTCTACTTAATCTGTTGTAAACTTGTATTATGATGATTATGATAATAATAATAATAACATTGGCGGTGATGATGATGGTGATGGTGATGGTGATGGTGATGGTGATGGTGATGGTGATGGCGATGACGATAACGATGATGACGATGGTTATGTTGATGATGAAAATGTGCCACTGTTTCGTCAGGTTGGACCCCGTCGCGTTGTCCAGGTCGGTGCAGGCATGATGGCATTCGCCGCAATATTTGGGAAGCTTGGAGCCCTTCTTGGCACTATACCAAGTCCAGTCATCGGTGGCGTCCTATTAGCGATGATGGGTGAGTAGACGGTAGAATCGTTACTCCAAGTTGTCTTTATTGTCGTCTATAACATCGATACTTACAGTTGGTTTCAACTAGCATTTTGCCATGCTAAATTCTAAATTCGTTATTGTGATGTTGCTAGTAATATTATGGTATTCATATGCGTGCTCTGTGGTCACCATGTCTCTCTAAAACAACAAAGTCAATGTAGGTGGTAACCAAAACAACTGCTTGTTTTGTGAACAAAATAACTAAACGCAACTTCAATCAGTGAAAATGTCTTATATTTTAGGTATGATATGCATGATTGGTATATCCAACCTTCACACGGTTGACTTGAATTCTTCCCGGAACCTCTTCATTCTTGGTGTTTCCCTCTTCGCCGGCATCGTGATTCCTCCGTGGGTGTCGGCTCATACGGACAGCATTGACTTGGGTAAGTAACCAACACTACCGCTAGGTGATACTGTCCACGTATACTAAGATATGTAATAGTACTACCGTTGAATTCACGCTATACGAAATTAAAATATGATAGAAAGAGTTTACTACAAAATAACACTATTTTCATATACGATATTTTCAAAATTAATGTAACTATCATCAATGTCATTATATTTGAAATTGTGTCAGTATTTGTATTAAGGACAATTACACATGCATTAATACAACAACAAATATTGCAAGTGTCATAATAATTACCGATATACTCTCTTTGCCGAATGTTTAATAATGTTTATAAAACATGCCAACTTATTTCGGATCCTTTAAATTCATCATTATTCAACAAGAAATTCGCTGTTGGCATAAACATGGGTTAGTACTACGAAATATATGGTATGGTATGGTATTTAGGGAATATCACATGTCTCGTGGATTTTATGGAAACTAATCAATGGTTAGGTATATTTAAATGTGTTATTCTAGCCTTCAATCAATGTCTTTGGTCACAGGAAACACTACTGTCAATCAAGCTTTCGTCATTCTACTCAGAACGAGCATGACCGTTGGCGGTGTAATCGCATTCGTTCTGGACAACATTATTTCAGGTAATGCGTTGAGTAGAACCTATTGTGCAACATCGAAGACATTATTATTAGTATTACATGATGGAATGTGTCACAACAGTTTTATGTGTATTTTGTTGACGTATGAGGACATCTTATAGGAATCGCATATGATTATAGACAGAACTGCCATATGGCTTAACATGCGTTATAAGATAATATTTGTTTGATGGATTACGCTTGCTGCAGAAAACTTTATTACAAATAAGTAATACTTAAGTAAACGTTCGTAACGTTTGACGGCTATCAGCAATCTTCACCTGACGGCAACCGATAGGTGGCAACACAATAATCATTCTCCGCACACACTCTTCATGAGAAACATGCAAACTAACAGTCGGACTGGAGAACGAGATGCATCAAAGAAATTGATTAAAAAAAGCAAAAACACATTAATTGAGACTCTCACCTACGGACACCTAATGAGCCGACGGACACCTGACGAGCCACCAAGGCCGCGGGGGGGGGGGACACACACTAGAAAGTGACACGTCTGTGCAGACTTATTACAGTGTCGCCATCTAGCGGTATCCGTTTGATGAAGATTTTTTTATAGCCGTCGAATCGTCGTCATCGATAACAGTTGGTATTATTAAACAAAAATGACGATACTACGGTTCCGTATAAATGGTGTACTACTTACACATACTACGGTAAGCAATGCATATAAAACTACGGTACATTAAGCTTTTGGAAACGCCTTCCATTTGCATACAGCGAGAAACGTTTATGTTCTCTCTACGACAGTCAATACTGGTGTTTGAAACATTGTCAATGTTGCTGGTGACTAATAATTTATTGTATAAAAAACCATATATGCGGAATCAATCAAAATACCTACCTAACAAAAATGCTTAACAAAAAAACATAATAATGTTACATTGCAGATGTTTAGCTCATATTCGAAATGACCTGTTGGTGTGTTGCTATGCAGTGTGACCATCGTAACACGTAACAACACATAACAACACAACACATAACATAACATAACATAACATAACATAACATAGCATAACACGACGTTTATTTGACCCCATGTAGGTACACAATTCGTTGGTTTTTGTTAACTTCACTTAAGCTTGTACATTATAAATACATATACGTATATCATTGTGTGTTCAACATACTCTTAGAAAATAAATACAAACGAAAGGACATCTATAATAGTATAGATGTACCATAAAATGTAATTATATAGCTTGTTCAATCTGGGTCGGTGAATCCTATTATGACACAATTGTTGCTATCATAGAAGCCACCCTATTTAGGTAATGATTTATATGGTCCTTATATACAAGGTGTCTATAGCATGTATGTTTATTGGAGTGTTATTTGATGTGAGAATGTAAGTTTGGTTGGGCGTCTGAAACGAGCATCAAATGTATTATATTTACACAGGTAAACATGACACGTTATCTGCAGTTGTTTGGTGAATTGTTTGTAGCGCTTACGTCGTTGGCTTGTGTTTAGTTATTGCATCCAACATAAACTGTTGCATCATAGCTCCTTGGAGTGAAACGCGAGCCGAGGGCGTTTGTGTCCCCTATGGTAATCTACCGTCTCTACGTAAAGATGCAAGAACGATACGACGCCCTTGAGGTGCCTTGCCAAAAAGTTTGTAATGTCACATAGTATAATGTAGCTATTTGGATTACTTTCCAGGTACTTTTGAAGAACGGGGAATGTGCCGACATTGGCGTCACCCAGCGGTGGAAGAGAAGAAACAAGACGGAACAAGCTCAATACTGAAAGATTCCGGCGCCACCATTGCTACTTACGACATGCCGTTTGGCATGGCGGTCATCCGCAGGATCAAGTGGCTTCAGTATCTACCAATATCGCCCACTTATCGAAGAAACACCGGAAAAAATGCGTCAAATACAGCAACTGAGCAACGCTCAAACGTCGGATACGATCTCGGTGAAACCAGTGTTCCCTGACCTCCATAAACCTGACAGACAGTACACTTCCATTATGCCAAAGCATCTTGTCCAATATTATAGTAAAGTCTAACGGGCATAGCACAACATAGTTGTTAGTCATGCGATTATATAATATATAACTGCTCTTTGTGTATTATTCTTGAACAATTTCTTCAGTAAATCAGTTATTCTGGACAACATTTGTGAGCCATTTCCTGATGTGTCTAATTATGATAATAACAAATTGTTGTGTACTGTTGCCTAGTGTTATCACTTTCTAGGATTCTGTCTATTTGAAGGGACCAACGTATTTGGTACAAAGAAGCAACACCATGGTAGTAAATTACCGTCATTAAGCAATGCTTGGGTAATCTTATAGAACATTCAGTTAATATTAAGAATCTGATACTATTTATAGTGACAATTTCAAACATTCGTTTAACAAAGTTACAGATTGTTGACATGTTTAAAGTTTCTAGTATAAACACTATTTTGCGGACAATTCACTTTCTAGTATTACTCAAGTAACCTGTTGAAGTTTGACTGCGACGCTACTCAACATCGTAACGTACACGTACACGTACATGTACATGCTGTCCCGTAGGATGTTGTCTTACGCGATGATATCACAAGGGATGTTGTGCTTTTGGGATTTTAGTCCATGTGCTAGCGTCTTGTAGGATGTTGCATATTTATGCTGCCTTACTAGGTGTGTGTTGTGTTTGTCCGTGGAATGATGTATTATGGGTTAGCTTCTTATGAGAAGTTGTACCGCTGGATGTTATCCTAATGGATGCTGACCTTCACGACAGTGTCTTATGTAATGTTGGTCCGTGCGACTAAACATACTACTCGTGGGATATTGTCTTATGGGAGGGTTGATCTCTGAAACATCTTCCGTGGTGTCTTGTATAAGGTGATGTCGGTTGGTTCGTGGGATGTTGTCATACGTGAAGTTGGTCCTAATGAGGTTGTCTTAAGGCCCGTTTGTACGAATAGCTAGTTGGCGGACTAGTTGACCAACTCATGTTACTCAACTTATCGGACTTTTACGTGTGCGTTTACACATGTGACACAGCGAACGACTGGGACTTTGACCTCGACTTCTTACGATTTTGAGCTCTCGGATAACAGAAACAGAAATGTCAACGAGTTAAATGGCTTCGTTGTTTACAAAATAGTTTTGTGTTTGGAAACATATCATTTGTATGTGCGTGTTAGCAAGCCATTTTACCAATAACGATGCATTTTCTGTTATGGGAAAGCTTTGGGTAAAAATGTCATGATAGAACAGTGGCAACTGAATTAAATTAAAGACGACAGCTAAATGAACTAACGTCTAAGACCTAATTACATAATTAATTTTTATTATATTATGTAATAATATACAAAAATTTACTCCAAAAGTTATTATTACAATGATATATTATATATAATATATATAATTTATATATAACATACATTATTTTTGTGTGTAGTTTAAAATGCCCATTATGTTATTTCTCATTACATTAACAATTAATATTAGTCAATATTAACCAATTAGCAAGCAAACTCAACATACTCATACTTTAACTTCCATGATTAAAAATGCATTTGTATATCTCTACAGAGCCTGGGCTTTAGACATAATGCAAACATGTGTATTTAAATCCCTACAAAATAATAATATATCTACATGATGTAAAATAATCTTCCATAGTGACTATGAAGAACTAACAGTGTTACTGGAGACTGTGCAAAACAATGTAATGTCCTGCATGCAAAATAAAACCGAATTTAAATATAGTTTACGGTGTCATAACTGGTTAACAGCACACTACAGGTACATGATTAACATGTCACTGTTTCATACAATAATATCCAGCACTTCAACATGAAGAACCAGGTAATAGTTATATAATGTTCACAGTATTTTGTAGATGAACCCGACATCTCTTGTGTCAAATGTATGACTGCCGACAGTCTCTACATTACACCCTCTGTGCACAAAACATGATTATTCACAATATATTGCTAGCATAGACCTGCAAAGTCAGTCAGCTAAGTAATATTCACAGTTCTAGTTAAATACTTTAACAATGTAATTGTACAAAGCTAGCATAATATTCTTTATAAGATTATAATATATATATATATTATTTATCAATCAAAAGAAGTCAATAAAAAACATCCACCAAACTTCCAAGTCCCAGAGTTTTTAAAAGAAAAGATCACTCTTATGTTATTGGCATCCTGGTTATTTTGGGTACCGATGTATTCTAGCCTAGGCTTACACATTAAAAATATTATATTTGAAATGTTAGTCTTATTCTTCCATGAAGTTAATTAGCATACTGTTTATAGGGAATATGTTAAAAACGTACATTTTAGTCGCTTTCCAGCCGAAGTGGGAGCAAACCCTGCATGGTCTGGGCTGACCCTATGCACTGATGCAGACTTGTCATGTCATGTCATGTCATGTCATGTCATGTCATGTCATGTCATGTCATGTCATGTCATGTCATGTCATGTCATGTCATGTCATGTCATGTCATGTCATGTCATGTCATGTCATGTGTGAACAGTGCGATATTTTTTTCGTAACAGATGATTGTGGGAAATTAGTCCCGCGAAAACCGTCATCTCGCCATTCAGTTGGCGGCAAAAATAACATCTTTATAAATTTTAAAATTTACATGAAATAGATTAGATAAAACTGTGTTGTTGTTTCGTTGGTGGACTCGACCCAGCAGAAAATACTGCAACAGATTTACGTAAATTCAAGAATACACATGACCTTGTTGTGCTAGCGATGCAGCGGCCTTCCATTACTCCTCGTTGTTTTGTAATGCAAGTGTAGATCCTAGAGTGCATGTTTCGCAAACTTTTATTATGTTCGTTACTTCGATCAACTTCTAAATCGAAGTGGAAGAAAACATGGTGGACAAATATTACTCTATTACTCAACGTCATCAGCGTATTGCGCGCTGATTGGATAATTAGGCGCAACTCCGAACAACTAGTCGGTCAGATTGGGGCTAGGCCCAACTTGGACGACTCCGTCGACGCCGTAACAAATCGTGCCTAAACCACTGTTTACACAAGTTGACGGACAAGTTGGGCAACACCAAGTTGGCCAACTAGTCCACCAACTAGTTGTTCGTGTAAACGGTCTTTTACGTGATGTTGGTCCGTGGCAGGTTGGTCCGTGTCAAGTAGGTCAGTTGAACGTTCGTCCGTGGCACATTGGGTGAAGATTAAAGATACAATTTATTTGACAATGTCCACATACACAGTATATTCATTAATACATTGGAAATATGAATAATATGGAAAGTCGGGAAGACTTCCGTTAAGACATGTATTGTCGCTAGTACGGGACTACCACCAAATGTAAACAATAACAACATGCACATAGTATGACCACATTAGTAAATTATAATAATTGCTTTACTAGTTACATATATATAGCAATTATTGATCAAACAGCATGATTTATAATTTTAAATAATGTAATGTTGATGTAACCTAAAATGCAATGTAGACTGTGTGTATAAATGTTCTGAATGTTAATGTCAGGTGTATTATTAACTGTCTCAACTGCGCGATATCTAATGCATTTTTTGCAAATTCATGTTTGACTCTAGGCTTACGCACATCATTTTGTTTACATGTGTTGTGTTGATGAATGTCATAGTCGAGTGTGCAAACAATAACTTTGAAATATTCGGGTAACAGATTGTCCTAGAATTGTTTTGTTATCACATATAATGGATATAAATAGAACACAACATACTCATCATGTTGACATGCATTACTACTACTCGTAATGAAAAAGCTGCACCATAAGCATTACTCTGGGCAAAATACAAATATGATTTGGAAACGAGACTATTGTGAACATTTTGCAGACACGTATGATACAAAATACTTATTGTATCAACAAAAACGTGTGAGAATACAATACAGCATACGCATTACCAAAATGAATATGATTATTTTATTTATTTTTAACTTTTAGCTCCTGACAGTTTCTTTGCTGAGGATAAGTAAGTAAAACACATATTTTGGCAGTCTTTTTATACACCAATGCCATAGAGCCAATCAGTTATCGAAAAAAGAAGGAAAGAAAAAATTCATTCTGAGTATACGCCAAAATGTTAAAGAAATACACGTACATGTACACGTTTTTAAACTACTTACATTTAAGTACAACTTATATATGCAATTATGATGCGTTTTAAGTCCAACATAATTATGCATGGTTATCTGTGTTAGAATCATTGTTAACAAGAAAAGAATACATGAAAATAAGAAATACATTGAATAAATGAACACGTAGCAGTTCATGAATAACTTTTCCAAGATAATATACTTCTGTTAGTCGGCTATCCAATATTTAGAAAACAATTACGAAAATGAGAAATAATAAACCTGAAAGGCTAAAATGCATCGTACGCGTTACAAAAAATAACTGAAGTTTTCACTTTGTGAATAGTACGACAAAATTGCAATACAAGAAGAACAAAGTATTGAATATAATTTGCATTAATATTCACCCAGTTGAATGTTGACACACCATCTATTTACCTGTGGCATGTACCAACCTACTTTCTACATTCGCGCTAACAGCTCTTATTCCACTGCTTCCAGCATCAATACACAAACAGCTTTATCCGTTCACCATTAACCGAATTACAGAATGGAACTATAATTATTAGCAAATATATTCCGATGATACTCTTTCCATGAACGTTTGGAACACTTTCTAGGAGTGACTGCCGATCAGCCAACACCCAAGCATTCCTGCCTTTCATATTTTAGATCGACCGAGTTAATTATTTAGGCAGCCAGATCAAAAGTGTGGTTAACAAAATTACCTGATTAGTTACAGCATGTACAATAGTTTATGAAAACATCTGAGTAATAAAATTACACATAGAACACAGAAATCATGACACGTACATGGGAATTTCATCCATACAAATTGATTATTGGAACAAAAATACAATTTCCAAACGAAGGGGTGCGTGTATGTAAAAAGGTAAAGGTATGTTCTTATATAGTGCAATATCGAGTCTTCAGGACGACTCAAAGCGCGTTACATTTTACTCCCTGACAGACTTGTTCAATAGAACACCATCTCGACTTTCAACATTCAGCCACGCTACAATTACTGCGCAAAGACAACTCATACACAAATATTTACCACTTTCTATAGCCAGGTATTAATTCATACAGATTAGACACCACAGTGTGTATTGTGTGTGTGTGTGTGTGTGTGTGTGTGTGTGTGTGTGTGTGTGTGTGTGGGGGGGGGGGGTGTGTGTGTGTGTGTGTGTGTGTGTGAGTGGGTGTGTGTGTGTGTGTGTGTGTGTGTGTGTGTGTGTGTGTGTGTGTGTGTGTGTGTGTGTGTGTGTGTGTGTGTGAGAGAGAGAGAGAGAGAGTGTGTGTGTGTGTGTGTGTGTGTGTGTGTGTGTGTGTGTGTGTGTGTGTGTGTGTGTGTGTGTGTGAGTGGGTGTGTGTGTGTGTGTGTGTGTGTGTGTGTGTGTGTGTGTGTGTGTGTGTGTGTGTGTGTGTGTGTGTGTGTGTGTGTGTGTGTGTGTGTGTGAGAGAGAGAGAGAGAGAGAGAGAGAGAGTGTGTGTGTGTGTGTGTGTGTGTGTGTGTGTGTGTGTGTGTGTGTGTGTGTGTGTGTGTGTGTGTGTGTGTGTGTGTGTGTGTGTGTGTGTGTACGTGTCGGTGTGTGTATGTGTGTGTGTGTCGGTGTGAGTGTGTATGTTTCGGTGTGTGTGTGGGTGTGAGTGTGTATGTGTGTGTGTTTGTGTGTGTGTGTGTGTGTGTGTGTGTGTGTGTGTGTGTGTGTGTGTGTGTGTGTGTGTGTGTGTGTGTGTGTGTGTGTGTGTGTGTGTGTGTGTGTGTGTGTGTGTGTGTGTGTGTGTGTGTGTGTGTGTGTTTGGATGTTTGTCGGGTGTGTGTGTTTGTGTGTGTGTGTGCTTGTCTGCCTGTCTACGGGTGTGCATACATGCCAGCATATGCATGTACATGTGTGCATACATGTGTGGACATAAGTATGCAAGTCGAGAACAATCGCTTTAAAAAATTACATAGTATATGCATATATCAAGTTAGATGTGATAATCAAACAAGATTATGCAAGACACACGAATTAGCAACAAAAACAATGCAAACAAGACAAGATAAATAATCAATTCCAAATAAATGAAAGAATAAGGGAAAGGAGTTCATGTTTATATATTGATTATTTGTTAAACTAACAATGTCATAGTCATAATAACTACAGGCCACAATAACGATATCAGTGGTTTAAGATGTTGTTCACTTGCAATATAAAGCGTGTTGCTTTAGATGGCAATAATCTTCAGTGTGGTTTGATATAACGTGACCGATGTCAACTGATGCTACGAAGTGCGGTTTCGAGAACTAACAGCGTATTCACCCGTTCTCCGTGATGTGGATACGTTGTCATTCATGCAAGATTCATGCACGTCTAATAGCATTAATAAGCCTTTTATTCAAGAGTCATGCACGTCTTGTAGCATTACTCCTTTCAGATCACGCGATTGTTGCCATGTCAGATATATCCGTCATTTATATGTCGCTCGGTCACTGTTTTGTTGATGCGATGACGTGCGTGTCCGAATGTGGGCGATATTGGGAGATAACGGAGAAAGGTGCGCCTACGGATAACTGCCATCCCCACAGGCAAGTCATATCCAGCAGTGGCAGTGCTCGGATCCACTTCATCTGTACCGCTGTCAAGTTCCTTGGACGGTTCTGCAATATGACTCATGCCACGTTCTTCTAAGGTACCTGCAACCCAAACGGTTATTGTTATTATTATTATACCATTAAACTGAGTTCTAACGTGACAATGACTTACACAATTGGTTCGTTGTATATTTCTAATTTATGATACATGCAAACTGGTATTTTATTTTACATAACTATTAGTTGTTACGTACTTTTCCAAAACAGTTAATACAGTTTTGGTATCCTAGAGACAAGGAAGTAAAGGGGGTACATTTTTAAGGTTTTAAATTGTTTAGAAAATATTAATATAGGTCATTTAGTTGTCACGTAAGCAAGATTTAAGAAATATATGACATCTAGTGTAAAGCTGGTGACAAAACTGTGTTGATTGCATATATCAGAGAGTATTAATTTCACAAACGTCGTTATACTAACGGACAATTTCATCTACTGATTGCGTAAATTCAGACTATTGCTTAAATACATACACCACATGTATTTATACACACATCCTATGTACTATTTTCAATTATAGCATAGTCATGTTTTATCTTAAATATTATCGAAAACCGATGACAGACACATTATGATCATATGATAACATACCTGGCATTGTGTTATCCAGGATGAACGCGATCACGCCACCAACTGTCATGCTCGTTTGGAGTACAATGCGCACCGCCTGGCTGACAATTGCATTACCTGCGATCAAACGAGTGTGTGAGTACGTGTATGCGTGCTCGCGTACGCATGTGCGTGCCGAGTATATAGTGTTGCTATGTCATGTTTATTCAGTATTAGGTCTAAGTAATGTCCGCTACCTACCCACGTCAATGCTGTCCGTGTGGGCGGATACCCACGGGGGAACCACGACGCCAGTGAAGAGGGACACACCAACAATGAAGAGGTTCCGGGAAGAATTCATATCAACTACTTGTAGGTTGGAAATACCAATCGTACATACCATACCTAAAACAAGAAAGGTTTACATACCGATCATAACATATAATTATCAATGTCAACATCTTCTTTGTTTCATGTGGTAGCTGCTGTTTTACTCTTGTTACCAATATTATTGTAGTTGTGCTAAAAAATTATATGTTATTGTAGATATCGCGTCAATTGCAGCTGTCACTTTATTAAACACTTTATCGGCACTTGACAAACGTCATTGTCTGACAAATGACCTATCCAAAGTGTGAACTACTGCCCAACAGCAAGGTTCATCAAGTCATTGAAGTGGATGTGGAACAATTGCAGCTGACAGACATTCCGTCGTTCACGTTGTTGAAATGTTGGTTCCAAACGTTTTTCTTTCGGCATTGAGCACACGTAAAAACGATTGTTTTAGAAGATACCACACCGCCTTTGTATTGCAATTCACTTATATGTCATTTGTTAAAAATGTGTAGTTATTGGGACACTTCCCAACCTACTATGTTGCGATGTACGTTTTGTCATTAGACATAACATGTGAACTTGTTTGTGTTGTTGTAATACATATGCTATTCAAACTCCACCCGCCCTCCTTGCCCCATGTTCAAGTTATCCTATATGAACCAATCACCTTGATCAGCTTCCGCTTGGATGCAGCATTGTTTTCGTTTTCTATTACTATGACATTAGCTGCATGTGTAACAATTGCAACTTGTGATTAAGCCGGTTTATGTTTACTTACCCATGATAGCCAGCAAAAGTCCACCAATAACAGGAGTAGGGATGAGACTCACAAGGGCGCCAAACTTGGCAAACATTCCCACGAACACCATGAGCCCTGCACCGACTTGTATCACTCGTCTTGAACCGATCTGGAAAAACAAGTGATGTAGTTGTGTAACTGCTAGTGGCTTTACGAAAGTTAGTATAACTATTGCCGACCACACACATACAGGTACACACACATACAGGTACACACACATACAGGTACACACATACAGGTACACACATACAGGTACACACATACAGGTACACACACATACAGGTACACACACATACAGGTACACACACATACAGGTACACACATACAGGTACACACACATACAGGTACACACACATACAGGTACACACATACAGGTACACACATACAGGTACACACATACAGGTACACACACATACAGGCACACACATACAGGTACACACATACAGGTGCACACATACAGGCGCACACATACAGGTACACACATACAGGCACACACATACAGGTACACACATACAGGTACACACATACAGGTACACACATACAGGCACACACATACAGGCACACACATACAGGCACACACATACAGGTACACACATACAGGTACACACATACAGGCACACACATACAGGTACACACATACAGGCACACACATACAGGTACACACATACAGGTACACACATACAGGTACACACATACAGGCACACACATACAGGTACACACATACAGATACACACATACAGGCGCACACATACATATACACACATACAGGTACACACATACAGGCACACACATACAGGTACACACATACAGATACACACATACAGATACACACATACAGGCACACACATACATGCACACACACATACAGGCACACACATACAGGTACACACATACAGGCACACACATACATGCACACACACATACAGGCACACACATACAGATACACACATACAGGCACACACATACAGATACACACATACAGGTACACACATAGAGGCACACACATACAGGCACACACATACAGGCACACACACATACAGGCACATACAGGTACACACATACAGGCACACACATACAGGTACACATATACAGGTACACACATACAGGCACACACATACATATACACACATACAGGCACACACATACAGATACACACATACAGGTACACACATACATGCACACACACATACAGGCACACACATACAGGTACACACATACAGGCACATACATACAGATACACACATACAGGTACACACATACAGGCACACACATACAGGCACACACATACAGGCACACACATACAGGCACACACATACAGGTACACACATACAGGCACACACATACAGGTACACACATACAGGCACACACATACAGGTACACACATACAGGCACACACATACAGGTACACACATACAGGTACACACATACATGCACACACACATACAGGCACACACATACAGGTACACACATACAGGCACATACATACAGATACACACATACAGGTACACACATACAGGCACACACATACAGGCACACACATACAGGCACACACATACAGGTACACACATACAGGCACACACATACAGGTACACACATACAGGCACACACATACAGATACACACATACAGGTACACACATACAGGCACACACATACAGGTACACACATACATGCACACACATACAGGCACACACATACAGGTACACACATACAGGTACACACATACAGGCACACACACATACAGGTACACACATACAGGTACACACGTACAGGCACACACATACAGATACACACATACAGGCACACACATACAGGTACACACATACAGGCACACACATACAGATACACACATACAGGTACACACATACAGGCACACACATACAGGTACACACATACAGGTACACACATACAGGCACACACACATACAGGTACACACATACAGGTACACACATACAGGCACACACATACAGATACACACATACAGGCACACACATACAGGTACACACATACAGGCACACACATACAGGCACACACATACAGATACACACACATACAGGTACACACATACAGGCACACACATACAGGTACACACATACAGAAACACACATACAGATACACACATACAGATACACACATACAGATACACACATACAGGTACACACATACAGGTACACACATACAGGTACACACATACAGGCACACACATACAGATACACACATACAGGTACACATATACAGGCACACACATACAGGCACACACATACAGATACACACATACAGATACACACATACAGGCACACACATACAGGTACACACATACAGGCACACACATACAGGCACACACATACATATACACACATGCAGGTACACACATACAGGTACACACATACAGGTACACACATACAGGCACACACATACAGGTACACACATACAGGTACACACATACAGGCACACACACATACAGGTACACACATACAGGTACACACATACAGGCACACACATACAGATACAAACATACAGGTACACACATACAGGCACACACATACAGGCACACACATACAGGCACACACATACAGGCACACACACATACAGGTACACACATACAGATACACACATACAGGTACACACATACAGGTACACACATACAGGTACACACATACAGGTACACACATACAGGCACACACATACAGGCACACACATACAGGCACACACATACAGGCACACACATACAGGTACACACATACAGGCACACACACATACAGGTACACACATACAGGTACACACATACAGGCACACACACATACATGTACACACATACAGGTACACACATACAGGTACACACATACAGGCACACACACATACAAGTACACACATACAGGCACACACATACAGGTACACACATACAGGCACACACATACAGGCACACACACAGGCACACACATACAGGCACACACATACAGGCACACACATACAGGTACACACATACAGGCACACACATACAGGTACACACATACAGGCACACACATACAGATACACACATACAGGTACACACATACAGGCACACACATACAGGCACACACATACAGGTACACACATACAGGCACACACATACAGGTACACACATACAGGTACACACATACATGCACACACACATACAGGCACACACATACAGGTACACACATACAGGCACATACATACAGATACACACATACAGGTACACACATACAGGCACACACATACAGGCACACACATACAGGCACACACATACAGGTACACACATACAGGCACACACATACAGGTACACACATACAGGCACACACATACAGATACACACATACAGGTACACACATACAGGCACACACATACAGGTACACACATACATGCACACACATACAGGCACACACATACAGGTACACACATACAGGTACACACATACAGGCACACACACATACAGGTACACACATACAGGTACACACGTACAGGCACACACATACAGATACACACATACAGGCACACACATACAGGTACACACATACAGGCACACACATACAGATACACACATACAGGTACACACATACAGGCACACACATACAGGTACACACATACAGGTACACACATACAGGCACACACACATACAGGTACACACATACAGGTACACACATACAGGCACACACATACAGATACACACATACAGGCACACACATACAGGTACACACATACAGGCACACACATACAGGCACACACATACAGATACACACACATACAGGTACACACATACAGGCACACACATACAGGTACACACATACAGAAACACACATACAGATACACACATACAGATACACACATACAGATACACACATACAGGTACACACATACAGGTACACACATACAGGTACACACATACAGGCACACACATACAGATACACACATACAGGTACACATATACAGGCACACACATACAGGCACACACATACAGATACACACATACAGATACACACATACAGGCACACACATACAGGTACACACATACAGGCACACACATACAGGCACACACATACATATACACACATGCAGGTACACACATACAGGTACACACATACAGGTACACACATACAGGCACACACATACAGGTACACACATACAGGTACACACATACAGGCACACACACATACAGGTACACACATACAGGTACACACATACAGGCACACACATACAGATACAAACATACAGGTACACACATACAGGCACACACATACAGGCACACACATACAGGCACACACATACAGGCACACACACATACAGGTACACACATACAGATACACACATACAGGTACACACATACAGGTACACACATACAGGTACACACATACAGGTACACACATACAGGTACACACATACAGGCACACACATACAGGCACACACATACAGGCACACACATACAGGCACACACATACAGGTACACACATACAGGCACACACACATACAGGTACACACATACAGGTACACACATACAGGCACACACACATACATGTACACACATACAGGTACACACATACAGGTACACACATACAGGCACACACACATACAAGTACACACATACAGGCACACACATACAGGTACACACATACAGGCACACACATACAGGCACACACACAGGCACACACATACAGGCACACACATACAGGCACACACATACAGGTACACACATACAGGCACACACATACAGGTACACACATACAGGTACACACATACAGGCACACACATACAGGCACACACATACAGATACACACATACAGGTACACACATACAGGTACACACATACAGGCACACACATACAGGTACACACATACAGGTACACACATACAGGCACACACACATACAGGTACACACATACAGGTACACACATACAGGCACACACATACAGATACACACATACAGGCACACACATACAGGCACACACACAGGCACACACATACAGGCACACACATACAGGCACACACATACAGGTACACACATACAGGCACACACATACAGGTACACACATACAGGTACACACATACAGGCACACACATACAGATACACACATACAGGCACACACATACAGGCACACACATACAGGTACACACATACAGGCACACACATACAGGTACACACATACAGGCACACACATACAGATACACACATACAGGTACACACATACAGGCACACACATACAGGTACACACATACATGCACACACACATACAGGCACACACATACAGGTACACATATACAGGCACACACATACAGATACACACACACAGGTACACACATACAGGCACACACATACAGGTACACACATACATGCACACACACATACAGGCACACACATACAGGTACACACATACAGGTACACACATACAGGCACACACATACAGACACACACATACAGATACACACATACAGGTACACACATACAGGTACACACATACAGGCACACACATACAGGTACACACATACAGGTACACACAAACAGGCACACACACATACAGGTACACACATACAGGTACACACATACAGGCACACACATACAGACACACACATACAGATACACACATACAGGTACACACATACAGGTACACACATACAGGCACACACATACAGGTACACACATACAGGTACACACAAACAGGCACACACACATACAGGTACACACATACAGGTACACACATACAGGCACACACATACAGATACACACATACAGGTACACACATACAGGCACACACATACAGGTACACACATACAGGTACACACATACAGGCACACACACATACAGGTACACACATACAGGTACACACGTACAGGCACACACATACAGATACACACATACAGGCACACACATACAGGTACACACATACAGGCACACACATACAGGCACACACATACAGATACACACATACATGTACACACATACAGGCACACACATACAGGTACACACATACAGGTACACACATACAGGCACACACACATACAGGTACACACATACAGGTACACACATACAGGCACACACATACAGATACACACATACAGGTACACACATACAGGCACACACATACAGGTACACACATACATGCACACACACATACAGGCACACACATACAGGTACACACATACAGGCACACACATACAGATACACACACACAGGTACACACATACAGGCACACACATACAGGTACACACATACATGCACACACACATACAGGCACACACATACAGGTACACACATACAGGTATACACATACAGGCACACACATACAGACACACACATACAGATACACACATACAGGTACACACATACAGGAACACACATACAGGCACACACATACAGGTACACACATACAGGTACACACATACAGGTACACACAAACAGGCACACACACATACAGGTACACACATACAGGTACACACATACAGGCACACACATACAGATACACACATACAGGTACACACATACAGGCACACACATACAGGTACACACATACAGGTACACACATACAGGCACACACACATACAGGTACACACATACAGGTACACACGTACAGGCACACACATACAGATACACACATACAGGCACACACATACAGGTACACACATACAGGTACACACATACAGGCACACACACATACAGGTACACACATACAGGCACACACATACAGGCACACACATACAGATACAAACATACAGGTACACACATACAGGCACACACATACAGGCACACACATACAGGCACACACATACAGGCACACACATACAGGCACACACATACAGGCACACACACATACAGGTACACACATACAGATACACACATACAGGTACACACATACAGGTACACACATACAGGTACACACATACAGGTACACACATACAGGTACACACATACAGGCACACACATACAGGCACACACATACAGGCACACACATACAGGCACACACATACAGGTACACACATACAGGCACACACACATACAGTCACACACATACAGGCACACACACATACAGGTACACACATACAGGTACACACATACAGGCACACACACATACAGGTACACACATACAGGTACACACATACAGGTACACACATACAGGCACACACACATACAAGTACACACATACAGGCACACACATACAGGTACACACATACAGGCACACACATACAGGCACACACACACAGGCACACACATACAGGCACACACATACAGGCACACACATACAGGTACACACATACAGGCACACACATACAGTCACACACATACATGCACACACACATACAGATACACACACACAGGTACACACATACAGGCACACACATACTGGTACACACATACATGCACACACACATACAGGCACACACATACAGGTACACACATACAGGTACACACATACAGGCACACACATACAGACACACACATACAGATACACACATACAGGTACACACATACAGGTACACACATACAGGCACACACATACAGGTACACACATACAGGTACACACAAACAGGCACACACACATACAGGTACACACATACAGGTACACACATACAGGCACACACATACAGATACACACATACAGGTACACACATACAGGCACACACATACAGGTACACACATACAGGTACACACATACAGGCACACACACATACAGGTACACACATACAGGTACACACGTACAGGCACACACATACAGATACACACATACAGGCACACACATACAGGTACACACATACAGGCACACACATACAGATACACACATACATGTACACACATACAGGCACACACATACAGGTACACACATACAGGTACACACATACAGGCACACACACATACAGGTACACACATACAGGTACACACATACAGGCACACACATACAGATACACACATACAGGCACACACATACAGGCACACACATACAGGTACACACATACAGGCACACACATACAGGTACACACATACAGGCACACACATACAGATACACACATACAGGTACACACATACAGGCACACACATACAGGTACACACATACATGCACACACACATACAGGCACACACATACAGGTACACACATACAGGCACATACATACAGATACACACACACAGGTACACACATACAGGCACACACATACAGGTACACACATACATGCACACACACATACAGGCACACACATACAGGTACACACATACAGGTACACACATACAGGCACACACATACAGACACACACATACAGATACACACATACAGGTACACACATACAGGTACACACATACAGGCACACACATACAGGTACACACATACAGGTACACACAAACAGGCACACACACATACAGGTACACACATACAGGTACACACATACAGGCACACACATACAGACACACACATACAGACACACACATACAGATACACACATACAGGTACACACATACAGGTACACACATACAGGCACACACATACAGGTACACACATACAGGTACACACAAACAGGCACACACACATACAGGTACACACATACAGGTACACACATACAGGCACACACATACAGATACACACATACAGGTACACACATACAGGCACACACATACAGGTACACACATACAGGTACACACATACAGGCACACACACATACAGGTACACACATACAGGTACACACGTACAGGCACACACATACAGATACACACATACAGGCACACACATACAGGTACACACATACAGGCACACACATACAGGCACACACATACAGATACACACATACATGTACACACATACAGGCACACACATACAGGTACACACATACAGGTACACACATACAGGCACACACACATACAGGTACACACATACAGGTACACACATACAGGCACACACATACAGATACACACATACAGGTACACACATACAGGCACACACATACAGGTACACACATACATGCACACACACATACAGGCACACACATACAGGTACACACATACAGGCACACACATACAGATACACACACACAGGTACACACATACAGGCACACACATACAGGTACACACATACATGCACACACACATACAGGCACACACATACAGGTACACACATACAGGTACACACATACAGGCATACACATACAGACACACACATACAGATACACACATACAGGTACACACATACAGGAACACACATACAGGCACACACATACAGGTACACACATACAGGTACACACAAACAGGCACACACACATACAGGTACACACATACAGGCACACACATACAGATACACACATACAGGTACACACATACAGGCACACACATACAGGTACACACATACAGGTACACACATACAGGCACACACACATACAGGTACACACATACAGGTACACACGTACAGGCACACACATACAGATACACACATACAGGCACACACATACAGGTACACACATACAGGCACACACACATACAGATACACACATACATGTACACACATACAGGCACACACATACAGGTACACACATACAGGTACACACATACAGGCACACACACATACAGGTACACACATACAGGTACACACATACAGGCACACACATACAGATACACACATACAGGCACACACATACAGGTACACACATACAGGCACACACATACAGGCACACACATACAGATACACACACATACAGGTACACACATACAGGCACACACATACAGGTACACACATACAGACACACACATACAGACACACACATACAGATACACACATACAGATACACACATACAGGTACACACATACAGGTACACACATACAGGTACACACATACAGGCACACACATACAGATACACACATACAGGTACACATATACAGGCACACACATACAGGCACACACATACAGATACACACATACAGATACACACATACAGGCACACACATACAGGTACACACATACAGGCACACACATACAGGCACACACATACATATACACACATACAGGTACACACATACAGGTACACACATACAGGTACACACATACAGGCACACACATACAGGTACACACACATACAGGCACACACACATACAGGTACACACATACAGGTACACACATACAGGTACACACATACAGGCACACACATACAGATACAAACATACAGGTACACACATACAGGCACACACATACAGGCACACACATACAGGCACACACATACAGGCACACACATACAGTCACACACACATACAGGTAAACACATACAGATACACACATACAGGTACACACATACAGGTACACACATACAGGCACACACATACAGGTACACACATACAGGCACACACATACAGGCACACACATACAGGCACACACATACAGGCACACACATACAGGCACACACATACAGGCACACACATACAGGCACACACATACAGGTACACACATACAGGCACACACACATACAGTCACACACATACAGGCACACACACATACAGGTACACACATACAGGCACACACACATACATATACACACATACAGGTACACACATACAGGTACACACATACAGGCACACACATACAAGCACACACATACAGGCACACACATACAGGCACACACATACAGGCACACACATACAGGCACACACATACAGGTACACACATACAGGCACACACACATACAGTCACACACATACAGGCACACACACATACAGGTACACACATACAGGTACACACATACAGGCACACACACATACATATACACACATACAGGTACACACATACAGGTACACACATACAGGTACACACATACAGGCACACACATACAGGTACACACATACAGGCACACACACATACAGGTACACACATACAGGTACACACATACAGGTACACACATACAGGCACACACATACAGATACAAACATACAGGTACACACATACAGGCACACACATACAGGCACACACATACAGGCACACACATACAGGCACACACATACAGTCACACACACATACAGGTACACACATACAGATACACACATACAGGTACACACATACAGGTACACACATACAGGTACACACATACAGGTACACACATACAGGTACACACATACAGGCACACACACATACAGTCACACACATACAGGCACACACACATACAGGTACACACATACAGGCACACACACATACAGGTTCACACATACAGGTACACACATACAGGTACACACATACAGGCACACACACATACAAGTACACACATACAAGCACACACATACAGTTACACACATACAGGCACACACATACAGGCACACACACACAGGCACACACATACAGGCACACACATACAGGCACACACATACAGGTACACACATACAGGCACACACATACAGTCACACACATACATGCACACACACATACAGGTACACACATACAGGTACACACATACAGGCACACACATACAGATACACACACACAGGTACACACATACAGGCACACACATACAGGTACACACATACATGCACACACACATACAGGCACACACATACAGGTACACACATACAGGTACACACATACAGGCACACACATACAGACACACACATACAGATACACACATACAGGCACACACATACAGGTACACACATACAGGCACACACATACAGGCACACACATACAGATACACACATACATGTACACACATACAGGCACACACATACAGGTACACACATACAGGTACACACATACAGGCACACACACATACAGGTACACACATACAGGTACACACATACAGGCACACACATACAGATACACACATACAGGTACACACATACAGGCACACACATACAGGTACACACATACATGCACACACACATACAGGCACACACATACAGGTACACACATACAGGCACACACATACAGATACACACACACAGGTACACACATACAGGCACACACATACAGGTACACACATACATGCACACACACATACAGGCACACACATACAGGTACACACATACAGGTACACACATACAGGCATACACATACAGACACACACATACAGATACACACATACAGGTACACACATACAGGAACACACATACAGGCACACACATACAGGTACACACATACAGGTACACACAAACAGGCACACACACATACAGGTACACACATACAGGCACACACATACAGATACACACATACAGGTACACACATACAGGCACACACATACAGGTACACACATACAGGTACACACATACAGGCACACACACATACAGGTACACACATACAGGTACACACGTACAGGCACACACATACAGATACACACATACAGGCACACACATACAGGTACACACATACAGGCACACACACATACAGATACACACATACATGTACACACATACAGGCACACACATACAGGTACACACATACAGGTACACACATACAGGCACACACACATACAGGTACACACATACAGGTACACACATACAGGCACACACATACAGATACACACATACAGGCACACACATACAGGTACACACATACAGGCACATACATACAGGCACACACATACAGATACACACACATACAGGTACACACATACAGGCACACACATACAGGTACACACATACAGACACACACATACAGACACACACATACAGATACACACATACAGATACACACATACAGGTACACACATACAGGTACACACATACAGGTACACACATACAGGCACACACATACAGATACACACATACAGGTACACATATACAGGCACACACATACAGGCACACACATACAGATACACACATACAGATACACACATACAGGCACACACATACAGGTACACACATACAGGCACACACATACAGGCACACACATACATATACACACATACAGGTACACACATACAGGTACACACATACAGGTACACACATACAGGCACACACATACAGGTACACACACATACAGGCACACACACATACAGGTACACACATACAGGTACACACATACAGGTACACACATACAGGCACACACATACAGATACAAACATACAGGTACACACATACAGGCACACACATACAGGCACACACATACAGGCACACACATACAGGCACACACATACAGTCACACACACATACAGGTAAACACATACAGATACACACATACAGGTACACACATACAGGTACACACATACAGGCACACACATACAGGTACACACATACAGGCACACACATACAGGCACACACATACAGGCACACACATACAGGCACACACATACAGGCACACACATACAGGCACACACATACAGGCACACACATACAGGTACACACATACAGGCACACACACATACAGTCACACACATACAGGCACACACACATACAGGTACACACATACAGGCACACACACATACATATACACACATACAGGTACACACATACAGGTACACACATACAGGCACACACATACAAGCACACACATACAGGCACACACATACAGGCACACACATACAGGCACACACATACAGGCACACACATACAGGTACACACATACAGGCACACACACATACAGTCACACACATACAGGCACACACACATACAGGTACACACATACAGGTACACACATACAGGCACACACACATACATATACACACATACAGGTACACACATACAGGTACACACATACAGGTACACACATACAGGCACACACATACAGGTACACACATACAGGCACACACACATACAGGTACACACATACAGGTACACACATACAGGTACACACATACAGGCACACACATACAGATACAAACATACAGGTACACACATACAGGCACACACATACAGGCACACACATACAGGCACACACATACAGGCACACACATACAGTCACACACACATACAGGTACACACATACAGATACACACATACAGGTACACACATACAGGTACACACATACAGGTACACACATACAGGTACACACATACAGGTACACACATACAGGCACACACACATACAGTCACACACATACAGGCACACACACATACAGGTACACACATACAGGCACACACACATACAGGTTCACACATACAGGTACACACATACAGGTACACACATACAGGCACACACACATACAAGTACACACATACAAGCACACACATACAGTTACACACATACAGGCACACACATACAGGCACACACACACAGGCACACACATACAGGCACACACATACAGGCACACACATACAGGTACACACATACAGGCACACACATACAGTCACACACATACATGCACACACACATACAGGTACACACATACAGGTACACACATACAGGCACACACATACAGATACACACACACAGGTACACACATACAGGCACACACATACAGGTACACACATACATGCACACACACATACAGGCACACACATACAGGTACACACATACAGGTACACACATACAGGCACACACATACAGACACACACATACAGATACACACATACAGGTACACACATACAGGTACACACATACAGGCACACACATACAGGTACACACATACAGGTACACACAAACATGCACACACACATACAGGCACACACATACAGGTACACACATACAGGTACACACATACAGGCACACACATACAGACACACACATACAGATACACACATACAGGTACACACATACAGGTACACACATACAGGCACACACATACAGGTACACACATACAGGTACACACAAACAGGCACACACATACAGGCACACACATACAGACACACACATACAGATACACACATACAGGTACACACATACAGGTACACACATACAGGCACACACATACAGACACACACATACAGATACACACATACAGGTACACACATACAGGTACACACATACAGGCACACACATACAGGTACACACATACAGGTACACACAAACAGGCACACACACATACAGGTACACACATACAGGTACACACATACAGGCACACACATACAGATACACACATACAGGTACACACATACAGGCACACACATACAGGTACACACATACAGGTACACACATACAGGCACACACACATACAGGTACACACATACAGGTACACACGTACAGGCACACACATACAGATACACACATACAGGCACACACATACAGGTACACACATACAGGCACACACATACAGATACACACATACATGTACACACATACAGGCACACACATACAGGTACACACATACAGGTACACACATACAGGCACACACACATACAGGTACACACATACAGGTACACACATACAGGCACACACATACAGATACACACATACAGGTACACACATACAGGCACACACATACAGGTACACACATACATGCACACACACATACAGGCACACACATACAGGTACACACATACAGGCACACACATACAGATACACACACACAGGTACACACATACAGGCACACACATACAGGTACACACATACATGCACACACACATACAGGCACACACATACAGGTACACACATACAGGTACACACATACAGGCACACACATACAGACACACACATACAGATACACACATACAGGTACACACATACAGGAACACACATACAGGCACACACATACAGGTACACACATACAGGTACACACAAACAGGCACACACACATACAGGTACACACATACAGGTACACACATACAGGCACACACATACAGATACACACATACAGGTACACACATACAGGCACACACATACAGGTACACACATACAGGTACACACATACAGGCACACACACATACAGGTACACACATACAGGTACACACGTACAGGCACACACATACAGATACACACATACAGGCACACACATACAGGTACACACATACAGGCACACACATACAGATACACACATACATGTACACACATACAGGCACACACATACAGGTACACACATACAGGTACACACATACAGGCACACACACATACAGGTACACACATACAGGTACACACATACAGGCACACACATACAGATACACACATACAGGCACACACATACAGGTACACACATACAGGCACACACATACAGGCACACACATACAGATACACACACATACAGGTACACACATACAGGCACACACATACAGGTACACACATACAGACACACACATACAGATACACACATACAGATACACACATACAGATACACACATACAGGTACACACATACAGGTACACACATACAGGTACACACATACAGGCACACACATACAGATACACACATACAGGTACACATATACAGGCACACACATACAGGCACACACATACAGATACACACATACAGATACACACATACAGGCACACACATACAGGTACACACATACAGGCACACACATACAGGCACACACATACATATACACACATACAGGTACACACATACAGGTACACACATACAGGTACACACATACAGGCACACACATACAGGTACACACATACAGGCACACACACATACAGGTACACACATACAGGTACACACATACAGGTACACACATACAGGCACACACATACAGATACAAACATACAGGTACACACATACAGGCACACACATACAGGCACACACATACAGGCACACACATACAGTCACACACACATACAGGTACACACATACAGATACACACATACAGGTACACACATACAGGTACACACATACAGGTACACACATACAGGTACACACATACAGGTACACATATACAGGCACACACATACAGGCACACACATACAGGCACACACATACAGGCACACACATACAGGCACACACATACAGGCACACACATACAGGCACACACATACAGGTACACACATACAGGCACACACACATACAGTCACACACATACAGGCACACACACATACAGGTACACACATACAGGTACACACATACAGGCACACACACATACAGGTACACACATACAGGCACACACACATACAGGTACACACATACAGGTACACACATACAGGCACACACACATACAAGTACACACATACAGGCACACACATACAGGTACACACATACAGGCACACACATACAGGCACACACATACAGGCACACACATACAGGCACACACATACAGGCACACACATACAGGCACACACATACAGGTACACACATACAGGCACACACACATACAGTCACACACATACAGGTACACACATACAGGTACACACATACAGGCACACACATACAGGTACACACATACAGGCACACACATACAGGTACACACATACAGGTACACACATACAGGTACACACATACAGGCACACACATACAGGCACACACATACAGGCACACACATACAGGCACACACATACAGGCACACACATACAGGCACACACATACAGGTACACACATACAGGCACACACACATACAGGCACACACATACAGGTACACACATACAGGTACACACATACAGGCACACACAAACAGGTACACACATACAGGTACACACATACAGGCACACACACATACAGGCACACACATACAGGTACACACATACAGGTACACACATACAGGTACACACATACAGGCACGCACACATACAGGCACACACATACAGGTACACACATACAGGTACACACATACAGGTACACACATACAGGCACACACATACAGGCACACACATACAGGCACACACATACAGGCACTCACATACAGGCACACACATACAGGTACACACATACAGGCACACAAACATACAGGCACACACATACAGGCACACACACATACAGGTACACACATACAGGTACACACATACAGGTACACACATACAGGCACACACATACAGGCACACACACATACAGGTACACACATACAGGCACACACATACAGATACACACATACAGGTACACACATACAGGCACACACATACAGGTACACACATACATAGACACACACACAGATACACACATACAGGCACACGCATACAGGCACACACATACAGATACACACATACAGGCACACACATACAGGTACACACATACAGGCACACACATACAGGCACACACATACAGATACACACACATACAGGTACACACATACAGGCACACACATACAGGTACACACATACAGACACACACATACAGATACACACATACAGATACACACATACAGATACACACATACAGGTACACACATACAGGTACACACATACAGGTACACACATACAGGCACACACATACAGATACACACATACAGGTACACATATACAGGCACACACATACAGGCACACACATACAGATACACACATACAGATACACACATACAGGCACACACATACAGGTACACACATACAGGCACACACATACAGGCACACACATACATATACACACATACAGGTACACACATACAGGTACACACATACAGGTACACACATACAGGCACACACATACAGGTACACACATACAGGCACACACACATACAGATACACACATACAGGTACACACATACAGGTACACACATACAGGCACACACATACAGATACAAACATACAGGTACACACATACAGGCACACACATACAGGCACACACATACAGGCACACACATACAGGCACACACATACAGTCACACACACATACAGGTACACACATACAGATACACACATACAGGTACACACTTACAGGTACACACATACAGGTACACACATACAGGTACACACATACAGGTACACACATACAGGCACACACATACAGGCACACACATACAGGCACACACATACAGGCACACACATACAGGCACACACATACAGGCACACACATACAGGTACACACATACAGGCACACACACATACAGTCACACACATACAGGCACACACACATACAGGTACACACATAGAGGCACACACACATACAGGTACACACATACAGGCACACACACATACAGGTACACACATACAGGTACACACATACAGGCACACACACATACAAGTACACACATACAGGCACACACATACAGGTACACACATACAGGCACACACATACAGGCACACACATACAGGCACACACATACAGGCACACACATACAGGCACACACATACAGGTACACACATACAGGCACACACACATACAGTCACACACATACAGGTACACACATACAGGTACACACATACAGGCACACACATACAGGTACACACATACAGGCACACACATACAGGTACACACATACAGGTACACACATACAGGTACACACATACAGGCACACACATACAGGCACACACATACAGGCACACACATACAGGCACACACATACAGGCACACACATACAGGTACACACATACAGGCACACACACATACAGGCACACACATACAGGTACACACATACAGGTACACACATACAGGCACACACAAACAGGTACACACATACAGGTACACACATACAGGCACACACACATACAGGCACACACATACAGGTACACACATACAGGTACACACATACAGGTACACACATACAGGCACGCACACATACAGGCACACACATACAGGTACACACATACAGGTACACACATACAGGTACACACATACAGGCACACACATACAGGCACACACATACAGGCACACACATACAGGCACACACATACAGATACACACATACAGGCACACACATACAGGTACACACATACAGGCACACACATACAGGCACACACATACAGATACACACACATACAGGTACACACATACAGGCACACACATACAGGTACACACATACAGACACACACATACAGACACACACATACAGATACACACATACAGATACACACATACAGGTACACACATACAGGTACACACATACAGGCACACACATACAGATACACACATACAGGTACACATATACAGGCACACACATACAGGCACACACATACAGATACACACATACAGATACACACATACAGGCACACACATACAGGTACACACATACAGGCACACACATACAGGCACACACATACATATACACACATACAGGTACACACATACAGGTACACACATACAGGTACACACATACAGGCACACACATACAGGTACACACATACAGGCACACACACATACAGGTACACACATACAGGTACACACATACAGGTACACACATACAGGCACACACATACAGATACAAACATACAGGTACACACATACAGGCACACACATACAGGCACACACATACATATACACACATACAGGTACACACATACAGGTACACACATACAGGTACACACATACAGGCACACACATACAGGTACACACATACAGGCACACACACATACAGATACACACATACAGGTACACACATACAGGTACACACATACAGGCACACACATACAGATACAAACATACAGGTACACACATACAGGCACACACATACAGGCACACACATACAGGCACACACATACAGGCACACACATACAGTCACACACACATACAGGTACACACATACAGATACACACATACAGGTACACACTTACAGGTACACACATACAGGTACACACATACAGGTACACACATACAGGTACACACATACAGGCACACACATACAGGCACACACATACAGGCACACACATACAGGCACACACATACAGGCACACACATACAGGCACACACATACAGGTACACACATACAGGCACACACACATACAGTCACACACATACAGGCACACACACATACAGGTACACACATAGAGGCACACACACATACAGGTACACACATACAGGCACACACACATACAGGTACACACATACAGGTACACACATACAGGCACACACACATACAAGTACACACATACAGGCACACACATACAGGTACACACATACAGGCACACACATACAGGCACACACATACAGGCACACACATACAGGCACACACATACAGGCACACACATACAGGTACACACATACAGGCACACACACATACAGTCACACACATACAGGTACACACATACAGGTACACACATACAGGCACACACATACAGGTACACACATACAGGCACACACATACAGGTACACACATACAGGTACACACATACAGGTACACACATACAGGCACACACATACAGGCACACACATACAGGCACACACATACAGGCACACACATACAGGCACACACATACAGGTACACACATACAGGCACACACACATACAGGCACACACATACAGGTACACACATACAGGTACACACATACAGGCACACACAAACAGGTACACACATACAGGTACACACATACAGGCACACACACATACAGGCACACACATACAGGTACACACATACAGGTACACACATACAGGTACACACATACAGGCACGCACACATACAGGCACACACATACAGGTACACACATACAGGTACACACATACAGGTACACACATACAGGCACACACATACAGGCACACACATACAGGCACACACATACAGGCACTCACATACAGGCACACACATACAGGTACACATATACAGGCACACAAACATACAGGCACACACATACAGGCACACACACATACAGGTACACACATACAGGTACACACATACAGGTACACACATACAGGCACACACATACAGGCACACACACATACAGGTACACACATACAGGCACACACATACAGATACACACATACAGGTACACACATACAGGCACACACATACAGGTACACACATACATAGACACACATACAGATACACACATACAGGTACACACATACAGGCACACACATACAGGTACACACATACATAGACACACATACAGATACACACATACAGGTACACACATACAGGCACACACATACAGACACACACATACAGATACACACATACAGGTACACACATACAGGAACACACATACAGGCACACACATACAGGTACACACATACAGGTACACACAAACAGGCACACACACATACAGGTACACACATACAGGCACACACATACAGATACACACATACAGGTACACACATACAGGCACACACATACAGGTACACACATACAGGTACACACATACAGGCACACACACATACAGGTACACACATACAGGTACACACGTACAGGCACACACATACAGATACACACATACAGGCACACACATACAGGTACACACATACAGGCACACACACATACAGATACACACATACATGTACACACATACAGGCACACACATACAGGTACACACATACAGGTACACACATACAGGCACACACACATACAGGTACACACATACAGGTACACACATACAGGCACACACATACAGATACACACATACAGGCACACACATACAGGTACACACATACAGGCACACACATACAGGCACACACATACAGATACACACACATACAGGTACACACATACAGGCACACACATACAGGTACACACATACAGACACACACATACAGACACACACATACAGATACACACATACAGATACACACATACAGGTACACACATACAGGTACACACATACAGGCACACACATACAGATACACACATACAGGTACACATATACAGGCACACACATACAGGCACACACATACAGATACACACATACAGATACACACATACAGGCACACACATACAGGTACACACATACAGGCACACACATACAGGCACACACATACATATACACACATACAGGTACACACATACAGGTACACACATACAGGTACACACATACAGGCACACACATACAGGTACACACATACAGGCACACACACATACAGGTACACACATACAGGTACACACATACAGGTACACACATACAGGCACACACATACAGATACAAACATACAGGTACACACATACAGGCACACACATACAGGCACACACATACAGGCACACACATACAGGCACACACATACAGTCACACACACATACAGGTAAACACATACAGATACACACATACAGGTACACACATACAGGTACACACATACAGGTACACACATACAGGTACACACATACAGGCACACACATACAGGCACACACATACAGGCACACACATACAGGCACACACATACAGGCACACACCTACAGGCACACACATACAGGCACACACATACAGGTACACACATACAGGCACACACACATACAGTCACACACATACAGGCACACACACATACAGGTACACACATACAGGTACACACATACAGGCACACACACATACATATACACACATACAGGTACACACATACAGGTACACACATACAGGCACACACATACAGGCACACACATACAGGCACACACATACAGGCACACACATACAGGTACACACATACAGGCACACACACATACAGTCACACACATACAGGCACACACACATACAGGTACACACATACAGGTACACACATACAGGCACACACACATACATATACACACATACAGGTACACACATACAGGTACACACATACAGGTACACACATACAGGCACACACATACAGGTACACACATACAGGCACACACACATACAGGTACACACATACAGGTACACACATACAGGTACACACATACAGGCACACACATACAGATACAAACATACAGGTACACACATACAGGCACACACATACAGGCACACACATACAGGCACACACATACAGGCACACACATACAGTCACACACACATACAGGTACACACATACAGATACACACATACAGGTACACACATACAGGTACACACATACAGGTACACACATACAGGTACACACATACAGGTACACACATACAGGCACACACACATACAGTCACACACATACAGGCACACACACATACAGGTACACACATACAGGCACACACACATACAGGTTCACACATACAGGTACACACATACAGGTACACACATACAGGCACACACACATACAAGTACACACATACAGGCACACACATACAGGTACACACATACAGGCACACACATACAGGCACACACACACAGGCACACACATACAGGCACACACATACAGGCACACACATACAGGTACACACATACAGGCACACACATACAGTCACACACATACATGCACACACACATACAGGTACACACATACAGGTACACACATACAGGCACACACATACAGATACACACACACAGGTACACACATACAGGCACACACATACAGGTACACACATACATGCACACACACATACAGGCACACACATACAGGTACACACATACAGGTACACACATACAGGCACACACATACAGACACACACATACAGATACACACATACAGGTACACACATACAGGTACACACATACAGGCACACACATACAGGTACACACATACAGGTACACACAAACATGCACACACACATACAGGCACACACATACAGGTACACACATACAGGTACACACATACAGGCACACACATACAGACACACACATACAGATACACACATACAGGTACACACATACAGGTACACACATACAGGCACACACATACAGGTACACACATACAGGTACACACAAACAGGCACACACATACAGGCACACACATACAGACACACACATACAGATACACACATACAGGTACACACATACAGGTACACACATACAGGCACACACATACAGACACACACATACAGATACACACATACAGGTACACACATACAGGTACACACATACAGGCACACACATACAGGTACACACATACAGGTACACACAAACAGGCACACACACATACAGGTACACACATACAGGTACACACATACAGGCACACACATACAGATACACACATACAGGTACACACATACAGGCACACACATACAGGTACACACATACAGGTACACACATACAGGCACACACACATACAGGTACACACATACAGGTACACACATACAGGCACACACATACAGATACACACATACAGGTACACACATACAGGCACACACATACAGGTACACACATACATGCACACACACATACAGGCACACACATACAGGTACACACATACAGGCACACACATACAGATACACACACACAGGTACACACATACAGGCACACACATACAGGTACACACATACATGCACACACACATACAGGCACACACATACAGGTACACACATACAGGTACACACATACAGGCACACACATACAGACACACACATACAGATACACACATACAGGTACACACATACAGGCACACACAAACAGGTACACACATACAGGTACACACATACAGGCACACACATACAGGTACACACATACAGGTACACACATACAGGCACACACACATACAGGTACACACATACAGGTACACACGTACAGGCACACACATACAGATACACACATACAGGCACACACATACAGGTACACACATACAGGCACACACATACAGGCACACACATACAGACACACACATACAGATACACACATACAGGTACACACATACAGGAACACACATACAGGCACACACATACAGGTACACACATACAGGTACACACAAACAGGCACACACACATACAGGTACACACATACAGGTACACACATACAGGCACACACATACAGATACACACATACAGGTACACACATACAGGCACACACATACAGGTACACACATACAGGTACACACATACAGGCACACACACATACAGGTACACACATACAGGTACACACGTACAGGCACACACATACAGATACACACATACAGGCACACACATACAGGTACACACATACAGGCACACACATACAGATACACACATACATGTACACACATACAGGCACACACATACAGGTACACACATACAGGTACACACATACAGGCACACACACATACAGGTACACACATACAGGTACACACATACAGGCACACACATACAGATACACACATACAGGCACACACATACAGGTACACACATACAGGCACACACATACAGGCACACACATACAGATACACACACATACAGGTACACACATACAGGCACACACATACAGGTACACACATACAGACACACACATACAGATACACACATACAGATACACACATACAGATACACACATACAGGTACACACATACAGGTACACACATACAGGTACACACATACAGGCACACACATACAGATACACACATACAGGTACACATATACAGGCACACACATACAGGCACACACATACAGATACACACATACAGATACACACATACAGGCACACACATACAGGTACACACATACAGGCACACACATACAGGCACACACATACATATACACACATACAGGTACACACATACAGGTACACACATACAGGTACACACATACAGGCACACACATACAGGTACACACATACAGGCACACACACATACAGGTACACACATACAGGTACACACATACAGGTACACACATACAGGCACACACATACAGATACAAACATACAGGTACACACATACAGGCACACACATACAGGCACACACATACAGGCACACACATACAGGCACACACATACAGTCACACACACATACAGGTACACACATACAGATACACACATACAGGTACACACATACAGGTACACACATACAGGTACACACATACAGGTACACATATACAGGCACACACATACAGGCACACACATACAGGCACACACATACAGGCACACACATACAGGCACACACATACAGGCACACACATACAGGCACACACATACAGGTACACACATACAGGCACACACACATACAGTCACACACATACAGGCACACACACATACAGGTACACACATACAGGTACACACATACAGGCACACACACATACAGGTACACACATACAGGCACACACACATACAGGTACACACATACAGGTACACACATACAGGCACACACACATACAAGTACACACATACAGGCACACACATACAGGTACACACATACAGGCACACACATACAGGCACACACATACAGGCACACACATACAGGCACACACATACAGGCACACACATACAGGCACACACATACAGGTACACACATACAGGCACACACACATACAGTCACACACATACAGGTACACACATACAGGTACACACATACAGGCACACACATACAGGTACACACATACAGGCACACACATACAGGTACACACATACAGGTACACACATACAGGTACACACATACAGGCACACACATACAGGCACACACATACAGGCACACACATACAGGCACACACATACAGGCACACACATACAGGCACACACATACAGGTACACACATACAGGCACACACACATACAGGCACACACATACAGGTACACACATACAGGTACACACATACAGGCACACACAAACAGGTACACACATACAGGTACACACATACAGGCACACACACATACAGGCACACACATACAGGTACACACATACAGGTACACACATACAGGTACACACATACAGGCACGTACACATACAGGCACACACATACAGGTACACACATACAGGTACACACATACAGGTACACACATACAGGCACACACATACAGGCACACACATACAGGCACACACATACAGGCACTCACATACAGGCACACACATACAGGTACACACATACAGGCACACAAACATACAGGCACACACATACAGGCACACACACATACAGGTACACACATACAGGTACACACATACAGGTACACACATACAGGCACACACATACAGGCACACACACATACAGGTACACACATACAGGCACACACATACAGATACACACATACAGGTACACACATACAGGCACACACATACAGGTACACACATACATAGACACACACACAGATACACACATACAGGCACACGCATACAGGCACACACATACAGATACACACATACAGGCACACACATACAGGTACACACATACAGGCACACACATACAGGCACACACATACAGATACACACACATACAGGTACACACATACAGGCACACACATACAGGTACACACATACAGACACACACATACAGATACACACATACAGATACACACATACAGATACACACATACAGGTACACACATACAGGTACACACATACAGGTACACACATACAGGCACACACATACAGATACACACATACAGGTACACATATACAGGCACACACATACAGGCACACACATACAGATACACACATACAGATACACACATACAGGCACACACATACAGGTACACACATACAGGCACACACATACAGGCACACACATACATATACACACATACAGGTACACACATACAGGTACACACATACAGGTACACACATACAGGCACACACATACAGGTACACACATACAGGCACACACACATACAGATACACACATACAGGTACACACATACAGGTACACACATACAGGCACACACATACAGATACAAACATACAGGTACACACATACAGGCACACACATACAGGCACACACATACAGGCACACACATACAGGCACACACATACAGTCACACACACATACAGGTACACACATACAGATACACACATACAGGTACACACATACAGGTACACACATACAGGTACACACATACAGGTACACACATACAGGTACACACATACAGGCACACACATACAGGCACACACATACAGGCACACACATACAGGCACACACATACAGGCACACACATACAGGCACACACATACAGGTACACACATACAGGCACACACACATACAGTCACACACATACAGGCACACACACATACAGGTACACACATACAGGCACACACACATACAGGTACACACATACAGGCACACACACATACAGGTACACACATACAGGTACACACATACATGCACACACACATACAAGTACACACATACAGGCACACACATACAGGTACACACATACAGGCACACACATACAGGCACACACATACAGGCACACACATACAGGCACACACATACAGGCACACACATACAGGTACACACATACAGGCACACACACATACAGTCACACACATACAGGTACACACATACAGGTACACACATACAGGCACACACATACAGGTACACACATACAGGCACACACATACAGGTACACACATACAGGTACACACATACAGGTACACACATACAGGTACACACATATCGGCACACACATACAGGCACACACATACAGGCACACACATACAGGCACACACATACAGGCACACACATACAGGTACACACATACAGGCACACACACATACAGGCACACACATACAGGTACACACATACAGGTACACACATACAGGCACACACAAACAGGTACACACATACAGGTACACACATACAGGCACACACACATACAGGCACACACATACAGGTACACACATACAGGTACACACATACAGGTACACACATACAGGCACGCACACATACAGGCACACACATACAGGTACACACATACAGGTACACACATACAGGTACACACATACAGGCACACACATACAGGCACACACATACAGGCACACACATACAGGCACTCACATACAGGCACACACATACAGGTACACATATACAGGCACACAAACATACAGGCACACACATACAGGCACACACACATACAGGTACACACATACAGGTACACACATACAGGTACACACATACAGGCACACACATACAGGCACACACACATACAGGTACACACATACAGGCACACACATACAGATACACACATACAGGTACACACATACAGGCACACACATACAGGTACACACATACATAGACACACATACAGATACACACATACAGGCACACGCATACAGGCACACACATACATATACACACATACAGGTACACATATACAGACACACACATACAGATACACACATACAGGTACACACATACAGGTACACACATACAGGCACACACATACAGGTACACACATACAGGTACACACAAACAGGCACACACACATACAGGTACACACATACAGGTACACACATACAGGCACACACATACAGATACACACATACAGGTACACACATACAGGCACACACATACAGGTACACACATACAGGTACACACATACAGGCACACACACATACAGGTACACACATACAGGTACACACGTACAGGCACACACATACAGATACACACATACAGGCACACACATACAGGTACACACATACAGGCACACACATACAGATACACACATACATGTACACACATACAGGCACACACATACAGGTACACACATACAGGTACACACATACAGGCACACACACATACAGGTACACACATACAGGTACACACATACAGGCACACACATACAGATACACACACACAGGCACACACATACAGGTACACACATACAGGCACACACATACGGGCACACACATACAGATACACACACATACAGGTACACACATACAGGCACACACATACAGGTACACACATACAGACACACACATACAGATACACACATACAGATACACACATACAGATACACACATACAGGTACACACATACAGGTACACACATACAGGTACACACATACAGGCACACACATACAGATACACACATACAGGTACACATATACAGGCACACACATACAGGCACACACATACAGATACACACATACAGATACACACATACACGCACACACATACAGGTACACACATACAGGCACACACATACAGGCACACACATACATATACACACATACAGGTACACACATACAGGTACACACATACAGGTACACACATACAGGCACACACATACAGGTACACACATACAGGCACACACACATACAGGTACACACATACAGGTACACACATACAGGTACACACATACAGGCACACACATACAGATACAAACATACAGGTACACACATACAGGCACACACATACAGGTACACACATACAGGCACACACATACAGGTACACACATACAGGTACACACATACAGGCACACACATACAGGCACACACATACAGGCACACACATACAGGCACACACATACAGGCACACACATACAGGCACACACATACAGGCACACACATACAGGTACACACATACAGGCACACACACATACAGGCACACACATACAGGTACACACATACAGGTACACACATACAGGCACACACAAACAGGTACACACATACAGGTACACACATACAGGCACACACACATACAGGCACACACATACAGGTACACACATACAGGTACACACATACAGGTACACACATACAGGCACGCACACATACAGGCACACACATACAGGTACACACATACAGGTACACACATACAGGTACACACATACAGGCACACACATACAGGCACACACATACAGGCACACACATACAGGCACTCACATACAGGCACACACATACAGGTACACACATACAGGCACACAAACATACAGGCACACACATACAGGCACACACACATACAGGTACACACATACAGGTACACACATACAGGTACACACATACAGGCACACACATACAGGCACACACACATACAGGTACACACATACAGGCACACACATACAGATACACACATACAGGTACACACATACAGGCACACACATACAGGTACACACATACATAGACACACATACAGATACACACATACAGGCACACGCATACAGGCACACACATACATATACACACATACAGGTACACATATACAGGCACACACATACAGGTACACACATACAGATACACACATACAGATACACACATACAGGTACACACATACAGGCACACATATACAGATACACACATACAGGTACACACATACAGGCACACACATACTGCCACACACATACAGGCACACACATACAGGCACACACATACATGCACACACATACAGATACACACATACAGGCACACACATACAGATACACACATACAGGTACACACATACAGGCACACACATGCGGGCACACACATGGAGGCACACACATGCGGGCACACACATACAGGTACACACATACAGGCACACACATACAGACACACACATACAGGTACACACATACAGGCACACCCATACGGGCACACACATACGGGTACACACATACGGGTACACACATATAGGTACACACATACGGGTACACACATATAGGTACACACATACAGGCACACACATACAGGCACACACATACAGGTACACACATATAGGTAAACAAATACAGGCACACACATATAGGTACACACATGCAGGCACACACATACAGGCACACACATACAGGCACACACATACAGGCACACACATACAGGCACTCACATACAGGCACACACATACAGGCACACACATACAGGCACACACGTACAGGCACACACGTACAGGCACACACGTACAGGCACACACATACAGGCACACACATACAGGCACACACATACAGGCACACACATACAGGCACTCACATACAGGCACACACATACAGGTACACACATACAGGCACACAAACATACAGGCACACACATACAGGCACACACACATACAGGTACACACATACAGGTACACACATACAGGTACACACATACAGGCACACACATACAGGCACACACACATACAGGTACACACATACAGGCACACACATACAGGTACACACATACACAGACACACATACAGATACACACATACAGGCACACGCATACAGGCACACACATACATATACACACATACAGGTACACATATACAGACACACACATACAGATACACACATACAGGTACACACATACAGGTACACACATACAGGCACATACATACAGGTACACACATACAGGTACACACAAACAGGCACACACACATACAGGTACACACATACAGGTACACACATACAGGCACACACATACAGATACACACATACAGGTACACACATACAGGCACACACATACAGGTACACACATACAGGTACACACATACAGGCACACATACATACAGGTACACACATACAGGTACACACGTACAGGCACACACATACAGATACACACATACAGGCACACACATACAGGTACACACATACAGGCACACACATACAGATACACACATACATGTACACACATACAGGCACACACATACAGGTACACACATACAGGTATACACATACAGGCACACACACATACAGGTACACACATACAGGTACACACATACAGGCACACACATACAGATACACACATACAGGCACACACATACAGGTACACACATACAGGCACACACATACAGGCACACACATACAGATACACACACACATACAGGTACACACATACAGATACACACACATACAGGTACACACATACAGGCACACACATACAGGTACACACATACAGACACACACATACAGATACACACATACAGATACACACATACAGATACACACATACAGGTACACACATACAGGTACACACATACAGGTACACACATACAGGCACACACATACAGATACACACATACAGGTACACATATACAGGCACACACATACAGGCACACACATACAGATACACACATACAGATACACACATACACGCACACACATACAGGTACACACATACAGGCACACACATACAGGCACACACATACATATACACACATACAGGTACACACATACAGGTACACACATACAGGTACACACATACAGGTACACACATACAGGCACACACATACAGATACAAACATACAGGTACACACATACAGGCACACACATACAGGCACACACATACAGGCACACACATACAGGCACACACATACAGGTACACACATACAGGCACACACACATACAGTCACACACATACAGGCACACACACATACAGGTACACACATACAGGTACACACATACAGGCACACACACATACAGGTACACACATACAGGCACACACACATACAGGTACACACATACAGGTACACACATACAGGCACACACACATACAAGTACACACATACAGGCACACACATACAGGTACACACATACAGGCACACACATACAGGCACACACATACAGGCACACACATACAGGCACACACATACAGGCACACACATACAGGTACACACATACAGGCACACACACATACAGTCACACACATACAGGTACACACATACAGGTACACACATACAGGCACACACATACAGGTACACACATACAGGCACACACATACAGGTACACACATACAGGTACACACATACAGGCACACACATACAGGCACACACATACAGGCACACACATACAGGCACACACATACAGGCACACACATACAGGCACACACATACAGGCACACACATACAGGTACACACATACAGGCACACACACATACAGGCACACACATACAGGTACACACATACAGGTACACACATACAGGCACACACAAACAGGTACACACATACAGGTACACACATACAGGCACACACACATACAGGCACACACATACAGGTACACACATACAGGTACACACATACATGTACACACATACAGGCACGCACACATACAGGCACACACATACAGGTACACACATACAGGTACACACATACAGGTACACACATACAGGCACACACATACAGGCACACACATACAGGCACACACATACAGGCACTCACATACAGGCACACACATACAGGTACACACATACAGGCACACAAACATACAGGCACACACATACAGGCACACACACATACAGGTACACACATACAGGTACACACATACAGGTACACACATACAGGCACACACATACAGGCACACACACATACAGGTACACACATACAGGCACACACATACAGATACACACATACAGGTACACACATACAGGCACACACATACAGGTACACACATACATAGACACACATACAGATACACACATACAGGCACACGCATACAGGCACACACATACATATACACACATACAGGTACACATATACAGGCACACACATACAGGTACACACATACAGATACACACATACAGATACACACATACAGGTACACACATACAGGCACACATATACAGATACACACATACAGGTACACACATACAGGCACACACATACTGGCACACACATACAGGCACACACATACAGGCACACACATACATGCACACACATACAGATACACACATACAGGCACACACATACAGATACACACATACAGGTACACACATACAGGCACACACATACAGGCACACACATACAGGCACACACATACAGGCACACACATACAGGCACACACATACGGGCACACACATACGGGCACAAACATACGGGCACACACATTCGGGCACACACATGCGGGCACACACATGCGGGCACACACATACAGGCACACACATACAGGCACACACATACAGACACACACATACAGGTACACACATACAGGCACACACATGCGGGCACACACATGCGGGCACACACATGCAGGCACACACATGCGGGCACACACATACAGGTACACACATACAGACACACACATACAGACACACACATATAGGTACACACATGCAGGCACACACATACAGGTACACACATATAGGTAAACAAATACAGGCACACACATATAGGTACACACATGCAGGCACACACATACAGGCACACACATACAGGCACACACATACAGGCACACACATACAGGCACACACATACAGGCACTCACATACAGGCACACACATACAGGCACACACATACAGGCACACACGTACAGGCACACACGTACAGGCACACACGTACAGGCACACACGTACAGGCACACACATACATGCACACACATACATGCACACACATACAGATACACACATACAGGCACACACATACAGATACACACATACAGGTACACACATACAGGCACACACATACAGGCACACACATACAGGCACACACATACAGGCACACACATACAGGCACACACATACAGGCACAAACATACGGGCACACACATTCGGGCACACACATGCGGGCACACACATGCGGGCACACACATACAGGCACACACATACAGGCACACACATACAGGCACACACGTACAGGCACACACACACACACACACACACACACACACACACACACACACACACACACACACACACACACACACACACACACACACACACACACACACACACACACACACACACACACACACACACACACACACACACACACACACACACACACACACACACACACACACACACACACACACACACACACACACACACACACACACACACACACACACACACACACACACACACACACACACACACACACACACACACACACACACACACACACACACACACACACACACATACAGGTACACGCGTACAGGTACACGCGTACAGGCACACGCGTACAGGCACACGCGTACAGGCACACGCGTACAGGCACACGCGTACAGGTACACACAGGTACACACATACAGGTACACACGTACAGGTACACACGTACAGGTACACACGTACAGGTACATACGTACATGTACACACATACATGTACACACGTACAGGTACACACGTACAGGTACACACTTACAGGTACACACGTACAGGCACACATGCAGGTACGCACGTACAGGCACACACGTACAGGTACACACGTACAGGTACACACGTACAGGTACACACGTACAGGTACACACGTACAGGTACACACATACAGGTACACACATACAGGCACACACATACATATACACACATACAGGTACACATATACAGGCACACACATACAGGTACACACATACAGATACACACATACAGATACACACATACAGGCACACACATACAGGCACACACATACAGATACACACATACAGGTACACACATACAGGCACACACATACAGGCACACACATACAGGCACACACATACATGCACACACATACAGATACACACATACAGGCACACACATACAGATACACACATACAGGTACACACATACAGGCACACACATACAGGCACACACATACAGGCACACACATACAGGCACACACATACAGGCACACACATACAGGCACACACATACGGGCACACCCCTACGGGCACAAACATATGGGCACACACATTCGGGCACACACATGCGGGCACACACATACAGGCACACACACATACAGGTACACACATACAGGCACACACATACAGATACACACATACAGGTACACACATACAGGCACACACATACAGGTACACACATACATAGACACACATACAGATACACACATACAGGCACACGCATACAGGCACACACATACATATACACACATACAGGTACACATATACAGGCACACACATACAGGTACACACATACAGATACACACATACAGATACATACAGATACACACATACAGGTACACATATACAGGCACACATATACAGATACACACATACAGGTACACACATACAGGCACACACATACTGGCACACACATACAGGCACACACATACAGGCACACACATACATGCACACACATACAGATACACACATACAGGCACACACATACAGGCACACACATACAGACACACACATACAGGTACACACATACAGGCACACACATACGGGCACACACATGCGGGCACACACATGCGGGCACACACATGCGGGCACACACATGCGGGCACACACATACAGGTACACACATACAGGCACACACATACAGACACACACATACAGGTACACCCATACAGGCACACCCATACGGGCACACACATACGGGTACACACATACGGGTACACACATATAGGTACACACATACAGGCACACACATACAGGCACACACATACAGGTACACACATATAGGTAAACACATACAGGCACACACATACAGGTACACACATACAGGCACACACATGCAGGCACACACGTGCAGGTACACACACATGCAGGCACACACATACAGGCACACACATACAGGCACACACGTACAGGCACACACACACACACACACACACACACACACACACACACACACACACACACACACACACACACACACACACACACACACACACACACACACACACACACACACACACACACACACACACACACACACACACACACACACACACACACACACACACACACACACACACACACACACACACACACACACACACACACACACACACACACACACACACACACACACACACACACACACACACACACAGGTACACACATACAGGCACACACATACAGGTACACGCGTACAGGTACACGCGTACAGGCACACGCGTACAGGCACACGCGTACAGGCACACGCGTACAGGTACACACAGGTACACACGTACAGGTACACACGTACAGGTACACACGTACAGGTACACACGTACAGGTACACACGTACATGTACACACATACATGTACACACGTACAGGTACACACGTACAGATACACACTTACAGGTACACACGTACAGGCACACATGCAGGTACGCACGTACAGGCACACACGTACAGGTACACACGTACAGGTACACACGTACAGGTACACACGTACAGGTACACACATACAGGTACACACATACAGGCACACACATACATATACACACATACAGGTACACATATACAGGCACACACATACAGGTACACACATACAGATACACACATACAGATACACACATACAGGCACACACATACAGGCACACACATACAGATACACACATACAGGTACACACATACAGGCACACACATACAGGCACACACATACAGGCACACACATACATGCACACACATACAGATACACACATACAGGCACACACATACAGATACACACATACAGGTACACACATACAGACACACACATACAGGCACACACATACAGGCACACACATACAGGCACACACATACAGGCACACACATACGGGCACACACGTACGGGCACAAACATACGGGCACACACATTCGGGCACACACATGCGGGCACACACATGCGGGCACACACATACAGGCACACACATACAGGCACACACATACAGACACACACATACAGGTACACACATACAGGCACACACATACGGGCACACACATGCGGGCACACACATGCGGGCACACACATGCGTGCACACACATGCGGGCACACACATACAGGTACACACATACAGGCCCACACATACAGACACACACATACAGGTACACACATACAGGCACACCCATACGGGCACACACATACGGGTACACACATACGGGTACACACATATAGGTACACACATACAGGCACACACATACAGGCACACACATACAGGTACACACATATAGGTAAACACATACAGGCACACACATACAGGTACACACATACAGGCACACACATGCAGGCACACACATGCAGGTACACACACATGCAGGCACACACACATGCAGGCACACACATGCAAACACACACATGCAGGCACACACATACGCGTACATGCACACGCGTACATGCACACGCGTACAGGCACACGCGTACAGGCACATGCGTACACGCGCACGCGTACAGGCACACGCGTACAGGTACACACAGGTACACACATACAGGTACACACGTACAGGTACACACGTACAGGTACACACGTACAGGTACACACGTACAGGTACACACGTACATGTACACACATACATGTACACACGTACAGGTATACACGTACATGTACACACGTACAGGTACACACGTACAGGCACACATGCAGGTACGCACGTACAGGCACACACGTACAGGTACACACGTACAGGTACACACGTACAGGTACACACGTACAGGTACACACGTACAGGTACACACGTACAGGTACACACATACAGGTACACACATACAGGCACACACATACACATACGTTAAAGGAAATTTGAGTATAGTTAGTTGCTCGTCTGTCATGTCATTATCTACTGCTAAAACAATATCAGTATCTTTAATTAGCAGTCGCCTTTACTACTTCAACTCACTCCTAAACGATATTGCTAAAAAAGAATTAGCTAAACTCCAACGTGTACAGAATTGTTTAGCACGTGTAGTACTGAAAGCACCTCGTTTCTCACCAACTCTGCCCTTACTTAGACAGTTGCTTTGGCTTCCAGTTACATATCGAATACAATTAAAATTAGGCACTATCACATATCGTACCCTTTCTACGCAACACCCATCCTGTTTGTTTAGTCTCCTTCGTTTTTCCGATATCCAAAATCTGGAATCAACACCCTATCGCTTTAAAATCATCTGAGATTCTAAATACCTTCCGTAAAAAACTAGATACTTATTTATTTGAAATTGCATTCCCACCCTAACCTTCGGCGGTTCCTTGATCTAATGACGACTCTTTCTTATCCCTGTTAATTTTACCCAATGATTCTTGTATATTGCGCCTCTGAGCTCAGATTCCTGGGGATTTAGGCGCTATAAAAGTTTGTCATTAATATTATTATTATTCAAATGGCTTTGACGTTTCTATGGTTAAGGTATTTATTGTAACATAAGTATATAACACGATCCATTAACGTATCATGATAACAACTAGCAAGGAAACAGTGACATGTCATATGCGCTGAAACGTACCTTTGTTATGCCGATTGAGGCGATATTGTCGCTGTATGATGTGCACCCGATACCAGTTCCCCATAGGCCAGACAAAATACACCCTACTCCTTCCAGGAAGATCCCTATACAACACATAAACGAGTTGTACCTTGAGTGTGTATAGTTGTGTGTGAGTGCGTGCGTGTGCGTGTGTGAGTGAGTGAGTAAGAGTGTGAGTGTGTGTGTGTGTGATATATATATATATATATATATAATATATATATATATATATTATCACATATCGGCGAGGTCTCCGTAAATAGATGGCTCAGGTCTAGTAGGGTCCAAAGTTAATTACGTCAACGTTTGTGAATGCGGGCGGTAAACGTGATCAACGCAACAAGGAACAATGGAAATTTAATTAATGGTATTACATATATGAATACCAAAAACAAATTATTTTATAGTAACAATAAACACAACAGCTTCTAACCTCTAGTCTACCCTACCTCGGCTCTCACATAGACATTGAAACCCACCAAAAAATAATAGAACGGCCCGTTCAAAAAATGTATTAGTATTCACACTCAAAAGAATTTCACTTATTAACCTACTACAAGATCTGGTCCGCTCGGACTCAGATAAATAGCACGGAATAATTGACATCATCCCCAGTATAGGGAAAACTAATCTCTGAATTAAATGCATAGATCGGGAACCTATACCATTTCCAGAATACAGTGAGACAATATCTTAATCACATATATCATATCTTAATCACAGTAGACTAGTCGTTTCTAACAGCAAAATATAATATTGAATTGTCACTTTCCTACATACGGTCTCACCGCTCACGCTCCGTTAGCCCGACTTGTCTAGTCACTTCCCTACATACGGTCTGAGCGCTCACTTGGCTAGTTCGTCATGAGATCACACGAGATCACACAATGACCGTTCGTCGGAAGTGTCATTCTCGTTGCACGGACGCCATACGCGCACCCGTTGATCCGCTAGCTCGCTGACCCGGCTCGGCCGACCGTTAGCGCTCGCCCGGTCACGTTGACACTGCTGTCTCGCTTCGTGATGTCTCGTCTCGTTGGTCTGCAGACGACGCCCGCCCTCGCTACGTTTCGCCTGCCACGAATCATCGCCAAGCACTCGCCTCGTACCTTCGGCACACGCTCGCCACGTCCGCGCCTTCTCGGCCCGTTACGCAGTGCCGTTTGCTCTACTTCTCTGATGTATATAAACCCCGGTCAGCACTCTTGCAGACGCCTCCACACGTATACTTTTATAATGGGAAAAGCACATTTCTGGTTGTCACACAGCCTAGCACGTTCTCACGTTGCCTACCTCTCTAGGCATAGGGGTGACACTTCGCCATTACAGTGCCGTATCTTTCTAAATTTCACACTGCCTACCTCTAGGCATAAGGGTGGCAGCTCGCCATTACAGCCCCGTATATCTTCTAAATTTATCCACGTGCTCCGATCTTTGCAAGAATCTTCTGAGCACCGGGGTGACACAACGCCATTACAGCCCCGTTATCTCTTCCAAATTCACATGTGTCCGATCTCTGCCAAACATCAAATTTTTACCTCTCATAGAATGTTATACCTAACCAAGACATTTAGTCCAAAAGGCACAACACATGACCGGATTGATTGAACCAATGAAATTAACATGAATGCGATAATGAGCCATAACTAATTTATGCCTCATAAAACCACCCTATATCTATAATAACGTACTCGCCCTCTACGCCGCAAGTTAATTAAACGCTAATTATAACCACGCTTACCATGCTTCAGTGGGCACGCAGTTTAATTAAAGGCTAATTGTAACCACGCGTACCACGCGTACCACGCGTACCACGCGTACCACGCGTACCACGCGTACCACGCTTCAATGGGCACATCTGAACACGTGCGCTAGTCTATAATTAATTACGCAACTCGTGCATGACCTTTCTACTTAACACAAAAGACGAGAAAAATTACCAGGAAATGATTTCGGAAAATACATAAATAGCAAAATTGATACATAATCCCCAGCGAAGAATCTATTTCCGGGTAAAAAAAAACAATTCACGTCAATAGTATAATGCTATTCTACACGAACTGGCAATTATTCGCCGGAATAATAAACACAAGTCAGAATATCAAATAAAAGCATATAAGGACACTTCGGTGTCCAAGGTGCTTGAGTCTTGACAATATCTGCATCTATTATATACGGCTCAAGTAGTCTGCGCCTACTTTATCTGTCCCAGGGATAGAATCTACCCGGAAGTGATAAGGTTCTTAACGAGAAAAGCAAAACGGGCAACACGTCATACCTTCAAGCGAGTGATGTTTGGAAATTTCTCCATTTATCAAAACATTTTCACGTGTGGCACTCCCTGGTACACCTTTATGTCTTTGCGCATCTCTTGTGTACTCCCGCGCATCTCCGCGCATCCTACCTCGCAGTTACCTCGGGGAACATAACACCTCTCTCTCGTGCATACCTCGCAATTCATTTGCGGAACTCTTGCACCTCTCTCGCGATTCACTCGCGAAATACTCTACTCACGCTTCCTTTGCGATTCCCTTGAGGAACGTGGTGTCTCTTTCTCATATATACCTCGCAATTCACTTGAGGAACTCTTGCGTAATTCACCATATTCTGCACGCTTCCCTAGCCTGTCTCTGAAATGCTCCCTGCTATCCATGCTGGGGTCTGTAGGAACCACCAACCTCATACTTTGAGTTTTCTTCCTCCTCTGATTAACAGTAACTCCCGTGACTGTATTGCCTTGTTTTCTCTAAGCTGCTCCGACAGCTACTAGAACATTGTACACAACGGTTACCAATGTTTCCTATCACTAATTCATAACTGGGAGTATCTAAGCATAACGCTTCTACCTCTCCAGTCAAAATAGGCGTCTTCACAACAATACGCGCGGTAGGGACCTCAATCAACGATTTGTCTATGGACATTAACACTCGGGTATTCCCGGATAGTTGTTCATCTTTCACTAGACTGTGGCGAACTATGATACTGTCTCTTAACACTCTGACAGGGTAATTCCCCACAGACCCTTTCATCAAAGGTAAGTTGAATTTTCCATCATGTTGTACACAAGCACTAGCAACAACAGGGATCTTACATCCACAATGTAACGTGACTTCAGTTTTACTCACAGGAAATTGGTGGATAGGGCAGAATTTATCCAAGATAATCGTACAACTCCCTACCACTGGCCTGACCTTAGGTGGCGACGAATTTCTATTCATCACGCCCACCGTATAGTTTCGCGCGACATGACCTGGTCGATTACATAGGAAACAAATACCCGGCGAAGGAGTGGGAC
>OZ023205.1:27296864-27301864 GCA_963995525.1 Escarpia spicata | reverse complement strand
TCATGTCCTAGGTTTCTTATTTTACAATTATTAACTCTGCTTGTGAAACTATATACTATACACACACACACACACACACACACACACACACACACACACACACACACACACACACACACACACACACACACACACACACACACACACACACACACACACACACACACACACACACACACACACACACACACACACACACACACACACACACACACACACACACACACACACACACATATATATATATATATATATACTCGTCTGTGAAACTATATACTGTATAAAATCAGCAGCATCATTGTTTCTAAATCTGCCTGTCTTACGCTATCCTCTGCCAGATGGTGCCTTTCCAGTACTCGTCTAGTTCGTCTCTCCACCGTCTCGCCGGTCTTCCTCTAGATCGTTTCCCTTCGTAAGGTCTCCAGATTGGGATACGTGAAGTCCATCGGATATCACATAGTCTGCTAATGTGCCCTGCCCATGTCCACTTCTGTCTTCTGATTTGTTCTATCACGTATATGACCGTTATCTTCTGCCTTACCCAGATGTTTGTTTTTCTCTCCCGATATGTGATGTTTAACATACTTCTTTCCATCTTTGTTTGTGCGGCTGCTAGCTTGTTCTTTGCCTGGATGATGAGTGCCCATGTTTCCGCGCCGTATGTCATCGCTGGAAGTACGCATGAGTTGAAGACGTGTCTCTTCAAGCAGATTGCAAAGTTACCCTTGAAGATGTTGCGGTGTTTGGCGAATGCTGTCCAGCCGGCAGTGACCCTTCTTTGAATCTCCTTGTCTTGGTTTTTGTCTTTGATACTGTACGTAGCTTTCAACGTTCTCTATCTGCGTCGTGTTGATATATATTAGTGTGTCATTTTCTAGCATCATTTTTGTCTTCGAGATGTTCATCCTTGTTTTTTTACTTTCATCAGCTAGGTCCTGCAGCATATTTTGTAGTTTTTGCGGTGTAGTAGCGCATATGAATATGTCGCATCTATCATCAAGCCTCTTGTTTCCCAAGTCAGTCTTCGGAATATGCTTTCGAGTGTTGCCGTCATCAGCTTTGGCGATGTGGTGTCACCCTGTCGTACTCCTCTCTTGATGTTGATCTTGTTGCTCTTCTTGAGTAGGTGGACTGTCACCGAGCTGTTGGTGTAGATGCCTTTCAGGAGATCGATTTACACATCTTCTATCCCCTGTTCTTGAAGTGAGGTCAGTATTGCTAGAGTTTGCACCGAGTCGAAAGCCTTCTCATAGTCGACGAAAGCGATGCATATCGGGATATTATATTCTCGGCACTTCTCTTTCAGTTGGTTTACGACGTATATGTTGTCTGTCGTTGAGTACCTGCTTCTGAATCCTGCTTGCTCTCGTGGTTGTTTTGTCACTATCATATAACTCGGTGTAGAATTCCTATATTCGTTCCATGATCATATCTTGGTCTTGTATTTCTCTACCCTGCTTGTCTAGAAGTGTAATCAGTCTGACCCGGCCTAGTGCCTGTGTTCTTCTCGCTTTCTTCAGGCTCTATGGTGACATAATCGTTTCTCGTATGATCTCTTGTTTGTACTTTCTGATGTCCTCCTTCGCTTTCTTTTTTGATGGTCTTGCATATTTCTGCGTACTTTTTTACGGTCACAGTTATTCACCATTTCTCGTCGTTTCTTCTTTAGTGCTCGTGTCGGTGACGATATCCTCGTCACTACATGCCCGTTGATTGCGTTGGCTGCACTTGTTGCACTTAGTTGGATCATTTCAGTGATGTTTTCGCTCACGGTGTCGATGTCGTCTAGTTCATGTAGTGTCTCGAATCAATTTCGCAGTTCGAGTTGGAATTCGATCTTTTTTCTTACGATTTGTGTGGTATCTACACTCGGTAGTCTCTTGTTTACCAACTTCTTCCTTTCAGCCTTGACGTCTAGTTTGATGTTGCTTATTACCATTCTGTGGTCACTTCCAATATCGACTTGTTTATGACAGTTACGTCAGTGACCATGTCTGGTTTGTAGTTAATTTCGTTCTTCGTTTCTCCATTTGGGCTTTTTTATGTCCATCTCCTCCCTGCTTTCTTCTGGAACTTGCGCATTAAAGTCTCCGATCACTATTGTATAGTGGCTTTTCTAAGGTCTCATTCATGTCGTTGTAGAAGTTGTCTATGTCTTCTTCTGAGTATGATGTTGTTGGTGCATATACTTGTACTATCTTCAGCTTGTAGCACTTTGTTATGCATAGAACAAGTTTTACTACTCTGGGGCTGATGCTTTTAACCCTCACTATATTGTCTTTCCATTTCATGTTTACGAGAAAGCCTATTCCAGCTTGGACGTTATTTGCTGTGAAATGGCATAGTAGATGGCTGCTTTGTAAGGTATTGAAGCATTCCTCGCTTCTTCTAACTTCTCCGATCCCGATCACATCCCACACCAACTTGGTTTTCCTAAATTCTTCCTCCAGTTCTTATATCTGTTCATCTCTTAGCAGTGTCCTTACGTTATATGTTGCTATCTTCAGTCGACTTACATTCTCTCGGCGGCTCTTCTTGACCCATATATTATTAGCATCCCCTGCGACTTGACCCGAACCGCCTCCTTTCGGTGCTATTTGGGACTGGGGGCCATGGCTTCATTGTACTTTGCATGCTGGTGTTGTTGTTTGCATGCTGTTGGTGTTGGCCTACCCATACACGCTGGCCAGTGCGGGCTGGAAGGGGGGGGGGGCAAAATAGGGTGAACGAAATTGCCCAAGTTTCGACACGGCAGGCGAACCAGTACCGAACCAATGCTCAGCCGGCGCCGGGATTTGAACCCCGTTCCCTCAAGTCGAGAGTCCGATACTCTAACCAATCGGCCACTGCACCCGCCCAACTGTTATATATATATATATATATATATATATACATATATATATATATAATATATATATATAAAACAGGGTATATAAATAAAACAGTGTATATATATAAAACAGTGTATAGTTTTACAGACGAGTATGCAAAATACAAGCAGCGTTAATATGTGTAAAACTAAAAACATAGGACATCATAATTTAATAAATCCTTGTCTGCTAGTTTGGTATGTCTTGTTAAATATGCTGCACGGATTTGAAACAAGGTATTGTGCCATTAACAATCAACTACCCTCTCTGACTGAGTCTAATATATTTCTATGGAGAAAACCTCGTTTCTAGATGTCGATTGGTTGTACTAACATGAGTGCGATCCACCAATGTTTGGAGCACAAATCCGCTGTGAGGTTGGACAGGGATAATCCGATGAGGATGATCGTCGGTGCGACAGTGATCGGTCCGATGAATCGCATCAAGAAGCCAACGACACCGAACAGACCAATGAACACTTCGAATAGCGCCGCCACCGTGAGACTGCCTTGCAACTGAAGAAGCAAATATATTATATAAATGTAATTTTAGCATCGGAGCGTGGTGAATATTCAAGGCAAAGAGACTCCAACAAATTCCAATTGTACCCTCCTTGAGGCTCTCCAAAATATCCACGATAAGGCTCTCCAAGAGCACCTAATCACACCCCTTTGAGACTCATCAAAATACCCTTTGAGCCTTTCCAAAAACCTTCAATTGCTCCCTGAAATTCACCCCTTCCATATATATATAGGGGGGCTAATCCAACAAAGATGCTGCGCCCTGTTTCAGGCGCCTTATATATTATATTATATATGTATATATATATACACACACACACACACACACACACACACACACACACACACACACACACACACACACACACACACACACACACACACACATATATATATATATAATATATATATACAGTATACTCTTTTTTCATGCTACATACACCAAAAGCTACATTTAATTTTTTTCTTCAATAAGAACCCGTTTAAAATCATATTAATCATAATTAAACATATTTTTAGAACAAAGCTATTAGACCATGCAAGCAAATGCATCAATACTGAAATTTTTGGCATCTATAAAAATCCAAATGATTATGGATGAAATGCGATACTCACAACTTGCATGCGCTCTTGCCACATCACAGCCTTCTGTGCTGTCTCCGTCGCGTTTACCAATGTCTCATTTACAGCCGGACCAACTGGAACGCAGAATTGTTCATTCTAAAGTCGTAGTAGAGTGCTAATATATGGACGACTGCAAACAGGATTTACATATATATCAAGCTCTAACAACACCAACATTCACAAACTTGCGTAACAATTTTGTAATTTCCGTGTAATTCATGTGTACATACCTAAATATAATCGATGTATCAACCACGTGACCTTTTGCGTAACAACAAGGTCCATAATGTTTATGCAATGACTGACGCTTTTGTGAACAAACGTACAAGTACAAAAATTACGTACCTTGAAACAACTGTATAAAATAACGAACAATTGTACGTTACAGATGCTTAAAGTTAAATCTTTTTTGTATGAACACAGCAATTATCCTCGGCGAATTTTGAACAGGTAAAAGCGTTACTTTTCTGTCGACTGGTCGTAGACAATTCCCTGACAAGTTGATGTACGAGACGCAGAAAGCTTTGAAGAAAACGATAGTATACCGACATACATTATAGCTAGATACATTAGGTATACAAAACAGTACGTTTGTTTATCGGTGTACATACCAGAGCCAACGCTGCAGGCAAACTCTGGCAGTGCCATTACAGCGAACATGGATGGTAAAAATGCAGCTGATCCTCCTTGCACAATGGGTAGTCTAGAAAAATAAATAATATAAGTATGCGTATGCCTGTAGTTATGCAGTACACCTCATATCACTGGGTGATCACAAAGTAATACATATAGGTTACATTGTGGGCACAGGTATGTTACATATCAAAACGACTGAGTATGTTTTGCAGGTGTAGGCACATGCACACACTTGGCTGTATGCCGTTACTAATTAATAATTATATACTGTCAAAAAGGAATTAGTATGCGTGCATAGACCTAGAGACAGAGAGACAGTTATAGACAGAGAGAGAGAGAGAGAGAGAGA
>OZ023205.1:27062724-27296664 GCA_963995525.1 Escarpia spicata | reverse complement strand
GAGAGAGACAGAGAGAGACAGTGAGAGACAGTGAGAGACAGAGAGAGACGAGAGAGACAGAGAGAGACAGATAGAGACAGAGAGGGACAGAGACATACATACAGACATACATACATACAGACATACAGATATACAGCGCTCGCACGAGATCGTTGCATGCAAATATATTTTCCACCTGCTGCCGAATGTCGACTGTAGAAATGTGACAATGCCGGACACGAAGAACGTCGTGCTCACAACCTGTCCAGTGGCGGTGTTGTCGTCGCTGACACAGAGGCTGGCTGCTACGATAAGAGGTGCAATGATGATACCGCCGACCATCGTCATGTAACTCTGCACAAACCAATACAAAACAGTAAGCCTTACGTAACGATTAAAAACGAAATCGCGTTCGCTTTTTTTCCCGGTGGAGTATTAAAGGTATACAGATCTAAACATGGGCAGTTCGTTTTATTGTTTATAATTATTTATATGTGTATCTTTAATCAACTCTAAATTACGAATCAACACAGATTTATGCGACGTTGAAACAAAATGTGAGTGTCCCTGACAGATAGGTCTTTCTAAAAACGAACGTATTTATAGGCCGAGAGTTACAAAGCGGTACGATGGAGAGAGATCTCAAGAAAGCCAAAGTTAGACTGACTTACTATATGGATGGCCCCTTACGATAGAACGCGAAACATATTCTTTTAAATAACAGCATTAAGAGGGCCTCCTGACTTTACGCAACTGAAGAATCGTACAAAGTGGACACACCTGAAATCCGAATCCGATGCACATGTACCATGGCGGAATGTCGTCGATCTGGTACCGCAGCCCATTGTTCGTCGACTGTTTTGAACGCATTTGTTCAGCTTTCTGTAGCTCTTCCTTGAAGTGAAACACAAACCAATGAAATTCAGAGTAATCGAAATTGTAAACCAAAAAAAAATATATAAACCGTAACTCGAAATGTTTTGCCTACGTCAAGCAGTTGAACAATGAAATACATGAAATGTCCCGACGTTTACGATATATATATATATATTTATTTATTTATATATATATATATATATATACATATATATCACACTAATGTGTCCACGTTTCGTTATAATCGACCATATATATATATATATATAAACAACGTATACGGCCTGACGTCGCAACGCGTTATCATCAACAATGCAAGCATGCTTGCCTCCAAGAAGTTCAACGAGGAATTCATGGCAATACGCTCGCGTGGCAGGCGGAGCATCAACGGCATAGCCCTCGCCGATTTCCTCGAGGTACACGGCTTGTGTGTCTGCAACACTGCACTCCAGCACGCCGCTCGTCACAAAACAATGTGGCAAGGGCAGCGCCGCGATGTGACGTCAGGTCACATTGTACCCATATACAATGTGATCGATCTTGTCATCTGCGACTGACACACAAAAGGCTATTGACAGACTCTCCATTACACTCGGGCACATTACTCGGTAGCGACCACCGTTTGTTCGTCGCAAGGCTCGACCTCAGGCAAGTGTTTCAACATTTGGGGTCGAATTAAGAAGTCGCGCTCGGCGAAAAGCGTTCGCTACAAGTCCGAGTTGTTATCTTGCGATTCTCCGCGCACGGTTTCATGACGTCATGTCGGAAGCGCTGTCGGAAGTTAACGCGAACACCAGTTCGAGATGGAACACGGTAGAACATGTCTTGAAGTCGGAGGCGGAACTGACCATTGGTCTGACCGCGATAACGTGATAACGCGAGACTAGACAAGCTAGTATCAGGTGTTGAACGTCTCCACGACGGGGTAAAAATATTTCGGCCTTTTATGAGATGACGAGGAAACCTGCCCCCAAGCTAACAATCCACGACGACGCAACACGCGTCATCTACGGTTCACCTAACACTACAGCCGCCAGTTGGACGACCCTGCCGTAGAAGAGCTGCCTGCCTTCACCGGAAGACCATCGCGACTGGCAGACCCGATCACAACTGAAGAGGTCAAGCGAGCGATTTGGAAATTGAACAGTGGCAGAGCCAGCGGGCACGACGACATACCGGCCGAATTCTTAAAATACACGGTCGGCCTGCTAGCAGACACGATTGCCAGCATCTTCAACGATGAGCTGGAAAAAATATGTACCGTTCGACCTAGGCAAAGGTGTGCTCGTATTGATACAGAATCCGAGCAAACCGATAGGTCCGAGTGTACGTCCGGTAGTTTTACTATCAGTACTCCGAAAGACACTGTCTCTCATCGTTCTATCGAGGATCGCGCCGAAAGTTGACGACAACCTGTCGCCGTCGCAATCGGGATTCCAACGCGGACGCAGCACAGCCGACGTAGTCTTCGGGTATCGTTGGCTATGTGCTAAAGCTCAGGGTTAGCGCGTGTCAATCGAATTCCTCGGCATCGAACTCAGTCGTACCTTCGACACCGTACGTCGCGACAAGCTGCTTGATACGCTACAAACATTCCTCGGCGAGTCGGAACTGCGGATGATTTGCTTCCTACTCTCGCCGCCACGTCGCTCGAGCCGCATCTCTCAATAGGCGATTGTCATTCATTCGCGATATTCATTGGTACGCCGCGACAGCCTCAGCCAGGTGCTATTCACAATGTACCTCAAAGGGGCACTCCGTGACCTTCGATCGCGCCTCCCAATACGTCCACCAGCCGGCGCCACCCTACCACTGGACTTTGAGTACGCCGACGACACGGACTTCGTCAGCTGTTCTCGTTCGACGAAATCGAACGCATTGCACCAGCTTGCTTTTCGGAGTGAACGCTAACGATCAACGCGTCGAAAACAGAACGAACAAGTACCAGCTGACTGCCTACAGGAAGAGTGGCGTATGACACGCAAGCTATGATCGACTCTGCCGACGGCGTTGAGCGCGGACCTGTGACGCACAGGTCGTATGCTACGTTGCCGTGCCGACGTCGACGCTCTCTGCCACTCGACCGAGAAATACATGGAATTGACCTTTTAAATTATTAATTTATTTACATATGTATTACATGTTAGTGCAATTTATATTGACATTTTAACAAGTAATTTTTACGTTTTCTTATATGGACATTTTATATACTTTGAATATATGTACATACATTTGGTCGTTTCTCACGAAACCTGAACACATTTGTCTCATTTCATTAAATGCCCCGCCATTCATACATAACTCAAAGGATAATCACAACTAATATGCCGTATGATGTTTAATAAATGTGGGCAAACAATATGTAAAAATGGTGGCGCTAGAGTGAATTACTAATTTATAAAACTTATTTTCGTCTAAAAACTATTTCAGCGATACTACGCAAAACTTTCCGTGTGCATTAAACGGAGAAATAAACACGCTTTATTCCAATATTAAATATCATGTGCAAGCCTTTAAATGGACTACATATGTATATATGAATAATTGATTTGTAATCCCAGTCATATTTTGCAGAGATCATCTTTCTCCGAACAAACATGAGAATGGCAAACTTAATAGCAAATAACTCAGTCACATATAGACATTAGTAACACATATTTGACATACATATTACATTTAGGTTAGTTTACATGTGATCAGAAAGAAATGCTCCCGATTACAAACCTGGATGAGATACACCGACTTAGCTTGTTAATCGATACCCGCGAATACAATACCACGCAGTTTGTGTCGACAAGAAACAGTCGTTAAACAGTTTTGATAAATTATGATCAGGATGTGCTGAAGATATCGCATGATAATGAATTTAACAATGTTGCGTATATTTTATTGTGGAAATTGATATTAAATGAGTGCACTTGATTGGAGCATAACTTAGCGCATGTCCGTGTTGTGTTGCGCAGAATAAGCCAATCTTAACTATGCGTTCCGCGTGGTAACGTTGGATATGTGTTTTGCGTGGTATCAGCGGTATCTCATAATATTCCTCCTGTACGCATATGTTAGCATAGTTTAAGCACTAAAGTGTAATAGCATAATGTCGATAACACAAACCATTATTATTGGGAAAGGTAGATTGGACTAAAACAACACACCAAGTTGTTACCTCATTATGTCTTGACATTTAATACAGTAGTGAGTTTAGCTATTGTGATTTTGTTGTCGGGCATAAACTAAATATTGAGATGTGTTTTTCGGAAAAACATAACATACTGATCTTCTCATTAATGCATGTCACGATAAATTGTAGATTTATAACAGAATGTGTTGTCTGTGCATTGTCGTTCACGTACTATCAATGCGTTTCGCGGGGTATCAATTATTTCTCAAGCAAACTGTTCCTGCTTTGTATTATTAATAATATAAATGTTCTTAAACGATGGGAACTGACGTGCAATTGCATGGAAAAACACAAAGAATTAATCGAGGTGAGCTTTGCAGTGGATTTGTTGTGACGGGAGTTCAATGACGACGTGCGACCCTTGGTGAACACTCAAGGCAATGGCTGGAAGCGGGCGATGGAAACGGCCGTGCGAAGGTGTGTACCGTGCTATGAAGAGCAAGCGGAAACTGTGGTGAAGACAATAATCGTATTGTGGGCAAAAACATCTACAACCGCTTCGTTACAAAGGAAACCAAGATGACAGTTGTCCGTGCATCCTCCATCTCAGACAAAGCCAGCTGTGGCATCATTAATTCATGGAACACCACCGCACTTCAACAGTCTCATGACGTAGAAGGAGAATAATATGTTTAATGGTCTTACAAAAGTTTACTAGTCGGGGAGCACATGGGTCGAGATGGACATCTCGTGCTATCAAACCTTCCTGAACAATTATCCAGAGGGTACTCTCTTAAATCAGTTGGCCTCATTCTAAAAATGTGACTTACATTCGGGCCTATGGGGTCTCTGAGTGGCCGTGTTGTCATATTTGGCTATTGTTTAATGCTCTTAGAACTATTCTTAGAACTTGAGCTAAATACAAAATTATGTATTAGGATATCAGAAATGATGAGAGTGAATAATAAAAAGATATATCCTATCGATATGTTTCATTTTGAAGTGGTCCGAGACAAAACAATGAACAATAAGTCGAAAAAGCCAATTCGGTTTCGTAGTCGACATCACATAATATTTAACAATTGGGTAACCTTCGTACATAATCACTATCCTGGATAATACATCACTTTAATCTCTATTCATTTAACTGCTTCACAGTACAATAGTGCTGATCACCACACATCCATGAACCAAACACGTAGCTCATCCCCTAGTTTTTGGTCATGACGCCAATCGGACTGGATTCATAAAGTACTCCATTTCACTTTTCCGGGTGGAGTCAGTATGATCTATGAATGAATACTGAACCAACATATACCAGTAAGCACGGCTTGCTTCATCCATAGGCGCGGGAATAGAGGGCAGTAGGTGCAGCTGCCCCCAGGAATTTCGCTACGGCCTATGGTTCTGCCACCAAATAAATCTGGGCCAGAATGTGGGTTTTTGGCGATCCTCAACGTGGACGGGTGCAAATCGAGGTTTTCTAATTTTAACAGCCTTGAGGTGTTTAGCGAGCATCAAGGGGGTGCAATTGGAGGTGTTTCTGGTGAGATTCAAAAATTGTGAACGTCGCCGCTAAAAAAAAAAATAAACATCCCCCCCCCCACCCCCCACCCCCCCGACAGCGGAGTGATGCTGAAGCTCCGGCTTTCAGCTCCCCAATATTAACATTTGGTATACAACACACGGTAGTAACGACTGACCGGTTATCATATCAGCACTAATGGTTAACCCTAAGTCCTTTTCTTTTACAGCACCCCCATTGTATATTCTACTTCTTCGTTCCCACGTCCTGCGTGGAGGCATTTACATTTTCCAAAATTGAACAGCATTTGCCACTTTTCAGACCATTTGATCAACTTGTCAAGATCATCTTGTAAATGTTGTCTATCTCCACCACTTTACTCCTTCTAAACACGTTTGCATCATCTGCAAATTCCAACACCTTGCTTGTTATTTCATCATCCAAATCTTTGATATATATTAAGAATAGTATAGGTCCTAATACTGATCCCTGTGGTACCCCACTCAATACCGATTTCCAGTTTGAAGCTTCCCCATCAATTACTACACGTTGTCTTCTGTCAATCAGCCATTTTTCTATCCAGTTTATTATACAATTTCCTATGCCATGGGCTTTTAGTTTAAGCAGTAATCTTTGATGCGGTACTTTGTCGAAAGCTTTTTGAAAATCTAAGTAGACGATATCTACTGGTGATCCTTCATCTACCCACGTTGTGTTGTTTTCTAAAAAATATAACATATTTGTTAAGCATGACCTCGCTTTAACAAACCCATGTTGAGATGGGTTTATCAAGTTATGTTTAACAAGAAAATCCACCATGTTATCTTTAATTAGTCTTTCTAATAATTTGCAAATCACCGATGTTAAACTCACTGGTCTATAGTTCTCTGACTTGTTTCTCGAACCTTTTTTAAATAACGGTATAATGTTGCCTCTTTCTATTCTAAAGGAACCACTCCCTCTTCTAATGACACATTGAAAACAGTTGCAAGTGGTATGCTAATTTGTTCTACAATTTCCAACAGTAGCTTGGGCGGAATCCCATCCACTCCTTCATAGCCCTTATTTTCTTAGCTACCGTTTCCGGGGTTACAATTAATTGTCCTAAATAGGCTGAATCTGCCCCCTTGAACTTAGCCTCTGGTACTAACAGTTAACTAATATCTTCTCTGGTAAACACTGAACTAAAGTACTCATTCAGGTATTCAGCCATTAAGAATCCCTCTGATATTATATTTCCAGCACTATCTTTTAGAGGACCGACCTTATCTTGAACTTTCTGTTTGCTTTGAACATACGCAAAAAAAAACTCTTGCTTTCATGTTCTATATTACTAACTAATTGTTGTTCTCTTTGAATTTCAAATTTCAGTTGTAGCTTGGTTAAGTGCTTCTTTATAACTGTTGTAGTCTTCATCATTTCCATTACATCTATATGACTTCCACATCATTTGTTTATACTTAATTTTTCTAATGGATTCTTTCGATAAGTGTTTCTTTTTGGACCGTTTCCCTTGTTTTTGAAGGGTACAAATTTATCGACTATGCACTTAATATATTCCAGCATTCTGTTGCTGTTTTATTTTTCAGTGTGGTATTCCAGTCTATCTTTTCTAAATATTTCCTCATGTCCTTATACCTTCCTTTATGGAAATTTCTCCTATACAGCTTTTTAGTATTCCTTTCTGATTTTACTTTGATGGTAAAATGTATCTGGTTGTGATCACTACTCCCCAGTGGCTCACATATCTTGACATTGTCAACTAATTTTTTCTGTGAGGACAAAACTATGTCTAACACATTATCACCCCTGGTTGGTTCTAGCACATGTTGAGAAAGGAAATTATCTTGAACTAAAACTAAAAACTTGTGGTCCTCACTCCCCATACTCTGTAGAGATTTTCATTGTATGCCCGTGGTTAAAATCCCCGAGAATAATACAGTCCCGTTTGCTTACTTCCCATATAGCGTTTTGTATTTTTTCATTCTCTTCTATGCTTATGCTTGGACTTCGACAAACTAACCCAACTGTTAACGTTAAATTTCCTGTAACTATGTTACATCAAACAGCTTCTGTTTCATAAGCCTGGTTAGGGGCGTGGCAGCAGCAGAATTGAGACTATACCATTTGGTTCGGCTGCCAGTGGAGGTTTCGTGCCCCCCAGACTCGATTTCTGGATTCGCTCCTGTATGTGATAGTTTTTTTGTCTGCATGAGGATTTTGCAGTAATAGTTGTCGTTAAATTGCATATTGTTATTAGAAATGTATGTGAATTAAAGTAAAGTAAACGTAAATAAAAAAATTATTGAAACTATTTGTTGAGATTGACTACAAAATAATGAAAAGGACAATACAACTACAGGTACAGTCACTGCACTTGATGTATAGAATGTAATACTTTTAATATCACATACACATCACATAAAATGCAACAAAAGAAACAAAAATTAGGAAGAGGTTGACAAAATGTCAGGTACATAAAAAACCCAGTTACATTGATCAAGATTATTTATTACAAAAGGATACTACATCATATCAGAACTAACTTTGCTCAAGTGTTGTTTATAGCATAATTAGTACAATGTGTACATATGTATAATTATCATGTGAACTGAAAATGTAATGTAAATTATTTGTCAAAATATAAAGAGGTGATAAAAAGACTAATTAAGAAAATGAAACGTGGCATGAAAAGTAAATGAGTCCTCATGATCCGTACATAATTTAAACAAGTAAAATGCTTTCAATACCATCACATGTCAAGGTGAATGTTGGAAATGACAAGATGAGGTGTTATTGTGATACTAACAGTATACTTTCATCGTCAAGTATTCAAAGGTTCATAATGTGTATGTCTTCCTTCTTCAAACATGAATCATTTATTTTATAAACTTATTTCTGAGTCATCGCCATGTGCTAAAAACTTGTTATAGGTGTATTAATGTGTGTTGATACCCTGTGGGTATAATATACAAGTGCAGAAGTCAACCTAGTTTTCCATGTCCAAGATGTTATTATTAAAATATGTGTACTAGGGCGTTCTTTCTTGGACCAGTTGTGCAATTTCAGTTTGACCCCGTTCTTTGCAGTTTCTTTAAGCGGCGCTTAATTTCGGTGCGACACCTTTCTGCAGCGCGATGAAAAGGTCCTTGCCACGAGGTTGTGTGTCGTGAGAACAATTTTATTTGTTGGGATGATTTATGACTTAACGGGTATGGACCGGGATGGTTACTTAAACAACAATATTACAACTGATGTTGTGCACGTACTAGTCATTTATTGATATTATTCGACCTAGATGTTGCGTTGTTATTATTAAGAGTGGTGATTCGATTTCACTATAGACCTATGCTATAGACTATATAGTATAGATGTTGTGTTTCTCATAAACAAATGTTTGTGACTTGTGTGTAGGGAAATAGTTGGGATTGTGACAAGTTGCATTAATTCAATTTTCATACCTAGACATTATTATATCTCTAAATTGTTAAATCACACTGGCAGGCTGTTTATCTTTTGTAATCATTGTTGATACTGCGTGTAGTATGTACAACTGATATCATGACAGTTCATTATAAGCTGCTCCGTTGGTTGCCAATGCCATGGCATGGCAGTGTTCAATTATTTGGAATCGCAATGTGTTTGGTAGAATACTGACATATTTCTTACTTTAGAAATATGGAAACATTTACAGTTGTGTCTTATGATCACTGTGTCCTTTGTTGTAAGACTGACACTTGTCTTCTTTCTCTGCAGATATGATGATTGTTCTGTTCCTTTACTGTGTGCCTAGATCGGATATAGTTCACTGGAACGATGTTTGTGTTTTATTTATTTTTAAAACGATTGTGCTGACATTATTAGTATTATTGTTTGTGTTGGCCTCTGCCGTCTCTTTGTTCGTATTGAAGTGAAAATGTAACGCCAAATTTGGCAAACGAACCTCAATAAATAACAAATATGTTTATATTCGTTATGGATTGTGTCAGTCTAACCTTCCACCCCTATTGGTTTGTGGACTAGCCCACCGCTTGGTATCATGGGGGAAGATCTTCAATCTTTCCCAGTCCGATTTCGAATCGATCAGAGTAAGTCGTTTATATTTCTGTCTTGATTTCACTGTGCATGTTAGTTGCTAATACGATACTAAGTATTTGAGCATTCCCGTGTGTAAGACAGGGAAGGGCACAGTGTGTTGATCGATTCGCGAGTCTGAAGTGCGTTCGGTCGCAAATCTTGTTGTTTACATAAAGTTAAACAGTTCTTTGTTTTGTGGCGCAAGCTAAATCCTATGTTTCACTAAGTTTCACGAATACTGTTTGAAAATTCCGGTAAATGGCATCACCGATGTATGTTTCCTCCCTGTGTCTGCCTAACTCACGTGACCGCCTTAACTCTACCCCCTCTCATTCCCATTCTTGGATTGCAGTGTGGCCTCTAGCAACATCATAATTCAAGTTGCGTTTTACGCATTCATATATTGCTGTGGTGAGAATATATGCATATATTGGTAAACACACATAGATTAGTTGGCATATGTCAGTTGAAAGGTATCACAGGATACCAATTACATAGTCTATAGCCAGGCATCAAGGACCACAATGGAAACAAGTGCGAACATTTTCTAGTGTAATGCTTATATATGGTGTCCTCTAGATTTATATATATTTTATATATTTACACGTTTACATTTTTACATTGAATAAAATTATCATCACCATCATGGCTGCTATATAACAATCTTAATTATTTTGCATAAAATACAATGCAAATCAACAACATTCTGCAGTAATAGTATCAAAATGTGAGTCGTGAAACACTGTTTTAATAATTATGATCATCAATATAATATTCCCGTGTTTGACGTTCTGTTGCACGAAATTGCAGATGCTCCTTGACTAAATTACTTGCACGATCAACTGCCAAACCAATGTTACTTGTCATTTCGCACCCGCACGTCGTCTACTCTCTAGATGTATTGTTGTAATAACATCCTGCGTAACCAAATGCAATACATATCAAATAGTATGCTCGTTGCCACGGCCCACAATCTCTGACTGAATCTCTGGTTGCAATGCCAATGGTGACTGGCTTAGACTTAGTTAGAGTTAGAAGTTAGAGTCAGCCTCGAGTCGAGTTTAGACGTTCGAAAGTTGCAATTATCGTTGAATAAATATACGGGTACGCGTTCTTGATGCTAACTGCGAAAGTGTAATACGTATCTTCGTACAAGCACTTTGGAATCTTCATCTTGATACGGCAACGCTCGTGGGGGTTATCGTTTTCGAATGCGTGTGATGCCGATCTCGCGTAAAGCACGTGACCGAAATGGCGCAGTTGGCTTTCGCCAGCTATACCAGGTGTAACGCCAAATATTTGTTAACGATTAAAAAACAAGTATGAATTTTTTATTAAACCGACTGTGCACACTAGTTAAACTATTCACACATTACACATCTGGACCTAAAAGAACCGGGTTGGCGATGGGCAAACGAACTGGTTGAGGACCATTAATGATGAACTCCACAAAGTGAGCAATAGATAAATGAATGGAAGTTATTTTGATATATTAATCGTGGACTGTAGTTATGTATCGAGGTAACTATGCTATTTTTATGTGACGTCGACAAAGAAACCGAAGTGGATTTTTTCGACATATTATTCAAAGTTTCGTCTCGAGCCTCCTCATAACATCGATATGATATAGCGTGTTGTTATTTGTACTCATTATTTCGCATATTTCGATACAACATTATTTAGCATTGTCGTTTTATTTCTACTATGCACATTTGGAAACATAACTTATGAAAATACGGTCATTCAGACCTGCCTACCATTCCGGATTGTCCGGAATCATTCCGGAAAGTCACCTCAAATTACGGTAGTACGGCGAGGGATGAAAATATTACGGACTGTCACCATGTTTGCCAATCACTAAAATTTTGTTTCCACTATATTCAACAGGTGGCAGCATATGTATGCAGCATGTTGTGACATGGTTTTTCATTCGCTGAGTCTGGTCGTAATCTAACCAATAGGAAACAATGTTATGACAAATTGGCATTTCCGCGATCAAACAAAACGAAGTCACGCTGCACGAAATGATGGATGACAGCGAAACGACGCCACCGCCAACCGAAAAGAAACGTGTAATGCCAAAATTTAGTGAGTGTTGTACTTGTAGTGTTAGGCCAACTGACTGGACTAAGACTAAGTTAGTGTATTTATTGAGGAGTTTAGTCTATCATTGACAGCCTATTATACAGTCACTAGAGTGTAGGCGATGTCGATGACAGTGTGATGTACTACTACTAATGGTTTTGGTCGGTCGCTACCCCCCCCCCCCTGTCTATCATTTATCATTCTAGAGTTGAGTAGGTTAGATAGAGAGTGTTGGCTGATGTTTGTGACAGCGTAAGTAATGGTTTTGACGTGTCGCTACCCCCCCCCCCGTCTATAATTAATAAGTCTAGAGTTGAGTTGGCCAGAGTGTAGGTGATGTTGATGACAGCGTAACTAATGGGTTTGATCTGTCGTTACCCCCCCCCCCCCCCCGGTGACAATATCTGACATGGTGGTTTTGCATTACTGACAGGAAGCGTATATTCCTGAAAATCAGTGTAAATGGGAAGAAGGATTACTGACAGGAAGTTTTTGGGGTAGGCAGGTCTGGGTCATTCCAAGATCCCTTAGGTTTGATTGTAAGATCAATTTTTTTAGTCAGGCCAAAAACTTTGAGAGGGTTCACGTCTGGAATACTGTTCTGCAAGATGTTTACAAAACACAAGGCAACCAAAAATAGCACGAGGTGTCCAAAACTTCTCAAATTAGCACCCGTGCTCCATGACTATAATGCTTGTAATAGGTCGCAAACAGCAATACAAGTAATAATACAATCAAACTGGTGAACGTATGAAGAAATGGATGGGTGTTACAGTTAACCTATTAATTATCACATAGACCGCCATCCACAGACAGGGAGTAACCGCACTATCCGGCAATGACATACGCATCTAACACTAGCATAATTCACACCCATTTCTACTGACAATATACTGCCGTTGACGTCTGCTTGAGTGTCCGGAAATGGGTCTTTTTGTGTTTACTTAATTTATACCTTGTGTTTAGTGAACAAATAAATCGCATTCATTTATCTACTTGAAAACTCACAAAGGTAGTACTACCTATGTATAATATTTATGTGACAGCATGATCACGTCGATGACTAGCCGTCTAACACATCATTCGTTTGTCTTTCTTCCAGTACAAGACTACTGCAGACTGAAGTGTGTGTCATGTTCGTGACTTCATTCACGAACAATGTGATTGGTGACAAAGACGCGAGCATGCAGCGACTATATCACCATAGCCACTTTTGTACCGTCTCAAAACTCTAAAACTACAGTATGTCATGCTTGTTTACATAATGAGTGTGTGTGTTTGTGTATGTGTGTTGACAACTCGTCAATACACCTTTAATCGATTTTATAAATGTTCTATAACCTGGTCATCATAACATGATGAACCACACAAGGAGAAGTGAATTAGATAGATACACTCAACCATTCAAGAAAAAAACTATACTAATTATGAGCAGCACAAATCTATGGTAGCTGTTCGACGAGATGAGACGAGAACGATAACCGCCTCCAACTCACGTTGACCTGTTTATAAGGCATCTGTAGATGACAGTCCACTGGGTCACATACTATTCTGATTGACACGAATCGTATGGGTACGATAAAATCTACATTTACCAAATGGGTCCGCTCAAACGAACGTGAATACGCGATTGGCAACAGGTGTGCAGTAATTGTCCAAAGAGGCTTTAATGGTTTAATAACAAAATTATCGTTAGTGGCCAGACAGGAACGTTGCCCACCCTATCATCAGTTCTAACCTGTGTGATTGATATATAGTAAGTAGGGATAAACTCACAGGTTTCAGGATAGTAGATGCAGAGAAAAGAATCGTTTAGTCATAATGTCGTATGCGCGTATTGAATAAACTGGTTTCTTAGGTACATTCTTTGTGTTGGCATTTTTAGTGAGTTAATTTTTTGGAACAAACGTGATGCTTTTAGCAGAAATCTTATCGAGCGGTGTAAAACCCACCTACAGTGACAAAACGCCCTCTTGTGAGCGTTTGGATTATTACCGTTTCTTATTTTTATATTATCTCACATTTCGCACGCATATTATATATTTTATCATAATTACAATAACATTTTCATGTTCTATACATTCATCTTTGTATTCAGCTTCACATGACAACTGTACAGAGCCGTTCGTTTATAAAGACGATTATGCAGGTCATATAGTAATGGGAGTCGCTTGCCGCGTGCTTTGCTTATTTTTTACCCATTTTGTAAACATATAAACACGATAACAGGCGGCTCCATCTGGCTATTTCACAATTCTTATTTTCGAGCCTTATAGCCAGATAGGGTTTCGGCCAAGTGGATGTTTTTACCTCATCGTATTCTAATATGGTTATTGTCCATTGGTTCGCCCATCCCCACCTGAAACAGTTTATTATGTGCAATATCTGGAAAAATTTCCGTAAAGTCTTGTCATATTAATTCTAGTACATAAACGATATTATATATATATATAACAATTTCGCAAAAATAAATCTTCAGAAACAAACCTGCAACATCTCTTCCATCATTATGCACCGTTTGATGTCCAGAATTCCTTGAGCACGGTTGCCCGGACAAAGCGTTTTTATGCTGAATTTGGCCAACACCATTTTGAGTTGAACTTCACGGTATCGTTGATATCCATTGATTTTTCAGTAAACAAACGTTCCGAAAATAGACAATTGTTCCCCATTTTAATGGCGACCAACAACGTCTCTCTCTCCCGCCCGACGTCACCAAGGGCTACGTGTTCTTCGCGTTTGTGTGTATATATATATATTTTATTTTGCTTCTACCTTATTACAACGGTATATTGTTATCATCATTGCGTCTATGCAACGGAAAGTAAGTTCTTTTATAGCGCAGTATCCAGTCCCTGGCAAAACTGTTAATCGAACACCATCTCCACTTCTCTGAGAAGCAGTCGGCCACGATGCAGTTAATGCGCAAAGGCTATTCGAACATATATATATATATATCCACCGAATTACAGGCCTCCCCAGATAATCATTCATATACATATAGTTGAGTGAACAGGAGCAACGTAGGTTGAACGAACTTGCCCAAAGTTCGAAACGGCAGATGATTGATATAACTTTAAACTGAAATAAACAAGTGGCATACAACAATAAAGGAAGAAATCAGCAATGATCATCCAGAGTAAACACAGAATACCACATAACAATCTGATCAGTGAAATTCAGTTGAGTTGTTTAAAATGTGGAGACTAGGCTTAGTTTACGGCGTAGTTTCCATAATTGTTGTTAACATGTCTAACAAAACGGCGTTCCGTGTCCTCGAACTGTCAACCTTGTTAGATACCTGATACATTTTTGTAGAACAGTTTAAGGTAGCAGATACCAAGTAAGTACGTAACCGATTAGAAATATAATCGTTCATTTCCAACCATCAATCGCCCATTGACAAGTTTCGTTGAATAGAACGTTGAGAACGACGCATGTTCACGGGCCACTGCATGTCGTTTTTCTAACATGCAGGCGACGCTAGAAGAATGCGTTCTACTGGCGGCGTTTTCAGTACAGGCCGACCTCTATATATACGATTTGTGAAGGATTCACGAGCAGCATGATCTAAGTCACATTATGGGTTAATGACCAAAATGTGCTGCCATTCATATCAGTCCACAACACACTGTCTCTTACAGGTGAAATCGATCACACTCCAGTAAACGATATATGTTACTGGCTTTCATGTGCATGCTCAATCATCACAACAATGACACATAACCGTCTTTAGAAAACTGCACATCCACAAGGATATATAGAGCAGGACATTTACAAATGTAGCAAATTTAACAATAAACACGCCCAAACTATGTTCAGTGTCCAACGCAAACTGCCTGACAGACGGACGCATCAGGTAACAAATGATTGCAGTGCGCGTCATCGTGACGACTTGCACCTCTGTGAATAATATACACAGTGGTTGAACCTACGTGTATGCCAACGATCAATCGATTTAATTTAAGCCTTAATTGTAATACGTGTTAATGCGGACGTTGACACGGTCAAAAGGTACAGTTTAAAAACAGTCGCGCCACCTGTTCATGCGCATCACCATTGCGCATGTTAAGTGAGTCCAAATGCTCACTATGCAATCGCCCCGATCCCGACTCCCTTCCTTATCGCGATCGCGCCATGCGCACCATTCGATTGTTCGAAAACCGAACTGAGCGGGTGGCGCGACAGGAATGTAGAGCGGGAGCCCAGCACATTTATTTATGTAAAAAGGGCCAAAGGGTTTGACCCCATGTGTTGGAGGAACCATTCCCCGACATCACAAATATGAGTTGCTGCCGGGTCTTGGGTGGTTGAATGTCCCCTAAATCACCTCCTCAAGTGGGCCAAAAAAAGACCTGTATTGATGTGAACAGCGCCAAGGCTAAACAGTTTCAAAGTTTCCCTGGTGTTCCCCGAGTACGGAATGCAACTTTAGGGAGTGGAACCCCCGTTAGAGTAGCCCCCTAAGTGTGCCAAGAAGTACCTTTATTTGTGTGAACAGCGCCAAGGCTAAAGACAGTTTCAAAAGTTTCCCTAGTTTTCCCCGAATACGGAATGACCTATGCCAGCAATTTAAAATGGTGGAATCCTCTTGACAGCAACCCCCAGATATTGATGAAACTGTATTAATTTTATTCGCGCAAACACCTAGGTAATTTCGCAGTCCGGTAGATTGAGCCGTTTTAGGACAGCTGTGTTAACAATATAACTGCGACATAACAAATAAACTTAGTAATGCCCAGGACTATGCGACTTGTAAATTGTTCATATATCTTCAGCACGTCCATCATTAGTGCATACGGAACAGGACAACTGCTTACAAAACTCCAGCACTCTCAACCGACGCAACAGGATAATTGTTCACGCTGCTTATCAGTACATACAAAGGCGACAGGATAACTGTTAATGTTATATCTTTACCACACACATCATCCAGTCAGACGCGACAGGATAACTGTTCAAACATCTTCTTGCAGTAGGAGGGGGACAGTTACCTTTGGTAGAAAAGTTTCCTGTAGTACCGCACAAAGGTATTGCATTTTAGTGAATAGGTGTTGTGTAATATAATTTGGCGTTTCCGTCTATGTTAATGTTTCGACTGAGTTATCATGTTTATTCGCTTTGTGACGAGTAACAGAAATACATATATATATATATATATATGTCTTTCTTTATATATATATATATATATATATATAGAGAGAGAGAGAGAGAGAGAGAGAGAGAGAGAGAGAGAGAGGGAGAGATAACGAGAGATAACGAGAGAAAGATAGAGAGAGAGAGAGAGAGAGAGAGAGAGAGAGAGAGAGAGAGAGAGAGAGAGAGAGAGAGAGAGAGAGAGAGAGAGAGAGAGAGAGAGAGAGAGAGAGAGAGAGAGAGAGAGAGAGAGAGAGAGAGAGAGAGAGAGAGAGAGAGAGAGAGAGAGAGAGAGAGAGAGAGAGAGAGAGAGAGAGAGAGAGAGAGAGAGAGAGAGAGAGAGAGAGAGAGAGAGAGAGAGAGAGAGAGAGAGAGAGAGAGAGAGAGAGAGAGAGAGAGAGAGAGAGAGAGAGAGAGAGAGAGAGAGAGAGAGAGAGAGAGAGAGAGCGAGAGACAGACAGACAGACAGACAGACTTAGTAGTTGGTATACACAATTTCAGACAAACACTGAATAATGTCGGTACACTGGGATGCCACTACAACTGATATATCAAATATGTGTCACTACAGAACGTCTTATTCTTAGAAATGTAGAAATAGGTGCCCCCGAAGAAACAGGTGAGAAAAGCAAAGCACTGCTTACGAAAGGTAACATAGAAACACGGGGCAAATCGTTCTTACGTGAAGAAAACCCTTCTATCCTACGTAGCTATACAGCTCGAATATAAGGATTTTGAGATTGTCATTGAGACCGGGTATCACCGTGCGTTTCTGGTTGAAGTAGGATATGGCAGAAGCGAGACATATGCTGTTCACGTTATTGTGTGCGTTTAACAATTATACAATTATACTTTGCCAACGTGGCAGAGGATACTGTAATGCGTGAGTAGTATATGGAAGTATTAGTGGTGTGTATGACTCTCAATATGCATCGTTTACGGAGAACTTGCCATTGGAAAGAGAGTTGCAGGACGTCTCCATCTGCGCTTCAACGACGTTTGCAAGCGACACTTGAAGGCACTAGACATGGTTGTTAACAACTGGGAGGAGCTTGCTGGAGACACGCCCACGTGGAGGCAGGAAGTCCGCAGGGGCCAAAACAGAGCAGATGGGAGCCACCGCAGGCTAGTTAAAGAAAAACGCAGCCGACGAAAAAACAAAACCAACCTGAAACCTCAGAGCGCCTTCAAGTGCAGGATGCCTACTAAGCCCTACTATTGGGGTTACAAATATATGTTTGTGATGCATGAGAAGCAATTCAAAGAAAACTTTATGTTAATACAAACGCTCACCTCGAAGTATTTTGCCCCATACAGTTGCTTTACGTTATCATATATCTTGTGTGAATTGTGAGTAACCAAAAGTTGTTTTTGTTTAGCGGGACCAGTGCATATTGAACAATACACTTGCATCGGAACGAAACTAATGTTGAGGAGGATAAGCCAGGAGTTTCAGTTCAGCACTCCTCTATGTTTGTAAAATTTAAAGGACATGACATAGGAATGCGAAGAGGGTGCTGTTGAAACGTTTCCGCGACTGCGTTCTATATTTTGTCATAAAAAAGTAAGGGGAATGTGTGTTGCTGAATATTTTTTTCGACAACATTCCTCTATTATTCTAATTATTATCAATTTGTCTAATTGTACTCCTATGTACAAACTTGAATGGTGACCACCCAACAAAAATAATATTGAGGCTAAGTCCCCCTCCCCCCACATACGCGAGGCTGAAATCTCCACACCCCCCACCCCCGGTTTCGGCAACAATGTCATTATGTATTGATTAAACATTAAGAGAAGAGAAACGTGTATTCCAGATAACAAGATGGAAAAGAAAACGTGCTAAACCTGAGGTGATAATCGATTTCGAATTTGCCGATGGCATTGTGCTACTATTAGTAGTGATCAACAGGCACAGGAATTCCTAACACGAGTGGAAACATCATGTGCAATGATTGGTTTAAAGATCAATCCTTGAAAAACCAAATATGTCGCAATCAACTAATTAGGAAACACCAGCATCATTGCCGCGAAGGAGCTGTTCAAGAGAAGGTTGAAGACTATCATTATCTTGGCTCCTGGATCTACACAACAGACAAAGAAATCAAACCCCAGGAGGGCAATGGCCCGGACAGCACACAACCAACTAAACCTAATATGAAAATCTACACCCCAGGCAAAATCAAGCAGCGACTGTTTATTGCAACTTATGTTTTATTTTGTTAACGTTCATTGAGCTGCACAGCAAATATTTTGGCTATAATTTCATATCATATATGACATCTTAGCATCATTTTTTTTACTAATATGATGTGGTACCCCAGCAAAAATCACGTGGTACACCAATAATATTGATGTGCTAAAAGAAGGAAGGCGTAAGCGGAGGGAAATAGATTGGGAATCCCTGACCTAAACACACGGCTTTGTAGCACATCACGCAACGTGGAACGCTTGTCGACGCATTCGAACTCAAATGTCAATGTTAGTGTGAAGCAAGTACAAATAATAAATATGATAGTATTTAAAATGCAATTAATTCAAATTCAAGCGTACTGCGCATTTCAAAGGGCGACTCCGGGAAGTTCAAAAATAATTGCCAACCAGACAACTTACGTAAGACAGCGGAATGTAACATAAGCCAATTATAATTATAGGTAATTTTACAAAGCTAACATTGTATTTAGCTTTTTGAATCATAGGATTGAGACAGGGGATCGCCTTGAACCCAATGCTGTTCATCTGATATTCTCTGGAAGCTACTGAACGCAGACAATCTGACAGTGGTAACGGACGGGGAAGAACAACTGACAGAATTGAAGGAAATGTTCAGCAGATGTACTGAAAGTTAGTGTGGAGCAAACTGAGGTTCTATTGGTTGGGCAGCAAACCAAAGAGCTGGAAATATACCGTGAGGAGAAGAAACTAAAACAAAGAGAGAGTTTTATATACAAGGATGGGGAGGCATGTTGGGACAGCAACACGGATACTGAACTTCGCTATAGAATCAAGGCAGGGGCGAACGTTTGGAGGAATGTCGAAGGTGTGATGGGAGGCAGACGCATATCGCGTAAGCTCAAGGGAAACGTGCTCTGCTCATGTCTCACCTCTGCATACATGTATGGTCTAGAGACTATGGCACTGACAGAGAAACAACAGCGGATGGTACAGTTTTGTGAAAACAATTACGTCAGAAGAATTGCTGGAATAAAAAGAAGTGATAAGCGAATAATGGAGGAGCTGAGAGAGGAGGTTGACGTAAAAGAAACTGTTAAAGTGGGTGAGGAGTCTATTAATGTGGGATGGACATATGGATAGAATAGGAGTAGAACGGATGGGAAAGTAAACAAATGGCCGGAGAGTGGAAAAGAAAAAATTGAGAAAAAAAAACAAATCGAGGATCATAATGGAGCATAACCCCATCTCAGAGAGACAGAAACAAGAAGAGAGTAACACGGCTGCTACAGATTCATAGCTTATGGGGTGTGAAGAGTCTAAGTTGGGGTGCTCATGTTTGTTGACATTTCTTAACCTAGTACGCTAATGAGTTTTGTCAACCAGCCTCCCCAGACCTTTTACTAGTGAGTCGGGTTCTCTCAGCTGTATGTAACCCCGCCAGCCTTCCTGCTACCATCGGGTGTTACACCAACTACTGTCACGCTAATGTGATTCTCGTTATATAATGCACTTAACCCTCCCATTTCAGTTGACTCCATTCTGTCGCTTCCTCCATCGTCGTTAATATGCTTTTGGTAGTCAATCAACATTCACTGGACTATTGTACTTTCGTTAAAAGTTATTAGTGTTTATACTGGGTTGTACAAATTTATATTATTACAGCAATAAACTGACTTGTTCTCTTTCCTACCGCTGAGTGAACTGGAGAAACTTAGTGTGACAGAACTTGCCTAAAGTTCGACACGGCAGCACATGATTCGAACACGGGTTCACTTTATTGACATTTAGATGTCCTATGTACTGCGCCACCGCGCTTCACTATCGTCGTTTAATTAATAAATTACGGTTACCAACAAACATTTGTTCTTATCTACCATAGCAAATGCATTTCTAGTATCACATATAGTTCTTAGGTGTTACTAACACGTCTGTTGTCCATCCCAAAAGCTGTTTACCTGTCGATGAAAGTCGGAAATAGTTAATTAACCGAGTGATGAACCACTCTCTAGGGGAGGGCCACTGTGGGTGTAAGAATGCGTTACTTGGGCATATTGGTTTAACATTCCGCGATGGACGACAACATAAATTAAATGGCCAGCGGTCAACATTTCTGTAATGGTTAGCTAGTCGATGTGGCATTTCGACTTACGATATATGCCACTAAAATATCGTAAAACAAACCTGCGCAATGTCATCTTCCGGCATCGTGATACTGCTGGATGTCCGATAAGTGGTACACGTCCAGCACTTTGACGTCAGCTCGTTCGAATGCGGAGACTGTCTGTACAACCAGGCACTAGGTGGCAGAGAGATCTACATTTTACAAGTGCCGTTTTTTGTCTTGTGTTTGGGACTCACTCATGCGAACAGACGAAAGCAATTTGAACCGAGCGCACTGTCATGAAGTCAGTAATTATACGTCTGCATCGGTTTGTTCAAAGTTGCGCGCACATTTGTATTTGGAATAAAAACATTTAGTTTATTAATACCTTCCCTGAACAACAGTAACTCAAATGGAGCCGAAACACGGCTACGACATGTACTTTGTCCGTTAGTAAAACAATGAAGTTTAGAGAGAAGCTAAACTGGGTGTGACTATGCAATAAGTAGGGGCGATCTCGGCAAACCAGACACTGTGGAAAAATGTATCACACTAATTTTAAAGGAGCCTTGTGTCTTCCGTTAGCCATAATCCGCCAGGAGTCAATAGCCATTGCATATACAAACACTATTTGTAGGTTGGAGGGTGATTTAACAAGATTTAACAAGATTGCCACCCAGAGAATTAACTCTAGGTAGCAGGTGGACAAGGAAGCCCTTGGCTTTTCGAGAGTCCGACCTTTTTATCTATGTGTATCCCGCCCGTCTGAGGTATGTGTCGATTTTATTTTTAAACATATTCACGCTACTAGCACCCACACAATCAGCAGGTAATCTGTTCCATTCATTTACAGTCCTTTGTGAAAATGAAAACTTTCTTATATCCAATCTACTCTGCTCCTTTGCTAATGCAAGATAATGTCCTCTAGTCCTTCTATCTTTCTTAACTGAGAAAAACATATTTCTATCAATATTTTCATAACCCTTCAATATTTTAAACACTTCTATCTGATCTCCTCTCAATCTCCTGGTCTCTAGTGTTGTTAAACCGCATTTTTTTAGGCGTATTTCATAACTAAGATCCCTTAGATTTTGTATCATTTTAGTTGCTCTCCTCTGCACTCTTTCTAGCATATCTATGTCCTTCCTGCGATATGGCCTCCACGCTTGAATACAATATTCTAAATGAGGCCTAACTATTGTTTTGTACAGCGGTATTATTAGCTCTTTTTCCTTATACGTTATGTTTCGCCTAATTAATCCAAGGATTTGATTTCCCTTTGAAGCTGCAATTCCGCACTGCTCTGAAATCTTCATATCAGCACTAACGGTTAACCCTAAGTCCTTTTCTTTTACAGTAGTACTTAGTACAGTACCCCCCATTGTATATTCTACCTCTTCGTTCCCATGTCCTATGTGGAGGCATTTACATTTCCCAAAATTGAACATCATTTGCCATTTTTCAGACCATTTCATCAACCTGTCAAGATCATCTTGTAAATGCTGTCTATCTCCATCACTTTTAATCCTTCTAAACACTTTTGTATCATCCGCAAATTTCAACACCTTGCTTGTTATTTCATCATCCAAATCGTTGATGTATATTAAGAATAATATAGGACCTAATACTGATCCCTGTGGTACCCCACTCAATACCGATTTCCAGTTTGAAGCCTCCCCATCAACTACTACACGTTGTCTTCTGTCAATCAGCCATTGTTCTATCCAGTTTATTATACCATTTCCTATGCCATGGGCCTTTAGTTTAAGCAGTAATCTTTGATGTGGTACTTTGTCAAAAGCTTTTTGAAAATCTAAGTAGACGATATCTACTGGTGTTCCCTCATCTACCCACTTAGTGATGTCTTCCAAAAAACATAACATATTTGTTAAGCATGACCTCGCTTTAAAAAAACCATGTTGAGATGGGTTTATCAAGTTTTGTTTAGCAAGAAAATCCACCATGTGATCTTTAATTAGTCTTTCTAATAATTTACAAATCACTGATGTTAAACTCACTGGTCTATAGTTCTCTGACTTGTTTCTCGAACCTTTTTTGAATAACGGTATAATGTTTGCTTCTTTCCATTCTAAAGGAACCACTCCCTCTTCTAATGACAAGTTGAAAACTGTTGCAAGTGGTATGCTAATTTGTTCTACAATTTCCAATAGTAGTTTGGGTGGAATACCATCCACTCCAGGTGATTTATTTTCCTTCATAGCCCTTATTTTCTTAGCTACCATTTCCGGGGTTACAATTAATTGTCCTAAATAGTCTGAATCTGCCCCCTTGAACTTAGCCTTTGGTATTGGCAGTGAACTAATATCTTCCCTGGTAAACACTGAACTAAAGTACTCATTCAGGTCTTCTGCCATTATGAATCCCTCTGATATCATATTTCCAGCACTATCTTCTAGAGGACCGACCTTATCTTGAACTTTCTGTTTGCTTCGAACATACGCATAAAAACTCTTGCTGTCATGTTTTATATTACTAGCTAATTGTTGTTCATAGCTTCTCTTTGAATTTCTAATTTCAGCTGTAGCTTGGTTAAGTGCTTCTTTATAATTGTTGTAGTCTTCATCATTTCCAGTACATCTATATGACTTCCACATCATTTGTTTATACTTAATTTTTCTAATGGCTTCTTTCGATAAGTGTTTCTTTTTGGACCGTTTTCCTTGGTTTTTGAAGGGTACAAATTTATCGATTATGCACTTAATTTCAAATTTGGGCATGTCTACGGGAAGCAAGCACACCAACGGTACGGAACATCCTCGCAAGTCAGTGTGGCGACACGACCCCTGGCATATATGTATTACGTAAAGCGCAAGAGTTCGCTGTATTAGTTCTACTGCTGTACTTTGTCCTATAAGTAACTGTCTCTGCCGGTCTTACTGTGTGAAACATGAAAATGTCACGATACAAATACACACGATCGGCTGAACGGTAATATGTATTACAAGATTTACTTATACTATAACAAATGTAATATGAGCCAAGATTCGTTGAAACGAACACGAACTGAACACCATGGCTAACGAAATTTGTGGCTGGGTTTTGCTTCGTAGTCACTTTACCGTCCACATTTTTGTAAACGTTTGGGAGAGTGGAATTTGTAAAGAGATGTAAAGGTAAAACTAAGATATCGAAAATGTTCGCGTAATAGTGTGTTGGAATGGTTCAGATTTGTAGCTTTGGTGTATTCGGGGCAAAATGGACGTGAATTTGTTGAAGGGGTACAATAAATAGGATAAAATTAATGTAATTATAACCACTTTAAAATAAAAAGGGAGACTTAGTGTAAACTATCTATTACTTACGGAAGGGGTGTCATTTTGTAGTGTAATTGATTATGGTATGGGGGTTGGGGCTGAAGAAAGGCAACCCACTATTTGGGGAAGGTGGTGCGTGTTTTGTTTGAAATCGAGGTTTTTGTAGAGTCAGACGGTTTTATTTGGAAACCTAAGAGGGGGAGCAAATAGAGATTTGCGGAGAGCCTGAAGAGGTAAGAAACATTTTTGAACGTCGCCAAAATTGTTGAACAGCCCACCACTCGTCTTCTCCCACATTAATTTCGTTCCGACGCCTGTGATATGTAGTGCAACTGCAGGTGTTGTATTCTTCTTCTCGTGTGTCACTTTCAGAGTGTTGTTGAGCAGCCACTCCCGGGTCGCCGGGTCAAGCTCGGCGTTGCCAGTCTCTCCGTGTGGAGCACCGTAGAGAGTGCAGTGGCGCATAATGTGGGCTGCTGTTTGTTGGGCCGCACCGCATTCACATGGAGCACTTTCGCATAGTCCCCAACTGTACACACTAGCATTGAAACGTCCAACTCCTGTTCGCAGGCGGTTCAGTTTCGACCAAGCTCGAAACCAGCACAGTGCACAGATGGTTTTGGATAGAGGGACGTAACGGCAACCTTCAAGTGGTATCCCCGCCGTCAACAAGTATACAGTCAAAACGCCAACATGATGATGATGAATCAGCGCCTGGCATCGCGCCCTCTTCAGGTCGGGCGGAAACATCGGTCGAAAACACAGGTGTAACCATCCTGTAGATAAACTTTGAGGGCCGTTCCTTACAAGGTGTTATATTGCAAGGCGAACACTTCCAAATTGTTATTGTTTTACCTCAATAAGTTCGTTCGCGAAGTTGATCCGATTTCACAGACACCCCGCAGCATAATAGGTCAATGACGTTTAGTTTACTATTACCACCGGGACGACACTCCTGAAAGGGTTCTGTCATCGCCGTGTATGTGATAGTCCTGGCAGAATGTTCGGTATATGTCGCAACACGCGCTTTAAAAAGTAATTGACTAAGCTCACAGCTTTGTGGCACATCACACAACGAGGCACGTTTATTAAGTACAGTATGCATGTCATCTAAGTGGAATGCAAATGTAAATGTTTGGGGAATGCAAATAACAATAGACTTAACAAGATTTAACAAGATTGCCACCCAGAGAATTAACGCTAGGTGGCAGATGGACAAGGAAGCCCGTTGGCTTATCGAGAGTCCGCCCCTTTTATCTATGTGTATCCCTTCTGAGGTATGTGTCGATTTTATTTTTAAACATATTCACGCTATTAGCCTCAACACATTCAGCAGATAATCTGTTCTATTCATTTACAGTCCTTTGTGAAAATGAGAACTTTCTTATATATAATCTACACTGCTTCTTTGCTAATATAACTTCATGTCCTCTAGTCCTTCTATCTTTCTTAACTGAGAAAACAATATTTCTATCAATATTTTCATAACCATTCATTATTTTAAACACTTCTATCTGATCTCCTCTCAATCTCCTGGTCTCTAATGTTGTTAAGCCGCATTTTTAGGCGTATTTCCTAACAAAGGTACCTCAGTTTTGATATCATTTTAGTTGCTCTTCTTTATACTCTTTCTAGCATATCTATGTCCTTCCTGTGATATGGCCTCCATGCTTAAATACAATATTCTAAATGAGGCCTAACTATTGTTTTGTACAGCGGTATTATTAGCTCTTTTTCCTTTCCTTACGTTATGTTTCGCCTAATTAATCCAAGGATTTGATTACCCTTTGAAGCTGCAATACCGCACTGCTCTGAAACCTTCATATCAGCACTAATGGTTAACCCTAAGTCCTTTTCTTTTACAGTAGTACTTAGTACATTACCCCCATTGTATATTCTACCTCTTCGTTCCCATGTCCTACGTTGAGGCATTTACATTACCCAAAATTGAATAGCATTTGCCAATTTTCAGACCATTTGATCAACTTGTCAAGATCATCTTGTGAATGTTGTCTATCTCCATCACTTTTAATCCTTTTAAACACTTTTGTATCATCCGGAAATGTCAACACTTTGCTTGTTCTTTCATCATCCAAATCGTTGATATATATATTAAGAATAATATAGGTCCTAGTACTGATCCCTGTGGTACCCCACTCAATACCGATTTCCAGTTTGAAGCCTCCCCATCAACTACTACACGTTGTCTTCTGTCAATCAGCCATTTTTCTATCCAGTTTATTACACCATTTCCTATGCCATGGGCTTTTAGTTTAAGCAGTAATCGTTTTAGTGGTACTTTGTCGAAAGCTTTTTGAAAATCTAAGTAGACGATATCTACTGGTGATTCCTCATCTACCCACTTAGTGATGTCTTCCAAAAAAACATAACATATTTGTTAAGCATGACCTCGCTTAAAAAAAAATCCATTTTGAGATGGGTTTATCTAGTTATGTTTAACAAAAAATCCACCATGTGATCTCCAATTAGTCTTTCTAATAATTTGCAAATCACTGATGTTAAACTCACTGGTTTATAGTTCTCCGACTTGTTTCTTGGACCTTTTTTAAATAACGGTACAATGTTTACCTCTTTCCATTCTAAAGGAACCACTCCTAATGACAAATTGAAAAGGGTTGCAAGCGGTACCCTAATTTGTTCTACAATTTCCAATAGTAGTTTGGGCGGAATCCCATCCACTCCAGGTGATTTATTATCCTTCATAGCCCTTATTTTCTTAGCTACCATTTCCGTGGTTACAATTAATTGTTCTAAATAATCTGAATCGGCCCCCTTAAATTAAGCCTCTGGTACTGGCGGTGAACTAATATCTTTCCTGGTAAACACTGAACTAAAGAACTCATTCAGGTCTTCTGCCATTAAGAATCCCTCTGATATTATATTTCCAGCACCATCTTCTAGGGGACCGACCTTATCTTGAACGTTCTGTTTGCTTCGAACATACACATAAAAACTCTTGCTGTCATGTTTTATATTACTAACTAAATGTTGTTCATAGCTTCTCTTTGAATTTCTAATTTCAGCTGTAGCTTTGTTAAGTGCTTCTTTATAACTGTTGTAGTCTCCATAATTTCCAGTACTTCTATATGACTTCCACATAATTTGTTTATACTTAATTTTTCTAATAGCTTCTTTCGATAAGTGTTTCTTTTTGGACCGTTTCCCTTGTTTTTTGAAGGGTACAAATTTATCGACTATGCACTTAATGTAACTCTTTAATATATTCCAGCATTCTGTTGCCGTCTTATTTTTCAGTGTGTTATGCCAGTCTATCTTTGCTAAATATTTCCTCATGTCCTTATACCTTCCTTTGTGGACATTTCTCTATCTCTATACTGCCTTTTACTATTCCTTTCTGATTTTACTGTGGTGGTAAAATGTATCTGGTTGTGATCACTACTCCCCAGTGGCTCACCTATCTTGACATTGTCAACTAATTCATTCTGTGAGGACAAAACTATGTCTAACACATTCTCATCCCTGGTTGGTTCTAGCACATGTTGAGAAAGGAAACTATCTTGAACTAAAACTAAAAACTTGTGGTCCTCACACCCCATACTCTGTACATATTTCCATTGTATATGCCCGTGGTTAAAATCCCCCATAATAATACAGTCCCGTTTGCTTACTTCCCTTATAGCTTTTTGTATTTTTTCATTCTCTTCTATGCTTATGTTTGCACTTAGATAAACTAACCCAACTGTTAACGTTGAGTTTCCTGTAACTATGGTACACCAAACAGCTTCTTCGCAATCTGCTTCTCTTTCTAATTTTATTTCATAAGCCTGGGTAGATTCTTTATTATTTAAAATAACTCCACCTCCCTTTCTACCTATTCTATCTTTCCTAAACATTACATATCCTGTCAGTCCCAATTCGGCATCTGATATATATCGGTGGTGGTCGAGGATTCGGTTATACCTATTATGTGAGGGTCAATATCTTCTACCATAATCTTTAGTTCATTTCTTTTGTTTACTATACTCCTTGCGTTTAAACAAACACATTGATATCCAGCTTCAGAAGAGTTTTCTAGACTGTTCTTTGCTGATTTATGTGTGCTGTCTTTATCTATGTGTCCAGTTTCAGGCTTTTCTATGAGTCCCCCTGCGAATCTAGTTTAAATAGATCTAACCTGTCCCACTGTCATCAGATCGCAGCAGCTTCTCTGAGAAAACTGTTGCCCCTTTCCATTAAGATGGAGGCCATCTCTCGTGTACATATCTTCCCTCCCAACAAATTATCCCCATACATCTGTGAATCCCACCCCCTGTTCTTCACACTTCTGCTCAACTAGTGCGTTGATCGCCATCCTCTTGCAGTGTATATTCGTTGCCCCCTTCCTCCCATTACTAACAAAATTCCTAACAGAATCATCTGTTCAACTCTTGTCTTCTTTAGCTTCCTCACTAACTGTCTATACTACTGTACTATCCCAGTTGTTCCCTCCCTGTCAGCATTATTTGTTCCTACATGTACCAGTATAGACCCTCCCTTGCCATGTCCCAATACCTTCTCTAACCTGTCAGTCACATGTTCAATCCTAGCCCCCGGTAGACAAACAACGACGTCCTTCCCCTTGCTCAGTGTCATGTCTGTCTTTCTCATAATAGAGTCGCCCATAAACACCCTCTCTTTTCTTATTGCCCCTCAACTACTGCCTTAGAGTTGCTCCTTCTTCGGTTTGCATATGTCTGTTGGAAACCGAAGAAGTCGTCTTCTCTCCTGTCACATTCTCATCCGATCCATTCTTTCCTATCGCTTTTTCTCTTGTCACCTTTCCTCCTGTCAGCGTCCCTTTTATCGACTTCTCTTCTATCACATTTGCTCTCACGCCCTTTCGTCCCTTCATCTGTCCTCCCATCTCATTTTCTTCTCTCCTCTCCCGTCCCATGTTCCCTCCTTGTCTACGGTCACTTTCTTCCATGTCACCTTCACGCTTGTCAAGCTTTGTAAAGTTTTCTGTTGTCGATTTTCCAATTTATTGGGAGGGAGGGAGGGAGGAGGGAGGGAGGGATGGAGGGAGGTAGGGAGGGAGGGAGGGAGGGAGGGAGGGAGGGAGGGAGGGAGGGAGGGAGGGAGGGAGGGAGGGAGGGAGGGAGGGAGGGAGGGAGGGAGGGAGGGAGGGAGGGAGGGAGGGAGGGAGGGAGGGAGGGAGGGAGGGAGGGAGGGTGAACAAATTCGATGGCCGAAAAATTATTTTCGTTATCAACAGCGGATTGAGAGGGAGAATACACCCTGGTGTAAATTGTTGTCAGTCACTTTCTGCGTCTGTAGAGCTGACTGAAAGCTGCTGTTAATTAACTGTTGTTAATATGATCCAAATCAAAGCACATAGTTAGTAAATGCTATACAATTGCTATGTCATTTTTCATACATTCGGTGCAGTTTAGTGCAAAACTTTCAACCAATAACAAAAAGTCATAGCAAAACATAAACGGGTCAGCATTGGAGTAAATTATATTCAATAAATAAGAAATCCAGTCGACTGTCAACTAGTGCCTTGGTTGCTTTGTGTTCAAAATACATAGATCAAAACAGCATATAAAATAAATCGTTGTGTGTCGCGAAGAGTAGTTTTTGTCACTGCAAAAACCGTGAAGTGTCGCGTTTAACTCAGTAGATGAACGTTTAGGCGTGTACAGTTGTAATTCTTCATCATCATCGTCATTGTGCAGCCATAGACTAGTCACTACAGTCTAGGCGATGTCGCGTCCCTACCCCCCCCCCCATCAATAGGCTGATATACTAGAGTTGAGTAGACTAGTCACTACAGTCTAGGCGATGTCGCGTCCCTACCCCCCGGCCCCCCCCCCCCCCCATCAATAGGCTGATATACTAAGAGTTGAGTAGACTATTCACTACAGTCTAGGCGATGTCGCGTTCCTACCCCCCCCCCCCCCATCAATAGGCTGATATACTAGAGTTGAGTAGACTAGTCACTACAGTCTAGGCGATGTCGCGTCCCTACCCCCCCCCCCCATCAATAGGCTGATATACTAGAGTTGAGTAGACTAGTCACTACAGTCTAGGCGATGTCGCGTCCCTACCCCCCGGCCCCCCCCCCCCCCATCAATAGGCTGATATACTAAGAGTTGAGTAGACTATTCACTACAGTCTAGGCGATGTCGCGTTCCTACCCCCCCCCCCATCAATAGGCTGATATACTAGAGTTGAGTAGACTAGTCACTACAGTCTAGGCGATGTCGCGTCCCTACCCCCCCCCCCCCCCCCCCCCCCATCAATAGGCTGATATACTAGAGTTGAGTAGACTAGTCACTACAGTCTAGGCGATGTCGCGTCCCTACCCCCCCCCCCCCATCAATAGGCTGATATACTAGAGTTGAGTATAGACTAGTCACTACAGTCTAGGCGATGTCGCGTCCCTACCCCCCCCCCCCCCATCAATAGGCTGATATACTAGAGTTGAGTAGACTAGTCACTACAGTCTAGGCGATGTCGATGACTAGCGTAACGTAATGGTTTTGCGGTCCCTACCCCCCCCCCCCCCGTGATAATATATGAACAATTACTGACAGGAAGCCTATATTCCTGAAAATCAGTGTAAATGGGAAGATGGATTACTGACAGGAAGTTTTTGGGGTAGGCAGGTCTGGTTGGTAATTATCAGCACTACGTTTGCTAAATAAGTTGCGATTTGTGTCACTTTGTGATCAGCAGTGTGGGAACCAGCCAATTTCAAAGGTACTTCCGAGTTTGTACACCCTTGTGCAGTGAGTGCCAGTAATAGGGTTGTTTACAATACAAGTTGAATGTTTTCTTTACAATTTGAACATTTTGTGAGCGCAACATTAAAATTGCTGGCAGTTTTAGGCTTATTCAACACAAGTTTGGCAAACTGCATGCAATAAACATACTTTATTGTAGAACTCTACAATATGATTATATTAAAAATGTGTAACACACAACCTCATTTTGCTTTACTGAAATCATAACTCGTAGTGAAAACAACTCAACTAATGATGATGGGGACTTGATGCAGATCAATCAAGTGCTGCAGTGATTGATTTAATTTCATAAAAATTCTTTATGGGGGAAAGATAATTTATTGTGGTTTGTTGGCAAGAGGAATCAGGGCACAAACATATCTGAAAACCAAACAACCATGTCTGTACTGGAATGTGACCCATCTTGAAATAATATAAGATATGATCTCCATTTTGTACGTGTATAAATGAATGTCTAATACATGCTGAGCACTGAAATTGACCCCAAATTGTCCCAAATTCTGTGCATTGAACACTTAGCCCACCCTGGATTCCTCTAACCCCCTTTAAAATATGACTACTCCCTTACTTGTGACTAGTAATTTAATCAGTTCACACACAGTTCTGTGCAAGGGCAGATTACTATGTTATGATTATATTCCTTACAGGTAACAGTTACTAATGTCTAGAATATCTGTACAGAATTGGTCGTACTACCATAGGGAAGATAATCCCAAGTACTTGTGCAGCTGTATATATCTTGCATTGATGAACAAGTACGTAAAGGTGAAAGAGATACACGTGGGGAAGATAATCCCAAGTACTTGTGCAGCTGTATATATCTTGCATTGATGAACAAGTACGTAAAGGTGAAAGAGATACACGTGGGGAAGATAATCCCAAGTACTTGTGCAGCTGTATATATCTTGCATTGATGAACAAGTACGTAAAGGTGAAAGAGATACACGTGGGAACGATGAAAACATACTTAACTCAGAGTTGTAGGTTGCATTTGCTAGTAATTTGGTAAACTGTCCCAGAAACAATTGTCACTAATCTGGAACTGCAACAACCCGTTTGGGTTAGGAATATAGTTGTATGAAAACATTACATATACATTTGTCAAAACTCCATAATAAAATTTAATAGGAACAACATTGTAATCAAAACAGAAAAGTTTGATTTAGTAAAACACGTTTACATTGATTACAAAATCCCATAAATAAACTGAAAATTTACGACATTTCTTCAAGAAGAACCATAACGTTGTTGCTTTAGTAAAAGTAGTCTCAAAACAACAATCACAGAGACATGCAAACACTTTAAAACAAATGAATACAAACCTTACTGCTACTGCCATATTGTTCAAATCATTTTCAAACACTTGGCATCTATCAGGCATGGGTTAATATCAATTTAAATTGTTAACTTGACCAACACAACGCTGACCACTGCAATTGAGTGAATACCAAGAAATTACCTTTTTACTTTGTTATATTTCCAGAAATGTTACATTAACGTATTTTAATTAATTACCTCTACCAAAGGGTTACTTATATAAACAAATTCACAAGTAATTATAATTAAATTAGCTAAGTAATTGTCCATGCCTGGTACACACCAAATGCACTCTCCCACAAGTCAGTTACTCATCTTGAAGAGCCTCCAGCTGGCACTCTGTTACCATCTGCATCATTTTAATTTTAAGTAACTTCCTCTTCTTCTCATCTTTGATATCATCGATCTGCAGTGTCAAATTGTTAGCCCATAACAAAGTCAGATTATTTCCCTCTTCTTTTTCCTCCTTTCTTCTCTTCTCACGTCTCACTTGATTTTCATGTAAGTACTCTGTTAAGGAGCTCATGAATGATGCTGCAGATACATAATCCTTTATTTTATTTCCCTTGACACCCTCCCCCCATTATTTGGACCCTGCGATGGCCCCTGCACTGCAACAATGTCATCATCACCACCTACATTTTATATCAAATATTATTTATTATTATTAATCATACATATATATATTTATTTATTAGTATTATTATAGTTATTGTGCTAGATTGGTTAGTATTAATATTATTTAATTTTGATGAATAACTGCTATTTATTTGTTGGTAATTTATGTTAATCCATACACATTTCAGATGAAAATATTGAGTTATTCTGTTCACTTATGCGGTTGCTATACACCCCATTGCATAAAGTATATGTTTTGGAAAGTACGTAAACCAATGACACAAACATTTAACAAAGGGTTTGATGCGGATTCTTTTTAAAAAGGGTTTGATGCGGATTCTTTGGGATGTATGTCAAAACTTAATCCAAGGATTACTTAATCATTGGATCAAGGCAAGACAGGGATTATGTTAATCCATATGCCATAACGTAATGATCTGCCACAGCAAATTGGGTAGTAAGTTGCAAAGTAGTTAAACAAAGGATTATTTGGATCACACATAAGCTTTAAATTGATGCCTATCTTTGTTGATATCTCTTCAGTAGTTTATGAAAATGATTGCAAAAATTACCAACAAATTAACGGGTCATTCCATATAAAATCAACCCAGGAAAGGGTAACATATTCATAAATTCATACTTTGGTCGGTAGACATCTTCCAGACCCGCACCACTCTTGCGTCACTTTTCCAGTATGTGCCTTTCTTTTCCAAATTGTATGCGAAAGGATTGCAGTTTGATTTTGATGACAGGTACTGAATCCAAGAGAGGGAGAGACAGAGACAGAGACAGAGAGATAATATGGAATTGTGAACAATGAAAAAATAAAACACTTAAATTTAACAATGCTGTATCTTTTCACACACTATATTTTGATTGTGTTTCTGTTGTTTTGTTACAATATAAACTATTTATAACTATCTATGCAGTTGTCATGGTTATATATATATATATATATATATATATATATATATGCAGATATATATATATATATATATATGCATATATATATACATATATATATATACATATATATATATATTTATATATATATATCCACTGCCAGCTGAGGTTTTCTTTTCTTTTTCTTAGGCCTGTTGTTTTTTGTTGCCACCTCACTGCGCCTAGGTAATTGAGGCTAGGGTTAATCACAGAGTCAACGCCGGGTTAAGACGTTCAGTGGGCGAGGTTATAATATAAATCGCATTAATCGGGCCGGCATCGCTCATTTATTTATAAATAATGCGCAGTGCACGACAATAACGATTTGGAATAACTGAAAGCATCATACCTAGCATAAAAAAATAAATGTAAGAATGTCGTTTAGTGGAATAAATATTTGTTTATGAGTGTATAATAGCCTACAGATTTCGTCAATTGTAACAAGACTTCTTTGACTGGGATTTTGCCGGGAAGTGAACTGTGTCAAAAGACAAAACTGTGTTTACCTGACAACAGTATGTCTGTAGACGCATCGAATGCCACTTGGGTTGAGGTGTACGCTGCAGGGCGAACGTTCCTGTTTCTATATTCAGTACATCCGACGTTCCATAGGCACTGGTGCCCATGATATAAATCAATCAAAGTTTCCGAATCCGCTCTCGACAAGCGCATATACATTTTCGTGTTTTCAGCCATCTTTTTCTGATTGGTTTATTTGGTCCGATTGAATCGTAACAAATATATAATCCGCTCTAATTTCGAATCGTACGAGTGACTCGGATGCGATTGACTCGGCCAGACAGGCACACGATACGATTTCATCGTTTACGTGGTAATCGAACGGTTTCATCCGAGACAATCGGACCGTGTAACGCCGCCTTTAGCGCTGCTTTCATTTCCCATGGTATTATCTCTGGTACCTCTTTCGGGTCGGTGTGAATTACGGTACTCTTTTCACTGTCGCATAGCTCGGTGTAGAATTCGTCTATTCGTTCCATGATCATATTTTGGTCTTGTATTTATATATCCTATGTCACAGATCGGTGAGGTCTCCGTAAATAGATGGCTCAGATCTAGTAGTGTTAATTACGTCAAAGCAACAAGGAACAATCGAAATTTGTATTAATTTGATTACATGTGTATACATTTATAAATACCAAAAAAAAACTTTTTTTATAGTAACAATAAACACAACAACATATACCCTCAAGTTGACCTTACCTCGGCTCTCAGGCAATCTTTGAAACCCCCCGAAAACTAGAACGGCCCGTTCAAAAAACTAAATATTAACCACACTCAATAGAAATTCACTTGTCAACACATCACAAGTTATGGTCCGCTCGGTCTCAGATAAGTAGCATCAAAGACTATACACCATCCCCAGTATAGGGAAACCTAGTCCCTTAATTACCTACATAGATTGGGAATCTATATTAGTCCCAGAATACAGTGAGGCAATCTCTTAATCACATAATATATAGTCAGTTGAGTGTAGACTATTCGGTTCTAACAGCAAGATATAATACTGAACTGTCTCTTCCCTACATACGGTCTCACCGTTAGCCCGACTTGGCTAGTTTGTCACGAGATAACAGACATGACACGATGACCGTAGTCGGAAGTGTCTGTCTTGTTGCCCACACGCCGTACGCTCTCCCGTTGATCCGCCGGTTCGCTGACCCGGCTCGGCAGACCGTTTGCCCGAAGTGTCCTTCCCGCTGTCCACCGTTCCAACTGCCGTCAAGCGCTCGCTGTCACGCTTCCCGACGTCGCCCGTTCTCGCTACGCTTCGTCGCCCGCCACACGCATCTCCGACACGTGCTCGACACGTATTTTCGCCACACGCTCGCGAAGGCCGCGACTTTGCCGGCCCGCTATGCAGAGTTGTCTCTGGCAGTTCGCAGTCCTTCTCCGCTGTGTAGAGATCCCGATCTGCACTATTGCAGATGCCTCCACACGTACATATTGTTTATAGTTGTATGTATGATTTATACAATTCCAAATAAAACCTACTACCTACTACCTACTACTACTACTACATTTTTATAATGGGAACAACACCTTTCTGGTTCCCACACAACCTAGCACATTCTCAATTTGCCTATCTCTAGGCACCGAGGTGACACTTTGCTATTACAGCCCCGTAACTCTTCTAAATTTCACACTGCCTAGCTCTTGGCATCAGGGTGGCAACTCGCCATTACAGCCCTTTATATCTTGTAAATTTAACACTGCCTAGCTCTAGGCATCAGGGTGGCAACTCGCCATAACAGCCCTGTAAAAATTCTTCTAAATTTATCCACGTGCTCCGATCTTTGCAAGACCCTTCTGGGCACCGGGGTGATACCACGCCATTACAGTCCCGTTATCTCTTCCAAATTCACATGTGCCCGATCTCTGGCAAAGATTATACTTCTTACCTGTCATAGACTTTTATACCTAACCAACATACATTGTCCAAAAGGCACAACACATGACCGGATTGAACCAATGGAATCAACAAGAATGCGACAATGAGCCATACCTAATTTATGCATCATGAAAACACCCTTATAACTATAATAATGTACTCGTCCACGACGACGCTAGTTATTTAAAGGCTAATTATAACCACTCTTACCACGCTTCAGTGGGCACACAACTTAATTAAATGCTAATTATAATCAAGCGTATCACGCTTCAGTGGGCACACCTGAACACCTGCCCTAGTCTACGACCACTCCTACCTGACCTTTCTGCTTTTAAACAATTACGAGACAAAAAGATCTGGAAACAGATTCCGAAAATACACAAATTGCAGAAATGCTACACTCTGCTGGTCTAGAAGTGTAATCAGTCTGTCCACATAATCGCTTCTCATATGATCTCTTGTTTGTACGTCCTGATGTCCTCCTTCGCTTTCTTTTTGATGGTCTTGCATATTCCTGCGTATATACACACAACCGCACACACACACAAACACACACACACACACACACACACACACACACACACACACACACACACACACACACACACACACACACACACACACACACACACACACACACACACACACACACACACACACACACACACAAACACACGCACACGCACACGCACACGCACACGCACACGCACACGCACACGCACACGCACACGCACACGCACACGCACACGCACACGCACACGCACACGCACACGCACCCATACACAAACACACACACGAATGTAATATGAAAGTCAGATTTGTCTATACAACACGCTTCTGCTGACAATTCGAACTTGTAAACATAGCCAACTCACATTGTCATAGGAATGTTCGTCTATGTCCCATGGTACGCATTAACTATACTAAAGAAATAGCACATAAAACCTACCATTGACTCGTCTGCCATTGCGGTGCTAATATAACCGTTCACTCCGTCTGACGTCCGAAACTTAGGAGTCTTCCCGCGTGAATGAACTGACTGTTGATGCTGCGCCCAGGCGAAAGGTATGAGAAACTAGGCCCTTTTGCACATGCGGTATGAGTGAATCACATGTACTGGACCACCTAAAACTGCAAACCAAGTATTTTTCTGATAGAAATCCTGAGCTACGATAAGATGCACGCACTGCCCGATGTAAACCTACCCTGAATGGTTCACTGGCAAACTTTCAAATCTACCGTGTTGTGGTCTGGGGTACGATACTATTATTTTGCAATGACAAAGGCGTTTCGATTATACATTTGCGATGGTGCGGACGTTGCTGTGACTAACACACGATCTGTAATCTGTCACAATTACATCTGGCATATATGTTCTAGACGAGCGGCCAAATCGAGAAAAATGCTCAGAAAAAGTTTCAATCACTTTCTTGTGCAACAGGCGACCATTTTATATCCTCTCTTTTTACGTTAATGGTTATGGTATGGGTTTTAATTGTTTTTTCAGCAATGTTATGTAAATATTTACATATCATTATTTTTACCAAAACTGTATTATGGCTCTACAAAATATAATTGCAATGCTAGATGTTTCTAAATAAGTTTACAGTTTCTCTACATAGGTTACCTGCAGAATCGGAGTTTTTTCCGCTCATATTTAGGTTTATTGGTGGGTCGTTATTATCCCGAAAAACGCAAAATTAAACCAAAATGTAGTTAAGCACCTGCATTAACCATTATTAAATAATTGTAATCCAGAAAAAAAGTCTGGATGTTATAAGTGGCTAACAACTTTCCAACCATTTTTTATTGTTTCACATATTATTATCTACCGTTATAGCAAAAATGCGGTTGCACGACAACATTTGGAGTTGAGGTTAACAATGTGTCAATTGTTGCGTAACGTAAAATGTGACACAAAAATGGTTAAAACTTATTTTGTCTACGTGAGACCTATTATTTTAGACGTCGCCAACAATGAATAGGTTATGTACATAGGTCACAGGTTACACAATAGGTTTCATGTTGGTTAGGTGTTTGACTTTTCGTTACATATGGGTTATTCACAAGCAACAAAACTGTGATTATATACAAAGTTACCCCTTATATGTCAGTGTGTAATAATCGGTGTGGTATTACTTACATATTTTGTGGATATGTTGTTTCAATGTTTTACGATGCGCGAAGCCATATTGGCTCATCGCAGAGGAATGTAGGCACCCATCGTCAAATTTTGCATTTGTTCGAGACAAATATGGCCCATATCTGGCCAAAAAAAATCTTACAGTCCAAAAGTCCGATTCTGTAATATGCGGCTTATATAGAGAAACATGAGAACCTAAGCTGATTTGGACAGATGTACCATTGTAATGTTGTTGTATAGAGCCATAATACGGTTGTGTGATCACATCTATGTCAAACTTTATATACAAAATCCGGTTTTCTTAACTAAAATTCCTAAATCAGAAAGTCCAACAAACAGTATCATATTCAGTAACGTATGCAGAGAACATACGCAATGGTTCGCTGCTTGTAACACAAATGCGACCATGTATATAAAACGTACAATTGATTTCATCCTTCATTGTATAAATACAATAAAACATATACAAACACAAATATACATATACGGATGAAACATCATTCGTACGTAATTCACTAATTTGCTATACAAAAATAATATATACCAGACGGGGTCGGTCACTCCTGTTAAGACACAATTTTGCTATCATAGGAGCCACCCCATTTACGTTAAAAAACATGGGTCCTTTTAATCAACAATAAAGTACATCTCAAGTGTGTGTGTGCGTGCGTGTGCGCGTGTGTGCGCGCGTGTGCGCGTGTGTGCGTTCGTGCATGCGATACACTGCGATACACGATAGCGGTAGGCAAAACAGTATTCGCGTCACCTTTGTGAAGCAATACACGTCAAGCGTAAACCACAACTGTCTGTGTATCAAATATATAGAGCTATAACATGTAGTACGTGTACATTCTCTCAATATAGTCTATGTAAACCTGTTAGACACTATTCTGTTTTCAATGCGCGCATGCAATGCACTTGTACTACTGATTCGTTTCAATCGTTCACAATAAATAAACTAGTATTTTACTGTTGTTGTACCATTCTAGTATTGTTTATCATTGACATAGTTGTTTGCTATTGTTAATGATACGCTGTGGAGTGTGTAAATGTGTGCGTAAGCTGAGACAGACTCCTTGTGGTTTTGTATGAGAACAAATAAAACCAAAATTTGGTTAGTGGATACAAGATTACCCTTTTCTTGGGAGAACCTGATGTACACTGTATTTAACCGGTGTTTATTTATCTATATGTATGACTGGTGATTATAGCATTTTTTCTCTGCGCCACATGGTACAATAATTTCCGTTTAAATGTCTTATTTATAATTACTTGTATTCATCGATAAGATATAATTATAGAATAAATTGTGTATAACACAATATACAACTTAAAGAATTCAGGCAATGCAAGTTTCAGGCTTTTCAAAGCCACTTACCATTTACGTATATCAATAAAATTCGTCGATATCCGCCTGAGAACATACCTTCTTAACAGAGTTTAATAGTGTATTACACAACACTATCCCGTTGTAGGTCCAGCAGTCTTGGATCTTCATGTGTCTCTTTAGTCGTCTACTTGATCTGGCCAGTGCGGCCCGGCGCTGGGTGAGATTTTCATTGAAAAAGGTTTTGATGTCGTCTTCCCGCAGTCTGAGACGTTGATGGATGACCGCGACTAGCACATTTTCATTGTTGAAGCGAACAATAACCACGCTGCGCCGATCCCCTTCTGTCGCTGTCTTTCTGCTGCCTAGCCTGTGGTTTCGCGCAAAGTCCTTAGTTGCGATCGGAGGGGGGAGGAGGTCACTGTCATCTTGTCGTTGATTCTGACCAATGCTTGACCGTAGTGTCCTCCCCTCTCCGTCGTCTGGTTCAGGAATATCTTGGAACCTTAAAATCCCTTTTCGCGAATACTGTTCAACATTATCACAATGGAACTCCAAATCAGATACCTTTCTTTTCAGGGTAACAATTCGGTCCTCCTTTGCGTTCAGTTTCTTTGTCTGGTCAGCCATGGTCATAGTCAGCGCGTCAATCTTGTTCACCAGCGCTTCGGGGAATAGGGCCGTTTTTAGTTTTTTCAACACCACGACGTCGTTTAACAGTTCGACAAAGAGCATTAGCATTGCATCGGTATCCGGCACCTAGCTCTCCCTATCACTGACGGACTTACGTGTTGTAGGCATAATTCAAAAGTTGATATCTCTCCCACTAAAAACACGTCACTTTAAGCTGTGGCAGCCACCTTGAATGAAGTGATGACGATAATGATGTTGATTAATATAAAGATGATGGTAATAATGACGATTATGATAACGAATATGATGCTGATGATAATGAGATGGTGACGATGACGACGGTGGTGATGATGGCAATGACTATGATGACGAAGACGATGACGACATTCATGACGACGATGATGACGGTTATGATATATATATATATATATATATATATAGACATAAGCCAAATAAATAAGTAAATCAATAGGTTAAATAAACGTTAAAAATTAAGTTAAATTAATGAGTTAATTCAATAAATTAATAAACACCTCTATTTTTTTACTCAAAATAGTCATAATTATACGTATATGGTTATCCTATCTCATGCGGTAAATCCATTTTTCGGAACTAAAAACGTAAGAAGTCACATAACAATCGCAAGAATCTTGCACCACAAATAGGCTTACGGTTACGCTCATTCTAGTGCCGTGGCTATAAGAATCTTATATGACAATTCTACACTATCACAACTCGGGCTTATTGATGAACGTGAACTATGCTTTCTCTCCGTCCTTCGTAATGTTGAACATACAACGAGTGTTGAAGCACGTGCGTGACGCGATTGTCTATGATTTACGAGCGCAGAAACCATCGCGTACTCGCGTTGTGGTGTTTTTATGTGATGATGTTGTGTGTTTTGTAAAAAAAATTAAATACTGATTTTGTAAATATATCACGACTGTCACGTGTGAACTACCAAGTCATCCCTTCAGGGGACGGACATATGATGATGATCATCATTTTATTATGATGGCGATGATAATGATGACAATGACGATAATGATATTCTACACGCGTACGCAGAGGCACAGTCTTGCTGCTAGTACTACTTGTGGAAAACACATTGGAAGCATTGAACACTGGTTGAGACCTTCTGATGGGAGTCAGCGACTACATTTCTGCCGTATACACGGTGGGCAGAAATAAAGTGACAGGAAACACTCCAGTGGGTAGAGACAGAGACCAACGCTGTGTGAGTTCACGACACATAACACCTTTACACCCTGTTTGTGATATATTACTTCACCAGGCGTTGCCACAAGACTGAAGGGTCCAACGGCTTTTGATGTCACTTCTGAAAGACACTGCCAAGGTGAACAAAATAGCCAAGTGTCGAACCAGCGACATGGGGAATCGAACCCTCGTCCCTTCGATCAACATTCGGTGTTCTACCGTGCGAACAGCCCTCCTCTAATTGGAAGAAAGCAATATATAAGTTGGGTTATGTGCCGGTCGAAAGCAAAAAAGTAGCAGGGATTTCCTTGTGGTTTTCCCCGTAATTAAATCCAGATTTTTCCACATCCGGCCAAAGGCATGGTTACGTTGTTATTATCATGCAACATAGATACATCAAAGCAAAAAGAGAAAGAAATCCGAATTATTCATCATACGAAATTACCGTCATAGCAGCAGAAATACTATGTTAGTGAGCGATCCAGTAGTTCAAAAACGACGCTAATGTTCGGTTTAAGGTTTGTATGTGTTTGTTGTAACTAACTTCACGAACGTGTAGATAAATAGTCCATATATTAGGTGACACACGGGTAACCTCAAACAGCTCTCCTGCGGGACGTGGCAACATAAAAAGGAACTCTGTATTCAAATGTTATTATCAGTGCGGGCGACAACAATACGCCTTGTCTAAAAACTTAATTCATTGCTGACAAGCAAAATATATGTTCTTTTTTTCGCCTTCTTTCTTTGTTGGCTCGAAAAACACATCGTACCGAACGATGTCTAACATTCCATTCGGCATACAACTCAAGACTGAAGACATTATGTTGTGTAACATAACCGATTAGGGTATCGATGCTTTCAGCAGGACAGCCCTGACATGAATAAACTCTTCATCACCACATATTAACGAAATTTAACATTATGTATCTAGACCTTTGCGCTCCCTTGAATATAGGGTAAAGTCGGGTATCGTGAGCATAGCGGGTAATATGAGCACCCCCTGCAGCTTAAACCAAACATGCTAGGTGCCACCACCCGTGATTTTCTTGAAGCACGTCGTCTGCAAACTGCCACCACCATTTCTGTCGTTTGCGCTGCCGAATATTTTCCGAGGTGAGGTCGTGTAAAGAAACTGCACTTTTCTTACCATATCCACCAGCACGGCGAATTTATTCTGATTCAAAATGTGTATCATTACGATGCGCAAGTGATGTGTAAATTAAACCTTGAGGCTTGTTGCGTATTGTAATGAGCGATAATGCAGCCTCTCGCGGATTATATTTCGTCAAATTATCACCTTGCGGCGTGCATAGCGCTGTGGCTAATATGAGCAGGCTTTCTGGAGGTATTATGAGCACGGTGCTCATATTAGCCGATAGGGTGCTCATATTAGCCGATAGGGTGCTCATATTAGCCGATAGGGTGCTCATATTAGCCTAGATGTTATTGGCTTTGTTTACCTACCGCCAGTCTGCGTTGCAATCATTTGAGGCTACAATTATGTTCAAAACAATAGTAATTGTTATCCAATGGTAATTCGTAGTATATGCTATATTTAAAGGGGTTCATATAGCAGCAGCAAACTTTTTTAAACAAAGTTGTCCAGTTTTTGAGGTGTTGCTATCTGTTTTATTATAGACTGTATTTCTAAACTGCCCAGAAGCAATTTGTTTCTACTGCTATATATATAAATCCTTTTAAAACTTGCAATAATAAACTCTCACACTTTTTTATCAGATGCCTAATATGAAGAAGAAGGTTGAACGCGTGAAATGGACATTATCAGATATGCAGTCGGCCGTACGTGACATACTAATGTATCAACGATCACAGAAATCAGCTAGCCAAGCGCACAATGTACCGCGACAAACCCTGAGACGGCATCTAGAGAAGGCACGTGCGGGTGAGGGCGTCAACAAGTGTCTCGGCCGCAAACCGGTACTCTCCATAGATCAAGAAACAGAGCTGAAAGCCACCATATTTGAAATGGAGGACAAACTCTTCGGCTTGACGCGAGATGATGTGAGGCACTTTGTATTCAAATTCTGCGAAGCAAAGAACATAAAAAATAAATTCAACCAAACAACTCAAAGGGCTGGAAATGACTGGCTGAAAGGCTACTTAAAACGGCATCTAGACATCAGTCCGCGAATCCCCGAGCCAACGTCGATTTAGAGAGCCATCGACTTTAAAGAACGAAGGTTGATCGGTACATGTAGCTTCTACAAGCCACCATCTTTGATGAGGATGGGAAGAGGGTCATCCACGAAGGCAACATATTCAACGTGGACGAATCTGGTTACACTATTTGCCACAAGCCAGGGAAAGTGCTGGCGAAGAAAGGGAAGAAAGGGATCGGGGCTATCACCTGTACGGAGAGGGGAAAGAATGTTATAGTTGTCGCTTGTGTTTCGGCGACCGGCGCATACGTCCCACCGATGATGATCTTCCCTAGGGTTCGCATGAAGCTGGAACTGCTTGACGGGTAGCCTCCTGGCACTGTTGGGTACGCAAACAAAAGTGGTTGGATCAACGTTGAGTTGTTCGAATGCTGGATCGACCACTTTATTGAAGTTGTGCAGCCAAGCCACCGAGCATCAAAGGTGTTGGTCATCCTAAATGGCCACAGCAGCCACACGAAGAATGTTCGACTGATCGACAAGGCCAAGACAGACAACATCATAATCATATCACTGCCGTCCCACTGCACGCACCGGCTTCAGCCACTCGATGTGAGCGTGTTCAAAAGTGTTAATGTCAATTACAACAGAGGAGTGCAGACAAGACCGGTCGGTCACAGAGTTTCAAATAGCAGCTCTCTTTGGGTCGGCTTACACCAAAGCTGCTACGGTGAGTAACGCGATCAGTGGCTTCCGGAAGTTTGGGATAAACCTATTCAACCCGCACATCTTTTCGGATGCTGATTTTGCCGCAGCCGATTTGACGGACACGCCAAATCCCGCTGCTGGTCTACCCCTTCCTCAGCCGAACCCCACTCCAGTGCGCGACACGTCAGTTGCTCCAAGCTTCACAGCAGTGCGCGACTCATCAGTTGATCCGAGCTTCACAGCAGTGCGCGACTCGTCAGTTGCTCCGAGCTTCACAGCAGCGCGCGACTCATCAGTTGATCCGAGCTTCACAGCAGTGCGCGACTCGTCAGTTGCTCCGAGCTTCACAGCAGTGCGCGACTCGTCAGTTGCTCCGAACTTCACAGCAATGCGCGACTCGTCAGTTGCTCCGAGCTTCACAGCAGTGCGCGACCTTTCTAGTCTCTGCCAGGTTATCAGGTAGCCTATGTTTTTTACTATAATTTTTGTCGTTTGGTAAAAATAAAGTTAACATTGCAAGCTTATGGCGGTTATGCCTATTTCGTAATAACGCTGTAGACGACGGCGGTGACGTCAACAAATAATAATGACGATAACAATAACAGTTGCCTACTACTATGAAATAAGAAGTAGCCTAAGTACCATTAGCGCCTAACATAAATCACACTTTAAAGCCTACTAATTGAATTTGGAACTGTTTGCTGCGTTGAGGCGGATGTACACGTTTCCGCAAATAAACGCGAGGAGGACTGCGATCCAGATGGTGAAGGCCTTGTTTCAACGACTGATTAATTGTTCACCAGCCGTTCCCAGGTCTAAGATGGCTGAAGGCGCCAGCAAGACACGAAAAGTAGCTCACGCCGAAATTATCACGAGTTCGCCGTACAAGCAGAGTCTGATGGCAACTGGGCCTAGACCTCGGAGCGCTTCCAAAACTGAAAAGAAGCCACCGAAGACCAAACGTGTTCGTGTGAAGAAAGTAGCTGTTAAGGAACTTCGACTTAAAACCCCATGTTATAAGTGTGGCGTCGATTTCGGGGACGCATCAGATCACAAGCGAAATGAAGACTGGATCCAGTGCAAACCATGTGGTGAATGGTTCCACGAATCATGCAGCGAAGAATTTGGAATACTCGACGATTACACATTCACATGCCAAGGTTGTTTTTTAAACATTTTCTAGTTACCATTTATAGGTATAGGCTACGTTCAATTTCTTACAATACCGTTAATCTTCCACGGATCATAGATCTAGGCCCTACAGATACATTATGAATTTTTGTGATACGTTTCAATGTATTAGCCAGTAATTTAATTAATAATGCGCCGAGGAATCCGGATTCATTGACGATGACACTTTCACGCGCCGTGGATGTTTTTAGGCATTTTCTAGTTTTAAAATGTTCCATTTTATAGTTATGTTAATCTTCTAGTTAAGATATATAATGGATACGTTTCCGTGTATTATCAAATAATAATAAATGATCATAATAACAGCCATCGTATATCTTATAATTATTAAACATGAGTCATACACACAGTTTAGAAGCATGCTCATATTGCCCGACGCTTCGCATAATATGAAAACTTTTTTCAAATTACTTATTTCCAGGCTGTATTATTTTATAAAAACATACAGCGAAACCAATGCAGTTTCCAGAAAGAGTTTGTAAAGGTCGACACCACGCACCTTAAATGGAGCAATTCGGATATATATTTACCAAAATATTGGCCGAAAATAAAACTGCTCATAATGCCCGACCTTACCCTATATAGTGTATCTTTTCAAGTTAAGTATTTTTTTCTGTTTCTAGTTACCGTGCATATTTTAGGTCATGCCGGTCACAGACGTTCATACTTTATGGGCTGTGCATGTTGTGCAACATCTTTTTGCATTGCCAGACCATCAGTAATTGTTAATTATGGCTGACCTCCGCATCTTTTCAAATCGGTTTTCCCTGTTGTCACATGATGTTCAAACTAAGTGAAGTATTAGCTCTTTGTATTGACATGATCAGTGATTGTTGTCTCGTGTTCAAGAGCTAAGTATTTGCACCTATCTTTCCTTCGTCCCCTCCCTCCTCGAATGTTATGCTGATAGTTACATTTTAGTGATGTTGTTATATCAACATTGCTCCCCCCGAATTCAGCGTCCTTCATAACTTGGAAGTGTGGCTTGTGACTTTTCTGGTTACTCTATCGGAGCTTTATTGGCGCAGTAAAACGCACACGATGGCACCATTAAGATGCCGAAAGCTCCGTTAGAATAATCAAATATATAGACATGTAACTTACTACACATCCAACTATGTTACACATCCAGTTCTTACATGGAGGCTTGTCAAACACAGTGCTTTTAGCGATATGCCCCCACTTTGACATTATAATATACTACACGTTCCCTGATTTCTATGTGATATTTCAACCGATATTATGATGTTTAAATATTAACAATAAAGTTTCTGCTATCGCTTTGTCAAATTTGCTTTTGGCGCCATATCTATGCATTTGCATGCCTTTGACTGTGCACGTGTGTGTGTGCGTGCGTGTGTGCGTGTGTGCGTGTGCGTGTGCGTGTGTGTGTGGGTGGGTGGGTTTGCGTGTGTGTGGTCACTCGTTGCGGCACTATCTCCGATTCAATGCATGCCAGTATCTAGGTAAAAGCTTCTTTCACAAATCTATTTTATATCTTAACATAACAACCAATCATAAGTAATATATTATATGTATGTACATTTCTATATGTTATTATATATAGGTTTTTCCTCCTTATTAACGCTGTACAAGAGTGTCATTTGTGTGCGACATTGACGTTTGTGCCGCATCTGCCCTTCCCCTTGTCTGCGTCATTTATGTTTGTGTCGCTCCTGCCCTTTCCATTTGTCTGCGTCGTTGATGTTTGTGCCGCTTCTGCCCTTACCCTTTGTCTGCGTCGTTGATGTTTGTGCCGCATCTGCCCTTCCCCATTGTCTGCGTCGTTTACGTTTGTGCCGCTTCTGCCCTTCCCTTTTGTCTGCGTCGTTGATGTTTGTGCCGCATCTGCTCTTCCCCTTTGTCTGCGTCGTTGATGTTTGTGCCGCTTCTGTCCTTTCCCTTTGTCTGCGTCGTTGATGTTTGTGCCGCATCTGCCCTTTCCCTTTGTCTGCGTCGTTGATGTTTGTGCCGCTTCTGCCCTTCTCCTTGTCTGCGTCATTAATATTTGTGCCGCTTCGGTCCTTCCCCTTTGTCTGCGTCAATGATTTTTGTGCCGCTTCTTCCCTTCCACCTTGTCTACATCATTGATATTTGTACCCCTTCTGCCCTTCCCATTTGTTTGCGTCATTGATGTTTGTACCACTTCTGCCCTTCCCCTTGTCTGCGTCATTGAGGTTTATGCCGCTAATGCCATTCCCCTTTGTCTACGTCATTGATGTTTGTGCCCCTTGTGCCCTTCCCCTTGTCTGCGTCATTGAGGTTTGTGTAGTTTCTGTCCTTCCCCTTTCTTTGCGTTATTGATGTTTGTGCCCCTTCTGCCCTTCCCCTTGTCTGCGTCAATGATGTTTGTGCCGCTTCTGCCATTCCCCTTTGTTTGCGTCATTGATGTTTGTGCCGCTTCTGCCCTTCCCCATTGTTTGCGTCATTGATGTTTGTGCCCCTTCTGCCCTTCCCCTTGTCTGCGTCATTGTGGTTTGTGCCGCTTCTGCCCTTCCCCTTTGTCTGCGTCATTTATGTTTGTGCCCCTTCTGCCCTTCCCCCTGTCTGCGTCAATGAGGTTTGTGCCGCTTCTGCCCTTCCCCTTTGTCTGCGTCGTTGATGTTTGTGCCTCTTTTGCCCTTTCCCTTTGTCTGCGTCGTTGAGTTTGTGCCGTTTCTGCCCTTTGTGACGTTTGTGCCCTTCCCCTTTGTTTGCGTCATTGATGTTTGTGTCGCATCTGCCCTTCCCCTTGTCTGCGTCACTTATGTTTGTGCCGCTTGTGCCCTTCCCCTTTGTTTGTGTCATTGATGTTTGTACCGCATGTGCCCTTCCCCTTGTCTGCGTCGTTTATGTTTGTGCCGCTTCTGCCCCTTCCCTTGTCTGCGATGTTGATGTTTGTGCCGCATCTGCCCTTCCCCTTGTCTGCGTCATTTATGTTTGTGCCACTTCTGCCCTTCCCCTTTGTTTGCGTCATTGATGTTTGCGCCGCTTCTTCCCTTCCACCTTGTCTACGTCATTGATGTTTGTGCCGCTTCTGTCCTTCCCCTTTGTTTGCGTCATTGATGTTTGTGTCGCTTCTGCACTTTCCCTTTGTCCGCGTCATTGATGTTTGTGCCCTTCTGCCCTCCCTTTGTCCGCGTTATTGAAGTTTGTGCCGCTTCTGCCCTTCCTCTTTGTCTGCGTCGTTGATTTTTGAGCCGCTTCTGTCCTTTCCCTTTGTCTGCGTCGTTGATGTTTGTGCGGAATCTGCCCTTCCGCTAGTCTGCGTCATTTGTGTTTATGCCGCTTGTGCCCTTCCCCTTTGTTTGCGTCATTGATGTTTGTGCCGCATCTGCCCTTACCCTTATCTGCGTCATTTATGTTTGTGCCGCTACTGTCCTTCCCCTTTGTCTGCGTCATCGATTTTTGTGCCGCTTCTTCCCTTTCCCTCTTGTCTACGTCATTGATGTTTGTGCCGCTTGTGCCCTTCCCGTTTGTTTGCGTAACTGATGTTTGTACCGCTTCTGCCCTTCCCCTTGTCTGCGTCATTCGTGTTTGTGCTGCTTCTGGCCTTCCCCTTTGTCTGCGTCATTGGTGTTTGTGCCCCTTCTGTCCTTCCCCTTGTTTGCGTCATTGAGGTTTGTACCGCATCTGCCCTTCCCCTTTTCTGCGTCATTTATGTTTGTGCCGCTTCTGCACGTTACCTTGTCTGCGACACTGATGTTTGTGACACATCTGCCCTTCCCCTTGTCTGCGTCATTCATGTTTTTGTCGTTTCTGCCCTTCCTCTTTGTTTGCGTCATTGATGTTTGCGCCGCTTCTGCCCTTCCCCTTTGTTTGCGTCATTGATGTTTTTACCGCATCTGCCCTTCCCCTTGTCTGCGTCATTTATGTTTGTGCCGCTTCTGCACGTTCCCTTGTCTGCGACACTGATGTTTGTGACACATCTGCCCTTCCCCTTGTCTGCGTCATTCATGTTTTTGTCGCTTCTCCCCTTCCTCTTTGTTTACGTCATTGATGTTTGCGCCGCTTCTGCCCTTCCCCTATGTTTGCGTCATTGATGTTTGTGCCGCTTCTTCCCTTCCACCTTGTCTACGTCATTGATGTTTGTGCAGCTTCTGTCCTTCCCCTTTGTTTGCGTCATTTATGTTTGTGCCGCTTCTGCCCTCCCCTTTGTTTGCGTCATTGATGATTGTGCCCTTCTGCCCTCCCCTTTTCTGCGTCATTGATGTTTGTGCCGCTTCTGCCCTTACCCATTGTTTGCGTCATTGATGTTTGTGCCCCTTCTGCCCTCCCCCTTGTCTACGTCATTTAGGTTTGCGCCGTTTCTGCCCATCCCATTTGTCTGCGTCATTGATGTTTGTGCCCTTCTGCCCTTACCCTTGTCTGCGTCATTTATGTTTATGCCGCTTCTGTCCTACCCCTTTGTTTCCGTCATTGATGTTTGTGCCCCTTCTGCCCTTCCCCTTGTCTTTGTCATTGAGGTTTGTGCTGCTTCTGCCCTTCCTCTTTGTCTGCGTCGTTGAGTTTGTGCCGCTTCTGCCTTTTCCCTTTGTCTGCGTCGTTGATGTTTGTGCGGAATCTGCCCTTCCGCTACTCTGCGTCATTTGTGTTTATGCCGCTTGTGCCCTTCCCCTTTGTTTGCGTCATTGATGTTTGTGCCGCATCTGCCCTTCCCCTTTGTCTGCGTCATCGATTTTTGTGCCGCTTCTTCCCTTCCATCTTGTCTACGTCATTGATGTGTGTGCCGCTTGTGCCCTTCCCCTTTGTTTGCGTCACTGATTTATGTGCCGCTTCTACCCTTCCCCTTGTCTGCATCATTTGTGTTTGTGCTGCTTCTGGCCTTCCCCTTTGTCTGCGTCATTGATGTGTGTGCCCCTTCAGCCCTTCAACTTGTCTGCGTCATTGAGGTTTGTGCCGCTTGTGCCCTTCCCCTTTGTTTGCGTCACTGATGTTTGTGCCCCTTCTGCCCTTCCCCTTGTCTGGGGCATTGAGGTTTGGGCCGCTTCTGCCCTTTCCCTTTGTCTGCGTCATTGATGTTTGTGCCGCTTCTTCCCTTCCACCTTGTCTACGTCATTTATGTTTGTGCCGATTCTGTTCTTCCCCTTTGTCTGCGTCATAGAAGTTTTTGCCGCTTCTGCCCTTACCCTTGCCTGCGTCATTTATGTTTGTGCTGCTTCTGTCCTTCCCCTTTGTCTGCTACATTGAATTTTGTGTCGCTTCATTCCTTCCATCTTGTCTAAGTCATTGTTGTTTGTTCCGCTTGTGCCCTTCCCCTTTGTTTGCGTCACTGATGTTTGTGCCGCTTCTGCCCTTCCCCTTGTCTGCGTCATTTGTGTTTGTGCTGCTTCTGACCTTCCCCTTTGTCTGTGTCATTGATGTTTGTGCCCCTTCTGCCCTTCCCCTTTTCTGCGTCATTGAGGTTTGTGCCGCTTCTGTCCTTTCCCTTTGTGTGCGTCATTGATTTTTGTGCCGCTTCTTCCGTTCCATCTTGTCTACGTATTTGATGTTTGTGCCGCTTGTGCCCTTCCCCTGTGTTTGCGTCACTAATGTTTGTGCCCCTTCTGACCTTCCCCTTGTCTGCGTCATTGATGTTTGTGCCGCTTCTTCCCTTCCACCTTGTCTACGTCATTGATGTTTGTGCCGCTTCTGTCCTTCCCCTTTGTCTGCGTCATTGATGTTTGTGCCGTTTCTGCCCTTCTCCTTGTCTGCGTCATTTATGTTTGTCCTGCTTCTGACCTTCCCCTTTGTCTGCGTCATTGATGTTTGTGCCCCTTCTGCCCTTCCCCTTATCTGCGTCATTGAGGTTTATGCCGCTTCTGTCCTTTCCCTTTGTTTGCGTTATTGATGTTTGTGCCCCTTTTGCCCTTCCCATTGTCTGCGTCATTGATGTTTGTGCCGCTTCTGCCCTTCCCCTTTGTTTGGGTCATTGACGTTTGTGCCCTTCTGCCCTCCTTTTTGTCCGCGTCATTGATGTTTGTACCGCATCTGCCCTTCCCCTTGTCTGCGTCATTTATGTTTGTGCCGCTTCTGCACGTTCCCTTGTCTGCGATATTGATGTTTGTGACACATCTGCCCTTCCCCTTGTCTGCGTCATTTATGTTTGTGCCGCTTCTGCCCTTCCTCTTTGTTTGCGTCATTGATGTTTGCGCCGCTTCTGCCCTTCCCCTTTGTTTGCGTCATTGATGTTTGTGCCGCTTCTTCCCCTCCATCTTGTCTACGTCATTGATGTTTGCGCCGCTTCTGCCCTTCCCCTTTGTTTCCGTCATTGATGTTTGTGCCCCTTCTGCCCTTCCCCTTGTCTTTGTCATTGAGGTTTGTGCCGCTTCTGCCCTTCCTCTTTGTCTGCGTCGTTGAGTTTGTGCCGCTTCTGCCTTTTCCCTTTGTCTGCGTCGTTGATGTTTGTGCGGAATCTGCCCTTCCGCTAGTCTGGGTCATTTGTGTTTATGCCGCTTGTGCCCTTCCCCTTTGTTTGCGTCATTGATGTTTGTGCCGCATCTGCCCTTCCCCTTGTCTGCGTCATTTATGTGTGTGACGCTTGTGCCCTTCCCTTTTATTTGCGTCATTGATGTTTGTGCCGATTCTGCCCTTCCCCTTGTCTGCGTCATTTATGTTTGTGCCGCTTCTGCCCTTCCCCTTTGTCTGCGTCATCGATTTTTGTGCCGCTTCTTCCCTTCCATCTTGTCTACGTCATTGATGTTTGTGCCGCTTGTGCCCTTCCCCTTTGTCTACGTCATTGATGTTTGTGCCCCTTGTGCCCTTCCCCTTGTCTGCGTCATTGAGGTTTGTGTAGTTTCTGTCCTTCCCCTTTCTTTTCGTTATTGATGTTTGTGCCCCTTCTGCCCTTCCCCTTGTCTGCGTCAATGATGTTTGTGCCGCTTCTGCCATTCCCCTTTGTTTGCGTCATTGATGTTTGTGCCGCTTCTGCCCTTCCCCATTGTTTGCGTCATTGATGTTTGTGCCCCTTCTGCCCTTCCCCTTGTCTGCGTCATTGTGGTTTGTGCCGCTTCTGCCCTTCCCCTTTGTCTGCGTCATTTATGTTTGTGCCCCTTCTGCCCTTCCCCCTGTCTGCGTCAATGAGGTTTGTGCCGCTTCTGCCCTTCCCCTTTGTCTGCGTCGTTGATGTTTGTGCCTCTTTTGCCCTTTCCCTTTGTCTGCGTCGTTGAGTTTGTGCCGTTTCTGCCCTTTGTGACGTTTGTGCCCTTCCCCTTTGTTTGCGTCATTGATGTTTGTGTCGCATCTGCCCTTCCCCTTGTCTGCGTCACTTATGTTTGTGCCGCTTGTGCCCTTCCCCTTTGTTTGTGTCATTGATGTTTGTACCGCATGTGCCCTTCCCCTTGTCTGCGTCGTTTATGTTTGTGCCGCTTCTGCCCCTTCCCTTGTCTGCGATGTTGATGTTTGTGCCGCATCTGCCCTTCCCCTTGTCTGCGTCATTTATGTTTGTGCCACTTCTGCCCTTCCCCTTTGTTTGCGTCATTGATGTTTGCGCCGCTTCTTCCCTTCCACCTTGTCTACGTCATTGATGTTTGTGCCGCTTCTGTCCTTCCCCTTTGTTTGCGTCATTGATGTTTGTGTCGCTTCTGCACTTTCCCTTTGTCCGCGTCATTGATGTTTGTGCCCTTCTGCCCTCCCTTTGTCCGCGTTATTGAAGTTTGTGCCGCTTCTGCCCTTCCTCTTTGTCTGCGTCGTTGATTTTTGAGCCGCTTCTGTCCTTTCCCTTTGTCTGCGTCGTTGATGTTTGTGCGGAATCTGCCCTTCCGCTAGTCTGCGTCATTTGTGTTTATGCCGCTTGTGCCCTTCCCCTTTGTTTGCGTCATTGATGTTTGTGCCGCATCTGCCCTTACCCTTATCTGCGTCATTTATGTTTGTGCCGCTACTGTCCTTCCCCTTTGTCTGCGTCATCGATTTTTGTGCCGCTTCTTCCCTTTCCCTCTTGTCTACGTCATTGATGTTTGTGCCGCTTGTGCCCTTCCCGTTTGTTTGCGTAACTGATGTTTGTACCGCTTCTGCCCTTCCCCTTGTCTGCGTCATTCGTGTTTGTGCTGCTTCTGGCCTTCCCCTTTGTCTGCGTCATTGGTGTTTGTGCCCCTTCTGTCCTTCCCCTTGTTTGCGTCATTGAGGTTTGTACCGCATCTGCCCTTCCCCTTTTCTGCGTCATTTATGTTTGTGCCGCTTCTGCACGTTACCTTGTCTGCGACACTGATGTTTGTGACACATCTGCCCTTCCCCTTGTCTGCGTCATTCATGTTTTTGTCGTTTCTGCCCTTCCTCTTTGTTTGCGTCATTGATGTTTGCGCCGCTTCTGCCCTTCCCCTTTGTTTGCGTCATTGATGTTTTTACCGCATCTGCCCTTCCCCTTGTCTGCGTCATTTATGTTTGTGCCGCTTCTGCACGTTCCCTTGTCTGCGACACTGATGTTTGTGACACATCTGCCCTTCCCCTTGTCTGCGTCATTCATGTTTTTGTCGCTTCTCCCCTTCCTCTTTGTTTACGTCATTGATGTTTGCGCCGCTTCTGCCCTTCCCCTATGTTTGCGTCATTGATGTTTGTGCCGCTTCTTCCCTTCCACCTTGTCTACGTCATTGATGTTTGTGCAGCTTCTGTCCTTCCCCTTTGTTTGCGTCATTTATGTTTGTGCCGCTTCTGCCCTCCCCTTTGTTTGCGTCATTGATGATTGTGCCCTTCTGCCCTCCCCTTTTCTGCGTCATTGATGTTTGTGCCGCTTCTGCCCTTACCCATTGTTTGCGTCATTGATGTTTGTGCCCCTTCTGCCCTCCCCCTTGTCTACGTCATTTAGGTTTGCGCCGTTTCTGCCCATCCCATTTGTCTGCGTCATTGATGTTTGTGCCCTTCTGCCCTTACCCTTGTCTGCGTCATTTATGTTTATGCCGCTTCTGTCCTACCCCTTTGTTTCCGTCATTGATGTTTGTGCCCCTTCTGCCCTTCCCCTTGTCTTTGTCATTGAGGTTTGTGCTGCTTCTGCCCTTCCTCTTTGTCTGCGTCGTTGAGTTTGTGCCGCTTCTGCCTTTTCCCTTTGTCTGCGTCGTTGATGTTTGTGCGGAATCTGCCCTTCCGCTACTCTGCGTCATTTGTGTTTATGCCGCTTGTGCCCTTCCCCTTTGTTTGCGTCATTGATGTTTGTGCCGCATCTGCCCTTCCCCTTGTCTGCGTCATTTATGTGTGTCACGCTTATGCCCTTCCCTTTTGTTTGCGTCATTACTGTTTGTGCCGCATCTGCCCTTCCCCTTTGTCTGCGTCATCGATTTTTGTGCCGCTTCTTCCCTTCCATCTTGTCTACGTCATTGATGTGTGTGCCGCTTGTGCCCTTCCCCTTTGTTTGCGTCACTGATTTATGTGCCGCTTCTACCCTTCCCCTTGTCTGCATCATTTGTGTTTGTGCTGCTTCTGGCCTTCCCCTTTGTCTGCGTCATTGATGTGTGTGCCCCTTCAGCCCTTCAACTTGTCTGCGTCATTGAGGTTTGTGCCGCTTGTGCCCTTCCCCTTTGTTTGCGTCACTGATGTTTGTGCCCCTTCTGCCCTTCCCCTTGTCTGGGGCATTGAGGTTTGGGCCGCTTCTGCCCTTTCCCTTTGTCTGCGTCATTGATGTTTGTGCCGCTTCTTCCCTTCCACCTTGTCTACGTCATTTATGTTTGTGCCGATTCTGTTCTTCCCCTTTGTCTGCGTCATAGAAGTTTTTGCCGCTTCTGCCCTTACCCTTGCCTGCGTCATTTATGTTTGTGCTGCTTCTGTCCTTCCCCTTTGTCTGCTACATTGAATTTTGTGTCGCTTCATTCCTTCCATCTTGTCTAAGTCATTGTTGTTTGTTCCGCTTGTGCCCTTCCCCTTTGTTTGCGTCACTGATGTTTGTGCCGCTTCTGCCCTTCCCCTTGTCTGCGTCATTTGTGTTTGTGCTGCTTCTGACCTTCCCCTTTGTCTGTGTCATTGATGTTTGTGCCCCTTCTGCCCTTCCCCTTTTCTGCGTCATTGAGGTTTGTGCCGCTTCTGTCCTTTCCCTTTGTGTGCGTCATTGATTTTTGTGCCGCTTCTTCCGTTCCATCTTGTCTACGTATTTGATGTTTGTGCCGCTTGTGCCCTTCCCCTGTGTTTGCGTCACTAATGTTTGTGCCCCTTCTGACCTTCCCCTTGTCTGCGTCATTGATGTTTGTGCCGCTTCTTCCCTTCCACCTTGTCTACGTCATTGATGTTTGTGCCGCTTCTGTCCTTCCCCTTTGTCTGCGTCATTGATGTTTGTGCCGTTTCTGCCCTTCCCCTTGTCTGCGTCATTTATGTTTGTCCTGCTTCTGACCTTCCCCTTTGTCTGCGTCATTGATGTTTGTGCCCCTTCTGCCCTTCCCCTTATCTGCGTCATTGAGGTTTATGCCGCTTCTGTCCTTTCCCTTTGTTTGCGTTATTGATGTTTGTGCCCCTTTTGCCCTTCCCATTGTCTGCGTCATTGATGTTTGTGCCGCTTCTGCCCTTCCCCTTTGTTTGGGTCATTGACGTTTGTGCCCTTCTGCCCTCCTTTTTGTCCGCGTCATTGATGTTTGTACCGCATCTGCCCTTCCCCTTGTCTGCGTCATTTATGTTTGTGCCGCTTCTGCACGTTCCCTTGTCTGCGATATTGATGTTTGTGACACATCTGCCCTTCCCCTTGTCTGCGTCATTTATGTTTGTGCCGCTTCTGCCCTTCCTCTTTGTTTGCGTCATTGATGTTTGCGCCGCTTCTGCCCTTCCCCTTTGTTTGCGTCATTGATGTTTGTGCCGCTTCTTCCCCTCCATCTTGTCTACGTCATTGATGTTTGCGCCGCTTCTGCCCTTCCCCTTTGTTTCCGTCATTGATGTTTGTGCCCCTTCTGCCCTTCCCCTTGTCTTTGTCATTGAGGTTTGTGCCGCTTCTGCCTTTCCTCTTTGTCTGCGTCGTTGAGTTTGTGCCGCTTCTGCCTTTTCCCTTTGTCTGCGTCGTTGATGTTTGTGCGGAATCTGCCCTTCCGCTAGTCTGGGTCATTTGTGTTTATGCCGCTTGTGCCCTTCCCCTTTGTTTGCGTCATTGATGTTTGTGCCGCATCTGCCCTTCCCCTTGTCTGCGTCATTTATGTTTGTGACGCTTGTGCCCTTCCCTTTTATTTGCGTCATTGATGTTTGTGCCGATTCTGCCCTTCCCCTTGTCTGCGTCATTTATGTTTGTGCCGCTTCTGCCCTTCCCCTTTGTCTGCGTCATCGATTTTTGTGCCGCTTCTTCCCTTCCATCTTGTCTACGTCATTGATGTTTGTGCCGCTTGTGCCCTTCCCCTTTGTTTGCGTCACTGATGTTTGTGCCGCTTCTACCCTTCCCCTTGTCTGCGTCATTTGTGTTTGTGCTGCTTCTGGCCTTCCCCTTTTTCTGCGTCATTGATGTTTGTGCCCCTTCTGCCCTTCCCCTTGTCTGCGTCATTGAGGTTTGTGCCGCTTGCGCCCTTCCCCTTTGTTTGCGTCACTGATGTTTGTGCCCCTTCTCCCCTTCACCTTGTCTGGGGCATTGAGATTTGGGCCGCTTCTGCCCTTTTCCTTTGTCTGCGTCATTGATGTTTGTGCCGCTTCTTCCCTTCCACCTTGTCTACGTCATTGTTGTTTGGGCCGCTTCTGTCCTTCCCCTTTGTTTGCGTCATTGATGTTTGTGCCGCTTCTGCACTTTCCCTTTGTCCGCGTCATTGATGTTTGTGCCCTTCTGCCCTCCCCTTTGTCCGCGTTATTGAGGTTTGTGCCGCTTCTGCCCTTCCTCTTTGTTTGCGTCGTTGATTTTTGAGCCGCTTCTACCCTTTCCCTTTGTCTGCGTCGTTGATGTTTGTGCGGAATCTGCCCTTCCGCTAGTCTGCGTCATTTGTGGTTATGCCGCTTGTGCCCTTCCCCTTTGTTTGCGTCATTGATGTTTGTGCCGCATCTGCCCTTACCCTTGTCTGCGTCATTTATGTTTTTGCCGCTTGTGCCCTTCCCTTTTGTTTGCGTCATTGATGTTTGTGCCGCATCTGCCCTTCCCCTTATCTGCGTCGTTTATGTTTGTGCCGCTACTGTCCTTCCCCTTTGTCTGCGTCATCGATTTTTGTGCCGCTTCTTCCCTTCCATCTTGTCTACGTCATTGATGTTTGTGCCGCTTGTGCCCTTCCCCTTTGTTTGCGTAACTGATGTTTGTACCGCTTCTGCCCTTCCCCTTGTCTGCGTCATTTGTGTTTGTGCTGCTTCTGGCCTTCCCCTTTGTCTGCGTCATTGATGTTTGTGCCCCTTCTGTCCTTCCCCTTGTCTGCGTCATTGAGGTTTGTACCGCATCTTGCCCTTTTCCTTTTCTGCGTCATTTATGTTTGTGCCGCTTCTGCACGTTCCCTTGTCTGCGACACTGATGTTTGTGACACATCTGCCCTTCCCCTTGTCTGCGTCATTCATGTTTTTGTCGTTTCTGCCCTTCCTCTTTGTTTGCGTCATTGATGTTTGAGCCGCTTCTGCCCTTCCCCTTTGTTTGCGTCATTGATGTTTGTACCGCATCTGCCCTTCCCTTTGTCTGCGTCATTTATGTTTGTGCCGCTTCTGCACGTTCCCTTGTCTGCGACACTGATGTTTGTGACACATCTGCCCTTCCCCTTGTCTGCGTCATTCATGTTTTTGTCGCTTCACCCTTCCTCTTTGTTTACGTCATTGATGTTTGCGCCGTTTCTGCCCATCCCATTTGTCTGCGTCATTGATGTTTGTGCCCTTCTGCCCTTACCCTTGTCTGCGTCATTTATGTTTATGCCGCTTCTGTCCTACCCCTTTGTTTCCGTCATTGATGTTTGTGCCCCTTCTGCCCTTCCCCTTGTCTTTGTCTTTGAGGTTTGTGCCGCTTCTGCCCTTCCTCTTTGTCTGCGTCGTTGAGTTTGTGCCGCTTCTGCCTTTTCCCTTTGTCTGCGTCGTTGATGTTTGTGCGGAATCTGCCCTTCCGCTAGTCTGCGTCATTTGTGTTTATGCCGCTTGTGCCCTTCCCCTTTGTTTGCGTCATTGATGTTTGTGCCGCATCTCCCCTTACCCTTATCTGCGTCATTTATGTTTGTGCCGCTACTGTCCTTCCCCTTTGTCTGCGTCATCGATTTTTGTGCCGCTTCTTCCCTTCCATCTTGTCTACGTCATTGATGTTTGTGCCGCTTGTGCCCTTCCCCTTTGTTTGCGTAACTGATGTTTGTACCGCTTCTGCCCTTCCCCTTTTCTGCGTCATTTGTGTTTGTGCTGCTTCTGGCCTTCCCCTTTGTCTGCGTCATTGGTGTTTGTGCCCCTTCTGTCTTTCCCCTTGTCTGCGTCATTGAGGTTTGTAACGCATCTGCCCATCCCCTTTTCTGCGTCATTTATGTTTGTGCCGCTTCTGCACGTTCCCTTGTCTGCGACACTGATGTTTGTGACACATCTGCCCTTCCCCTTGTCTGCGTCATTCATGTTTTTGTCGTTTCTGCCCTTCCTCTTTGTTTGCGTCATTGATGTTTGCGCCGCTTCTGCCCTTCCCCTATGTTTGCGTCATTGATGTTTGTGCCGCTTCTTCCCTTCCACCTTGTCTACGTCATTGATGTTTGTGTAGCTTCTGTCCTTCCCCTTTGTTTGCGTCATTGATGTTTGTGCCGCTTCTGCCTTCCCTTTGTTTGCGTCATTGATGTTTGTGCCCTTCTGCCCTCCCCCTTTTCTGCGTCATTGATGTTTGTGCCGCTTCTGCCCTTACCCATTGTTTGCGTCATTGATGTTTGTGCCGCTTCTGCACTTTCCTTTTGTCCGCGTCATTGATGTTTGTGCCGGTTCTGCCCTCCCCTTTGTTTGCGTCATTGATGTTTGTGCCCTTCTGCCCTCCCCTTTTCTGCGTCATTGATGTTTGTGCCGCTTCTGCCCTTACCCATTGTTTGCGTCATTGATGTTTGTGCCCCTTCTGCCCTCCCCCTTGTCTACGTCATTGAGGTTTGTGCCGCATCTGCCCTTCCTCTTTGTCTGCGTCGTTGAGTTTGTGCCGCTTCTGCCTTTTCCCTTTGTCTGCGTCGTTGATGTTTGTGCGGAATCTGCCCTTCCGCTACTCTGCGTCATTTGTGTTTATGCCGCTTGTGCCCTTCCCCTTTGTTTGCGTCATTGATGTTTGTGCCGCATCTGCCCTTCCCCTTGTCTGCGTCATTTATGTTTGTGACGCTTATGCCCTTCCCTTTTGTTTGCGTCATTGATGTTTGTGCCGCATCTGCCCTTCCCCTTGTCTGCGTCATTTCTGTTTGTGCCGCTTTTGCCCTTCCCCTTTGTTTGCGTCACTGATGTTTGTGCCGCTTCTACCCTTCCCCTTGTCTGCGTCATTTGTATTTGTGCTGCTTTTGGCCTTCCCCTTGGTCTGCGTCATTGATGTTTGTGCCCCTTCAGCCCTTCCCCTTGTCTGCGTCATTGAGGTTTGTGCCGCTTGTGCCCATCCCCTTTGTTTGCGTCCCTGATGTTTGTGCCCCTTCTGCCCTTCCCCTTGTCTGGGGCATTGAAGTTTGGGCCGCTTCTGCCCTTTCCCTTTGTCTGCGTCATTGATGTTTGTGCCGCTTCTTCCCTTTCACCTTGTCTACGTCATTTATGTTTGTGCCGCTTCTGTCCTTCCCCTTTGTCTGCGTCATAGAAGTTTTTGCCGCTTCTGCCCTTACCCTTGCCTGCGTCATTTATGTTTGTGCTGCTTCTGTCCTTCCCCTTTGTCTGCTTCATTGAATTTTGTGCCGCTTCATTCCTTCCATCTTGTCTAAGACATTGTTGTTTGTTCCGCTTGTGCCCTTCCCCTTTGTTTGCGTCACTGATGTTTGTGCCGCTTCTGCCCTTCCAATTGTCTGCGTCATTTGTGTTTGTGCTGCTTCTGACCTTCCCCTTTTTCTGTGTCATTGATGTTTGTGCCCCTTCTGCCCTTCCCCTTTTCTGCGTCATTGAGGTTTGTGCCGCTTCTGTCCTTTCCCTTTGTCTGCGTCATTGATTTTTGTGCCGCTTCTTCCGTTCCATCTTGTCTACGTATTTGATATTTGTGCCGCTTGTGCCCTTCCCCTGTGTTTGCGTCACTAATGTTTGTGCCCCTTCTGACCTTCCCCTTGTCTGCGTCATTGATGTTTGTGCCGCTTCTTCCCTTCCACCTTGTCTACGTCATTGTTGTTTGGGCCGCTTCTGTCCTTCCCCTTTGTTTGCGTCATTGATGTTTGTGCCGCTTCTGCACTTTCCCTTTGTCCGCGTCATTGATGTTTGTGCCCTTCTGCCCTCCCCTTTGTCCGCGTTATTGAGGTTTGTGCCGCTTCTGCCCTTCCTCTTTGTTTGCGTCGTTGATTTTTGAGCCGCTTCTACCCTTTCCCTTTGTCTGCGTCGTTGATGTTTGTGCGGAATCTGCCCTTCCGCTAGTCTGCGTCATTTGTGGTTATGCCGCTTGTGCCCTTCCCCTTTGTTTGCGTCATTGATGTTTGTGCCGCATCTGCCCTTACCCTTGTCTGCGTCATTTATGTTTTTGCCGCTTGTGCCCTTCCCTTTTGTTTGCGTCATTGATGTTTGTGCCGCATCTGCCCTTCCCCTTATCTGCGTCGTTTATGTTTGTGCCGCTACTGTCCTTCCCCTTTGTCTGCGTCATCGATTTTTGTGCCGCTTCTTCCCTTCCATCTTGTCTACGTCATTGATGTTTGTGCCGCTTGTGCCCTTCCCCTTTGTTTGCGTAACTGATGTTTGTACCGCTTCTGCCCTTCCCCTTGTCTGCGTCATTTGTGTTTGTGCTGCTTCTGGCCTTCCCCTTTGTCTGCGTCATTGATGTTTGTGCCCCTTCTGTCCTTCCCCTTGTCTGCGTCATTGAGGTTTGTACCGCATCTTGCCCTTTTCCTTTTCTGCGTCATTTATGTTTGTGCCGCTTCTGCACGTTCCCTTGTCTGCGACACTGATGTTTGTGACACATCTGCCCTTCCCCTTGTCTGCGTCATTCATGTTTTTGTCGTTTCTGCCCTTCCTCTTTGTTTGCGTCATTGATGTTTGAGCCGCTTCTGCCCTTCCCCTTTGTTTGCGTCATTGATGTTTGTACCGCATCTGCCCTTCCCTTTGTCTGCGTCATTTATGTTTGTGCCGCTTCTGCACGTTCCCTTGTCTGCGACACTGATGTTTGTGACACATCTGCCCTTCCCCTTGTCTGCGTCATTCATGTTTTTGTCGCTTCACCCTTCCTCTTTGTTTACGTCATTGATGTTTGCGCCGTTTCTGCCCATCCCATTTGTCTGCGTCATTGATGTTTGTGCCCTTCTGCCCTTACCCTTGTCTGCGTCATTTATGTTTATGCCGCTTCTGTCCTACCCCTTTGTTTCCGTCATTGATGTTTGTGCCCCTTCTGCCCTTCCCCTTGTCTTTGTCTTTGAGGTTTGTGCCGCTTCTGCCCTTCCTCTTTGTCTGCGTCGTTGAGTTTGTGCCGCTTCTGCCTTTTCCCTTTGTCTGCGTCGTTGATGTTTGTGCGGAATCTGCCCTTCCGCTAGTCTGCGTCATTTGTGTTTATGCCGCTTGTGCCCTTCCCCTTTGTTTGCGTCATTGATGTTTGTGCCGCATCTCCCCTTACCCTTATCTGCGTCATTTATGTTTGTGCCGCTACTGTCCTTCCCCTTTGTCTGCGTCATCGATTTTTGTGCCGCTTCTTCCCTTCCATCTTGTCTACGTCATTGATGTTTGTGCCGCTTGTGCCCTTCCCCTTTGTTTGCGTAACTGATGTTTGTACCGCTTCTGCCCTTCCCCTTTTCTGCGTCATTTGTGTTTGTGCTGCTTCTGGCCTTCCCCTTTGTCTGCGTCATTGGTGTTTGTGCCCCTTCTGTCTTTCCCCTTGTCTGCGTCATTGAGGTTTGTAACGCATCTGCCCATCCCCTTTTCTGCGTCATTTATGTTTGTGCCGCTTCTGCACGTTCCCTTGTCTGCGACACTGATGTTTGTGACACATCTGCCCTTCCCCTTGTCTGCGTCATTCATGTTTTTGTCGTTTCTGCCCTTCCTCTTTGTTTGCGTCATTGATGTTTGCGCCGCTTCTGCCCTTCCCCTATGTTTGCGTCATTGATGTTTGTGCCGCTTCTTCCCTTCCACCTTGTCTACGTCATTGATGTTTGTGTAGCTTCTGTCCTTCCCCTTTGTTTGCGTCATTGATGTTTGTGCCGCTTCTGCCTTCCCTTTGTTTGCGTCATTGATGTTTGTGCCCTTCTGCCCTCCCCCTTTTCTGCGTCATTGATGTTTGTGCCGCTTCTGCCCTTACCCATTGTTTGCGTCATTGATGTTTGTGCCGCTTCTGCACTTTCCTTTTGTCCGCGTCATTGATGTTTGTGCCGGTTCTGCCCTCCCCTTTGTTTGCGTCATTGATGTTTGTGCCCTTCTGCCCTCCCCTTTTCTGCGTCATTGATGTTTGTGCCGCTTCTGCCCTTACCCATTGTTTGCGTCATTGATGTTTGTGCCCCTTCTGCCCTCCCCCTTGTCTACGTCATTGAGGTTTGTGCCGCATCTGCCCTTCCTCTTTGTCTGCGTCGTTGAGTTTGTGCCGCTTCTGCCTTTTCCCTTTGTCTGCGTCGTTGATGTTTGTGCGGAATCTGCCCTTCCGCTACTCTGCGTCATTTGTGTTTATGCCGCTTGTGCCCTTCCCCTTTGTTTGCGTCATTGATGTTTGTGCCGCATCTGCCCTTCCCCTTGTCTGCGTCATTTATGTTTGTGACGCTTATGCCCTTCCCTTTTGTTTGCGTCATTGATGTTTGTGCCGCATCTGCCCTTCCCCTTGTCTGCGTCATTTCTGTTTGTGCCGCTTTTGCCCTTCCCCTTTGTTTGCGTCACTGATGTTTGTGCCGCTTCTACCCTTCCCCTTGTCTGCGTCATTTGTATTTGTGCTGCTTTTGGCCTTCCCCTTGGTCTGCGTCATTGATGTTTGTGCCCCTTCAGCCCTTCCCCTTGTCTGCGTCATTGAGGTTTGTGCCGCTTGTGCCCATCCCCTTTGTTTGCGTCCCTGATGTTTGTGCCCCTTCTGCCCTTCCCCTTGTCTGGGGCATTGAAGTTTGGGCCGCTTCTGCCCTTTCCCTTTGTCTGCGTCATTGATGTTTGTGCCGCTTCTTCCCTTTCACCTTGTCTACGTCATTTATGTTTGTGCCGCTTCTGTCCTTCCCCTTTGTCTGCGTCATAGAAGTTTTTGCCGCTTCTGCCCTTACCCTTGCCTGCGTCATTTATGTTTGTGCTGCTTCTGTCCTTCCCCTTTGTCTGCTTCATTGAATTTTGTGCCGCTTCATTCCTTCCATCTTGTCTAAGACATTGTTGTTTGTTCCGCTTGTGCCCTTCCCCTTTGTTTGCGTCACTGATGTTTGTGCCGCTTCTGCCCTTCCAATTGTCTGCGTCATTTGTGTTTGTGCTGCTTCTGACCTTCCCCTTTTTCTGTGTCATTGATGTTTGTGCCCCTTCTGCCCTTCCCCTTTTCTGCGTCATTGAGGTTTGTGCCGCTTCTGTCCTTTCCCTTTGTCTGCGTCATTGATTTTTGTGCCGCTTCTTCCGTTCCATCTTGTCTACGTATTTGATATTTGTGCCGCTTGTGCCCTTCCCCTGTGTTTGCGTCACTAATGTTTGTGCCCCTTCTGACCTTCCCCTTGTGTGCGTCATTGATGTTTGTGCCGCTTCTTCCCTTCCACCTTGTCTACGTCATTGATGTTTGTGCCGCTTCTGTCCTTCCCCTTTGTCTGCGTCATTGATGTTTGTGCCGTTTCTGCCCTTCCCCTTATCTGCGTCATTGAGGTTTATGCCGCTTCTGTCCTTTCCCTTTGTTTGCGTTATTGATGTTTGTGCCCCTTTTGCCCTTCCCATTGTCTGCGTCATTGATGTTTGTGCCGCTTCTGCCCTTCCCCTTTGTTTGGGTCATTGACGTTTGTGCCCTTCTGCCCTCCTTTTTGTCCGCGTCATTGATGTTTGTACCGCATCTGCCCTTCCCCTTGTCTGCGTCATTTATGTTTGTGCCGCTTCTGCACGTTCCCTTGTCTGCGATATTGATGTTTGTGACACATCTGCCCTTCCCCTTTTCTGCGTCATTTATGTTTGTGCCGCTTCTGCCCTTCCTCTTTGTTTGCGTCATTGATGTTTGCGCCGCTTCTGCCCTTCCCCTTTGTTTGCGTCATTGATGTTTGTGCCGCTTCTTCCCCTCCATCTTGTCTACGTCATTGATGTTTGTGCTGCTTTTGACCTTCCCCTTTTTCTGTGTCATTGATGTTTGTGCCCCTTCTGCCCTTCCCCTTTTCTGCGTCATTGAGGTTTGTGCCGCTTCTCTCCTTTCCCTTTGTCTGCGATATTGATTTTTGTGCCGCTTCTTCCCTTCCATCTTGTCTACGTCTTTGACGTTTGTGCCGCTTGTGCCCTTCCCCTGTGTTTGCGTCACTGATGTTTGTGCCCCTTCTGCCCTTCCCCTTGTCTGCGTCATTGATGTTTGTGCCGCTTCTTCCCTTTCACCTTGTCTACGTCATTGATGTTTGTGCCGCTTTTGTCCTTCCCCTTTGTCTGCGTCATTGATGTTTTTGCCGTTTCTGCCTTCCCCTTGTCTGCGTCATTTATGTTTGTGCTGCTTCTGACCTTCCCCTTTGTCTTCGTCATTGATGTTTGTGCCCCTTCTGTCCTTCCCCTTGTCTGCGTCATTGAGGTTTGTACCGCCTCTGCCCTTCCCCTTTTCTGCGTCATTTATGTTTGTGCCGCTTCTGCACGTTCCCTTGTCTGCGACACTGATGTTTATGACACATCTGCCCTTCCCCTTGTCTGCGTCATTCATGTTTTTGTCGTTTCTGCCCTTCCTCTTTGTTTGCGTCATTGATGTTTGCGCCGCTTCTGCCCTTCCCCTTTGTTTGCGTCATTGATGTTTGTACCGCATCTGCCCTTCCCCTTGTCTGCGTCATTTATGTTTGTGCCGCTTCTGCACGTTCCCTTGTCTGCGACACTGATGTTTGTGACACATCTGCCCCTCCCCTTGTCTGCGTCATTTATGTTTTTTTCGCTTCTGCCCTTCCTCTTTGTTTGCGTCATTGATGTTTGCGCCGCTTCTGCCCTTCCCCTTTGTTTGCGTCATTGATGTTTGTGCCGCTTCTTCCCTTCCACCTTGTCTACGTCATTGATGTTTGTGCAGCTTCTGTCCTTCCCCTTTGTTTGCGTCATTGATGTTTGTGCCGCTTCTGCACCTTCCTTTTGTCCGCGTCATTGATGTTTGTGCCGCTTCTATCCTCCCCTTTGTTTGCGACATTGATGTTTGTGCCCTTCTGCCCTCCCCTTTTCTGCGTCATTGATGTTTGTGCCGCTTCTGCCCTTCCCCATTGTTTGCGTCATTGATGTTTGTGCCCCTTCTGCCCTTCCCCTTGTCTACGTCATTTAGGTTTGCCCCGTTTCTGCCCATCCCATTTGTCTGCGTCATTGATGTTTGTGCCCTTCTGCCCTTCCCCTTGTCTTTGTCATTGAGGTTTGTGCCGCTTCTGCCCTTCCTCTTTGTCTGCGTCGTTGAGTTTGTGCCGCTTCTGCCTTTTCCCTTTGTCTGCGTCGTTGATGTTTGTGCGGAATCTGCCCTTCCGCTAGTCTGCGTCATTTGTGTTTATGCCGCTTGTGCCCTTCCCCTTTGTTTGCGTCATTGATGTTTGTGCCGCATCTGCCCTTCCCCTTGTCTGCGTCATTTATGTTTGTGACGCTTGTGCCCTTCCCTTTTGTTTGCGTCATTGATGTTTGTGCCGCATCTGCCCTTCCCCTTGTCTGCGTCATTTATGTTTGTGCCGCTTCTGCCCTTCCCCTTTGTCTGCGTCATCGATTTTTGTGCCGCTTCTTCCCTTCCATCTTGTCTACGTCATTGATGTTTGTGCCGCTTGTGCCCTTCCCCTTTGTTTGCGTCACTGATGTTTGTGCCGCTTCTACCCTTCCCCTTGTCTGCGTCATTTGTGTTTGTGCTGCTTCTGGCCTTCCCCTTTGTCTGCGTCATTGATGTTTGTACCCCTTCTGCCCTTCCCCTTGTCTGCGTCATTGAGGTTTGTGCCGCTTGCGCCCTTCCCCTTTGTTTGCGTCACTGATGTTTGTGCCCCTTCTCCCCTTCACCTTGTCTGGGGCATTGAGATTTGGGCCGCTTCTGCCCTTTTCCTTTGTCTGCGTCATTGATGTTTGTGCCGCTTCTTCCCTTCCACCTTGTCTACGTCATTGTTGTTTGGGCCGCTTCTGTCCTTCCCCTTTGTTTGCGTCATTGATGTTTGTGCCGCTTCTGCACTTTCCCTTTGTCCGCGTCATTGATGTTTGTGCCCTTCTGCCCTCCCCTTTGTCCGCGTTATTGAGGTTTGTGCCGCTTCTGCCCTTCCTCTTTGTCTGCGTCGTTGATTTTTGAGCCGCTTCTACCCTTTCCCTTTGTCTGCGTCGTTGATGTTTGTGCGGAATCTGCCCTTCCGCTAGTCTGCGTCATTTGTGGTTATGCCGCTTGTGCCCTTCCCCTTTGTTTGCGTCATTGATGTTTGTGCCGCATCTGCCCTTACCCTTGTCTGCGTCATTTAAGTTTTTGCCGCTTGTGCCCTTCCCTTTTGTTTGCGTCATTGATGTTTGTGCCGCATCTGCCCTTCCCCTTATCTGCGTCATTTATGTTTGTGCCGCTACTGTCCTTCCCCTTTGTCTGCGTCATCGATTTTTGTGCCGCTTCTTCCCTTCCATCTTGTCTACGTCATTGATGTTTGTGCCGCTTGTGCCCTTCCCCTTTGTTTGCGTAACTGATGTTTGTACCGCTTCTGCCCTTCCCCTTGTCTGCGTCATTTGTGTTTGTGCTGCTTCTGGCCTTCCCCTTTGTCTGCGTCATTGATGTTTGTGCCCCTTCTGTCCTTCCCCTTGTCTGCGTCATTGAGGTTTGTACCGCATCTTGCCCTTTCCCTTTTCTGCGTCATTTATGTTTGTGCCGCTTCTGCACGTTCCCTTGTCTGCGACACTGATGTTTGTGACACATCTGCCCTTCCCCTTGTCTGCGTCATTCATGTTTTTGTCGTTTCTGCCCTTCCTCTTTGTTTGCGTCATTGATGTTTGAGCCGCTTCTGCCCTTCCCCTTTGTTTGCGTCATTGATGTTTGTACCGCATCTGCCCTTCCCTTTGTCTGCGTCAATTATGTTTGTGTCGCTTCTGCACGTTCCCTTGTCTGCGACACTGATGTTTGTGACACATCTGCCCTTCCCCTTGTCTGCGTCATTCATGTTTTTGTCGCTTCACCCTTCCTCTTTGTTTACGTCATTGATGTTTGCGCCGCTTCTGCCCTTCCCCTATGTTTGCGTCATTGATGTTTGTGCCGCTTCTTCCCTTCCACCTTGTCTACGTCATTGATGTTTGTGCAGCTTCTGTCCTTCAACTTTGTTTGCGTCATTGATGTTTGTGCCGCTTCTGCACTTTCCTTTTGTCCGCGTCATTGATGTTTGTGCCGCTTCTGCCCTCCCCTTTGTTTGCGTCATTGATGTTTGTGCCCTTCTGCCCTCCCCTTTTCTGCGTCATTGATGTTTGTGCCGCTTCTGCCCTTACCCATTGTTTGCGTCATTGATGTTTGTGCCCCTTCTGCCCTCCCCCTTGTCTACGTCATTTAGGTTTCCGCCGTTTCTGCCCATCCCATTTGTCTGCGTCATTGATGTTTGTGCCCTTCTGCCCTTACCCTTGTCTGCGTCATTTATGTTTATGCCGCTTCTGTCCTACCCCTTTGTTTCCGTCATTGATGTTTGTGCCCCTTCTGCCCTTCCCCTTGTCTTTGTCATTGAGGTTTGTGCCGCTTCTGCCCTTCCTCTTTGTCTGCGTCGTTGAGTTTGTGCCGCTTCTGCCTTTTCCCTTTGTCTGCGTCGTTGATGTTTGTGCGGAAGCTGCCCTTCCGCTAGTCTGCGTCATTTGTGTTTATGCCGCTTGTGCCCTTCCCCTTTGTTTGCGTCATTGATGTTTGTGCCGCATCTGCCCTTACCCTTATCTGCGTCATTTATGTTTGTGCCGCTACTGTCCTTCCCCTTTGTCTGTGTCATCGATTTTTGTGCCGCTTCTTCCCTTCCATCTTGTCTACGTCATTGATGTTTGTGCCGCTTGTGCCCTTCCCCTTTGTTTGCGTAACTGATGTTTGTACCGCTTCTGCCCTTCCCCTTGTCTGCGTCATTTGTGTTTGTGCTGCTTCTGGCCTTCCCCTTTGTCTGCGTCATTGGTGTTTGTGCCCCTTCTGTCTTTCCCCTTGTCTGCGTCATTGAGGTTTGTACCGCATCTGCCCTTCCCCTTTTCTGCGTCATTTATGTTTGTGCCGCTTCTGCACGTTCCCTTGTCTGCGACACTGATGTTTGTGACACATCTGCCCTTCCCCTTGTCTGCGTCATTCATGTTTTTGTCGTTTCTGCCCTTCCTCTTTGTTTGCGTCATTGATGTTTGCGCCGCTTCTGCCCTTCCCCTTTGTTTGCGTCATTGATGTTTGTACCGCATATGCCCTTCCCCTTGTCTGCGTCATTTATGTTTGTGCCGCTTCTGCACTTTCCCTTGTCTGCGACACTGATGTTTGTGACACATCTGCCCTTCCCCTTGTCTGCGTCATTCATGTTTTTGTCGCTTCTCCCCTTCCTCTTTGTTTACGTCATCGATGTTTGCGCCGCTTCTGCCCTTCCCCTATGTTTGCGTCATTGATGTTTGTGCCGCTTCTTCCCATCCACCTTGTCTACGTCATTGGTGTTTGTGCAGCTTCTGTCCTTCCCCTTTGTTTGCGTCATTGATGTTTGTGCCGCTTCTGCCTTCCCTTTGTTTGCGTCATTGATGTTTGTGCCCTTCTGCCCTCCCCCTTTTCTGCGTCATTGATGTTTGTGCCGCTTCTGCCCTTACCCATTGTTTGCGTCATTGATGTTTGTGCCCCTTCTGCCCTCCCCCTTGTCTACGTCATTTAGGTTTGCGCCGTTTCTGCCCATCCCATTTGTCTGCGTCATTGATGTTTGTGCCCTTCTGCCCTTACCCTTGTCTGCGTTATTTATGTTTATGCCGCTTCTGTCCTACCCCTTTGTTTCCGTCATTGATGTTTGTGCCCCTTCTGCCCTTCCCCTTGTCTTTGTCATTGAGGTTTGTGCCGCTTCTGCCCTTCCTCTTTGTCTGCGTCGTTGAGTTTGTGCCGCTTCTGCCTTTTCCCTTTGTCTGCGTCGTTGATGTTTGTGCGGAATCTGCCCTTCCGCTACTATGCGTCATTTGTGTTTATGCCGCTTGTGCCCTTCCCCTTTGTTTGCGTCATTGATGTTTGTGCCGCATCTGCCCTTCCCCTTGTCTGCGTCATTTATGTTTCTGACGCTTATGCCCTTCCCTTTTGTTTGCGTCATTGATGTTTGTGCCGCATCTGCCCTTCCCCTTGTCTGCGTCATTTATGTTTGTGCCGCTTCTGTCCTTCCCCTTTGTCTGCGTCATCGATTTTTGTGCCGCTTCTTCCCTTCCATCTTGTCTACGTCATTGATGTGTGTGCCGCTTTTGCCCTTCCCCTTTGTTTGCGTCACTGATGTTTGTGCCGCTTCTACCCTTCCCCTTGTCTGCGTCATTTGTGTTTGTGCTGCTTCTGGCCTTCCCCTTTGTCTGCGTCATTGATGTTTGTGCCCCTTCAGCCCTTCCCCTTGTGTGCGTCATTGAGGTTTGTGCCGCTTGTGCCCATCCCGTTTGTTTGCGTCACTGATGTTTGTGCCCCTTCTGCCCTTCCCCTTGTCTGGGGCATTGAGGTTTGGGCCGCTTCTGCCCTTTCCCTTTGTCTGCGTCATTGATGTTTGTGCCGCTTCTTCCCTTCCACCTTGTCTACGTCATTTATGTTTGTGCCGCTTCTGTCCTTCCCCTTTGTCTGCGTCATAGAAGTTTTTGCCGCTTCTGCCCTTACCCTTGCCTGCGTCATTTATGTTTGTGCTGCTTCTGTCCTTCCCCTTTGTCTGCTTCATTGAATTTTGTGCCGCTTCATTCCTTCCATCTTGTCTAAGTCATTGTTGTTTGTTCCGCTTGTGCTCTTCCCCTTTGTTTGGTCACTGATGTTTGTGCCGCTTCTGCCCTTCCCCTTGGCTGCGTCATTTGTGTTTGTGCTGCTTCTGACCTTCCCCTTTGTCTGTGTCATTGATGTTTGTGCCCCTTCTGCCCTTCCCCTTTTCTGCGTCATTGAGGTTTGTGCCGCTTCTGTCCTTTCCCTTTGTCTGCGTCATTGATTTTTGTGCCGCTTCTTCCGTTCCATCTTGTCTACGTATTTGATATTTGTGCCGCTTGTGCCCTTCCCCTGTGTTTGCGTCACTAATGTTTGTGCCCCTTCTGACCTTCCCCTTGTCTGCGTCATTGATGTTTGTGCCGCTTCTTCCCTTCCACCTTGTCTACGTCATTGATGTTTGTGCCGCTTCTGTCCTTCCCCTTTGTCTGCGTCATTGATGTTTGTGCCGTTTCTGCCCTTCCCCTTGTCTGCATCATTTATGTTTGTGCTGCTTCTGACCTTCCCCTTTGTCTGCGTCATTGATGTTTGTGCCCCTTCTGCCCTTCCCCTTATCTGCGTCATTGAGATTTATGCCGCTTCTGTCCTTTCCCTTTGTTTGCGTTATTGATGTTTGTGCCCCTTTTGCCCTTCCCATTGTCTGCGTCATTGATGTTTGTGCCGCTTCTGCCCTTCCCCTTTGTTTGGGTCATTGACGTTTGTGCCCTTCTGCCCTCCTTTTTGTCCGCGTCATTGATGTTTGTACCGCATCTGCCCTTCCCCTTGTCTGCGTCATTTATGTTTGTGCCGCTTCTGCACGTTCCCTTGTCTGCGACATTGATGTTTGTGCCGCTTCTGCACGTTCCCTTGTCTGCGACACTGATGTTTGTGACACATCTGCCCTTCACCTTGTCTGCGTCATTTATGTTTTTGTCGCTTCTGCCCTTCCTCTTTTTTTGCGTCATTGATGTTTGCGCCGCTTCTGCCCTTCCCCTTTGTTTGCGTCATTGATGTTTGTGCCGCTTCTTCCCTTCCACCTTGTCTACGTCATTGATGTTTGTGCAGCTTCTGTCCTTCCCCTTTGTTTGCGTCATTGATGTTTGTGCCGCTTCTGCACTTTCCTTTTGTCAGCGTCATTGATGTTTGTGCCCTTCTGCCCTCCCCTTTTCTGCGTCATTGATGTTTGTGCCGCTTCTGCCCTTCCCCTTGTCTACGTCATTTAGGTTTGCGCCGTTTCTGCCCATCCCATTTGTCTGCGTCATTGATGTTTGTGCCCTTCTGTCCTTACCCTTGTCTGCGTCATTTATGTTTGTGCCGCTTCAGTCCTACCCCTTTGTTTCCGTCATTGATGTTTGTGCCCCTTCTGCCCTTCCCCTTGTCTTTGTCATTGAGGTTTGTGCCGCTTCTGCCCTTCCTCTTTGTCTGCGTCGTTGAGTTTGTGCCGCTTCTGCCTTTTCCCTTTGTCTGCGTCGTTGATGTTTGTGCGGAATCTGCCCTTCCGCTAGTCTGCGTCATTTTTGTTTATGCCGCTTGTGCCCTTCCCCTTTGTTTGCGTCATTGATGTTTGTGCCGCATCTGCCCTTCCCCTTGTCTGCGTCATTTATGTTTGTGACGCTTGTGCCCTTCCCTTTTGTTTGCGTCATTGATGTTTGTGCCGCATCTGCACTTCCCCTTGTCTGCGTCATTTATGTTTGTGCCGCTTCTGCCCTTCCCCTTTGTTTGCGTCACTGATGTTTGTGCCGCTTCTACCCTTCCCCTTATCTGCGTCATTTGTGTTTGTGCTGCTTCTGGCCTTCCCCTTTGTCTGCGTCATTGATGTTTGTGCCCCTTCTGCCCTTCCCCTTGTCTGCGTCATTGAGGTTTCTGCCGCTTGCGCCCTTCCCCTTTGTTTGCGTCACTGATGTTTGTGCCCCTTCTCCCCTTCCCCTTGTCTGGGGCATTGAGATTTGGGCCGCTTCTGCCCTTTTCCTTTGTCTGCGTCAATGATGTTTGTGCCGCTTCTTCCCTTCCACCTTGACTACGTCATTGTTGTTTGGGCCGCGTCTGTCCTTCCCCTTTGTTTGCGTCATTGATGTTTGTGCCGCTTCTGCACTTTCCCTTTGTCCGCGTCATTGATGTTTGTGCCCTTCTGCCCTCCCCTTTGTCCGCGTTATTGAGGTTTGTGCCGCTTCTGCCCTTCCCCTTTGTCTGCGTCGTTGATTTTTGAGCCGCTTCTACCCTTACCCTTGTCTGCGTCATTTATGTTTTTGCCGCTTGTGCCCTTCCCTTTTGTTTGCGTCATTGATGTTTGTGCCGCATCTGCCCTTCCCTTTATCTGCGTCATTTATGTTTGTGCCGCTACTGTCCTTCCCCTTTGTCTGCGTCATCGATTTTTGTGCCGCTTCTTCCCTTCCATCTTGTCTACGTCATTGATGTTTGTGCCGCTTGTGCCCTTCCCCTTTGTTTGCGTAACTGATGTTTGTACCGCTTCTGCCCTTCCCCTTGTCTGCGTCATTTGTGTTTATGCTGCTTCTGGCCTTCCCCTTTGTCTGCGTCATAGATGTTTGTGCCCCTTCTGTCCTTCCCCTTGTCTGCGTCATTGAGGTTTGTACCGCATCTGCCCTTCCCTTTGTCTGCGTCATTTATGTTTGTGCCGCTTCTGCACGTTCCCTTGTCTGCGACACTGATGTTTGTGACACATCTGCCCTTCCCCTTGTCTGCGTCATTTATGTTTTTGTCGCTTCTCCCCTTCCTCTTTGTTTACGTCATTGATGTTTGCGCCGCTTCTGCCCTTCCCCTATGTTTGCGTCATTGATGTTTGTGCCGCTTCTTCCCTTCCACCTTGTCTACGTCATTGATGTTTGTGCAGCTTCTGTCCTTCCCCTTTGTTTGCGTCATTGATGTTTGTGCCGTTTCTGCACTTTCCTTTTGTCCGCGTCATTGATGTTTGTGCCGCTTCTGCCCTCCCCTTTGTTTGCGTCGTTGATGTTTGTGCCCTTCTGCCCTCCCCCTTTTCTGCGTCATTGATGTTTGTGCCGCTTCTGCCCTTACCCATTGTTTGCGTCATTGATGTTTGTGCCCCTTCTGCCCTCCCCCTTGTCTACGTCATTTAGGTTTGCGCCGTTTCTGCCCATCCCATTTGTCTGCGTCATTGATGTTTGTGCCCTTCTGCCCTTACCCTTGTCTGCGTCATTTATGTTTATGCCGCTTCTGTCCTACCCCTTTGTTTCCGTCATTGATGTTTGTGCCCCTTATGCCTTTCCCCTTGTCTTTGTCATTGAGGTTTGTGCCGCTTCTGCCCTTCCTCTTTGTCTGCGTCGTTGAGTTTGTGCCGCTTCTGCCTTTTCCCTTTGTCTGCGTCGTTGATGTTTGTGCGGAATCTGCCCTTCCGCTAGTCTGCGTCATTTGTGTTTATGCCGCTTGTGCCCTTCCCCTTTGTTTGCGTCATTGATGTTTGTGCCGCATCTGCCCTTCCCCTTGTCTGCGTCATTTATGTTTGTGACGCTTATGCCCTTCCCTTTTGTTTGCGTCATTGATGTTTGTGCCGCATCTGCCCTTCCCCTTGTCTGCGTCATTTATGTTTGTGCCGCTTCTGTCCTTCCCCTTTGTCTGCGTCACCGATTTTTGTGCCGCTTCTTCCCTTCCATCTTGTCTACGTCATTGATGTTTGTGCCGCTTGTGCCCTTCCCCTTTGTTTGCGTCACTGATGTTTGTGCCGCTTCTACCCTTCCCCTTGTCTGCGTCATTTGTGTTTGTGCTGCTTCTGGCCTTCCCCTTTGTCTGCGTCATTGATGTTTGTGCCCCTTCTGCCCTTCCCCTTTTCTGCGTCATTTATGTTTGTGCCGCTTCTGCACGTTCCCTTGTCTGCGACACTGATGTTTGTGACAAATCTGCCCTTCCCCTTGTCTGCGTCATTCATGTTTTTGTCGCTTCTGTCCTTCCCCTTTGTCTGCGTCATTGAATTTTGTGCCGCTTCATTCCTTCCATCTTGTCTAAGTCACTGTTGTTTGTTCCGCTTGTGCCCTTCCCCTTTGTTTGCGTCACTGATGTTTGTGCCGCTTCTGCCCTTCCCCTTGTCTGCGTCATTTGTGTTTGTGCTGCTTCTGACCTTCCCCTTTGTCTGTGTCATTCATGTTTGTGCCCCTTCTGCCCTTCCCCTTTTCTGCGTCTTTGAGGTTTGTGCCGCTTCTGTCCTTTCCCTTTGTCTGCGTCATTGATTTTTGTGCCGCTTCTTCCGTTCCATCTTGTCTACGTATTTGATGTTTGTGCCGCTTGTGCCCTTCCCCTGTGTTTGCGTCACTAATGTTTGTGCCCCTTCTGCCCTTCCCCTTGTCTGCGTCATTGATGTTTGTGCCGCTTCTTCCCTTCCACCTTGTCTACGTCATTGATGTTTGTGCCGCTTCTGTCCTTCCCCTTTGTCTGCGTCATTGATGTTTGTTCCGTTTCTGCCCTTCCCCTTGTGTGCGTCATTTATGTTTGTGCTGCTTCTGACCTTCCCCTTTGTCTGCGTCATTGATGTTTGTGCCCCTTCTACCCTTCCCCTTGTCTGCGTCATTGAGGTTTGTGCCGCTTCTGTCCTATCCCTTTGTTTGCATTATTGATGTTTGTGCCCCTTTTGCCCTTCCCATTGTCTGCGTCATTGATGTTTGTGCCGCTTCTGCCCTTCCCCTTTGTTTGGGTCATTGATGTTTGTGCCCTTCTGCCCTCCTTTTTGTCCACGTCATTGATGTATGTACCGCATCTGCCCTTCCCCTTGTCTGCGACATTTATGTTTGTGACACACCTGCCTTTCCCCTTGTCTGCGTCATTTATGTTTGTGCCGCTTCTGCCCTTCCTCTTTGTTTGCGTCATTGATGTTTGCGCCGCTTCTGCCCTTCCCCTTTGTTTGCGTCATTGATGTTTGTGCCGCTTCTTCCCTTCCATCTTGTCTACGTCATTGATGTTTGTGCCGCTTGTGCCCTTCCCCTGTGTTTGCGTCATTGATGTTTTCGCCGCTTCTAACCTTCCCCTTTTTCTGTGTCATTGATGTTTTTGCCCCTTCTGCCCTTCCCCTTTTCTGCGCCATTGAGGTTTGTGCCGCTTCTGTCCTTTCCCTTTGTCTGCGTCATTGATTTTTGTGCCGCTTCTTCCCTTCCATCTTGTCTACGTCTTTTATGTTTGTGCCGCTTGTGCCCTTCCCCTGTGTTTGCGTCACTGATGTTTGTGCCCCTTCTGCCCTTCCCCTTGTCTGCGTCATTGATGTTTGTGCCGCTTCTTCCCTTCCACCTTGTCTACGTCATTGATGTTTGTGCCGCTTCTGTCCTTCCCCTTTGTCTGCGTCATTGATGTTTGTGCCGTTTCTGCCTTCCCCTTGTCGGCGTCAGTTATGTTTGTGCTGCTTCTGACCTTCCCCTTTGTCTTCGTCATTGACGTTTGTGCCCCTTCTGCCCTTCCCCTTGTCTGCGTCATTGAGGTTTGTGCCGCTTCTGTCCTTTCCCTTTGTTTGCGTTATTGATGTTTGCGCCCCTTTTGCCCTTTCCCTTTCTGCGTCATTGATGTTTGTGCCGCTTCTGCCCTTCCCCTTTGTTTGCGTCATTGATGTTTGTGCCCTTCTGCCCTCCCTTTTTTCCGCGTCATTGATGTTTGTACCGCATCTGCCATTCCCCTTGTCTGCGTCATTTATGTTTGTGCCGCTTCTGCACGTTCCCTTGTCTGCGACATTGATGATTGTGACACATCTGCCCTTCCCCTTGTCTGCGTCATTTATGTTTGTGCCGCTTCTGCTTTTCCTCTTTGTTTGCGTCATTGATGTTTGCGCCGCTTCTGTCCTTCCCCTTTGTTTGCGTCATTGATGTTTGTGCCGCTTCTTCCCTTCCACCTTGTCTACGTCATTGATGTTTGTGCAGCTTCTGTCCTTCCCCTTTGTTTGCGTCATTGATATTTGTGCCGCTTCTGCACTTTCCTTTTGTCCGCTTCATTGATGTTTGTGCCGCTTCTGCCCTCCCCTTTGTTTGCGTCATTGATGTTTGTCCCCTTCTGCCCTCCCTCTTTCCTGCGTCATTGATGTTTGAGCCGCTTCTGCCCTTCCCCATTGTTTGCCTCATTGAAGTTTGTGCCCCTTCTGCCTTTCCCCTTGTCTACGTCATTGAGGTTTGCGCCGTTTCTGCCAATCCCATTTGTCTGCGTCATTGATGTTTGTGCCCTTCTGCCCTTACCATTGTCTGCGTCATTTATGTTTGTGCCGCTTCTGTCCTACCCCTTTGTTTCCGTCATTGATGTTTGTGCCCCTTCTGCCCTTCCCCTTTTCTGTGTCATTGAGGTTTGTGCCGCTTTTGCCCTTCCTCTTTGTCTGCGTCGTTGATTTTTGAGCCGCTTCTGCCCTTTCACTTTGTCTGCGTCGTTGAGTTTGTGCCGCTTCTGCCCTTTCCCTTTGTCTGCGTCGTTGATGTTTGTGCGGAATCTGCACTTCCGCTAGTCTGCGTCATTTGTGTTTATGCCGCTTGTACCCTTCCCCTTTGTTTGCGTCATTGATGTTTGTGCCGCATCTGCCCTTCCCCTTGTCTGCGTCATTTATGTGTGTGCCGCTTGTGCCCTTCCCTTTTGTTTGCGTCATTGATGTTTGTGCCGCATCTGCCCTTCCCCTTGTCTGCGTCATTTATATTTGTGCCGCTTCTGTCCTTCCCCTTTGTCTGCGTCATCGATTTTTTTGCCGCTTCTTCCCTTCCATCTTGTCTACGTCATTGATGTTTGTGCCGCTTGTGCCCTTCCCCTTTGTTTGCGTCACTGATGTTTGTGCCGCTTCTGCCCTTCCCCTTGTCTGCGTCATTTGTGTTTGTTCTGCTTCTGGCCTTCCCCTTTGTCTGCGTCATTGATGTTTGTGCCCCTTCTGACCTTCCCCTTGTCTGCGTCATTGAGGTTTGTGCCGCTTGTGCCCTTCCCCTTTGTTTGCGTCACTGATGTTTGTGCCCCTTCTGCCCTTCCCCTTGTCTGCGGCATTGAGGTTTGGGCCGCTTATGCCCTTTCCCTTTGTCTGCGTCATTGATGTTTGTGCCGCTTCTTCCCTTCCACCTTGTCTACGTCATTTATGTTTGTGCCGCTTCTGTCCTTCCCCTTTGTCTGCGTCATTGAAGTTTTTGCCGCTTCTGTCCTTCCCCTTGTCTGCGTCATTCATGTTTGTGCTGCTTCTGTCCTTCCCCTTTGTCTGCGTCATTGATTTTTGTGTCGCTTCATCCCTTCCATCTTGTCTACGTCATTGTTGTTTGTGCCGCTTTTGCTCTTCCCCTTTGTTTGCATCACTGATGTTTGTGCCGCTTCTGCCCTTCCCCTTTTCTGCGTCATTGAGGTTTGTGCCGCTTCTGTCCTTTCCCTTTGTCTGCGTCATTGATTTTTGTGCCGCTTCTTCCCTTCCATCTTGTCTACGTCTTTGATGTTTGTGACGCTTGTGCACTTCCCCTGTGTTTGCGTCACTGATGTTTGTGCCCCTTCTGCCCTTCCCATTGTCTGCGTCATTGATGTTTGTGCCGCTTCTTCCCTTCCACCTTGTCTACGTCATTGATCTTTGTGCCGCTTCTGTCCTTCCCCTTTGTCTGCGTCATTGATGTTTGTGCCGTTTCTGCCCTTCCCCTTGTCTGCGTCATTTATGTTTGTGCTGCTTCTGACCTTCCCCTTTGTTTGCGTCATTGATGTGTGTGCCCCTTGTGCCGTTCCCCTTGTCTGCATCATTGAGGATTGTGCCGCTTCTGTCCTTTCCCTTTGTTTGCGTTATTGATGTTTGTGCCCCTTTTGCCCTTCCCCTTGTCTGCGTCATTCATGTTGATGCCGTTCTGCCCTTCCCCTTTGTTTGCATCATTGATGTTTGTGCCCTTCTGCCCTCCCCTTTGTCCGCGTCATTGATGTTTGTGCCGCTTCTGCCCTTCCCCACTGTTTGCGTCATTGATATTTGTGCCCTTCTGCCCTCCCCCTTGTCTGCGTCATTGAGGTTTGTGCCGCTTCTGCCCTTCCCCTTTGTTTGCGTCATTGATGTTTGTGCCGCTTCTGCCCTCCCCCTTTGTCAGCGTCATTGATGTTTGTGCCGCTTCTGCTCTTCCCCTTTGTTTGCGTCATTGATTTTTGTGCCCTTTGCACCCCCCTTGTCTGCGTCATTGCGGTTTGTGCCGCTTCTGCCTTTCCCCTTTTGTTTGCGTCATTGATGTTTGTGCCGCTTCTGCCCTCCCCCTTTGTCAGCGTCATTGATGCTTGTGCCGCTTCTGCCCTTTCTCTTTGTCTGCTTCATTGTTGTTTGTTCTGTTTTGCCCTTCCCCTTTGTCTGTGTCGATGATGGCTTCTGCCCTCTTTGCTAATTTCCATACATCCTTCCTTACCAAGTGGCCTGCCCATTTCATTCGGCTTCTCAGCAATCCTCCAGCCACGATGCATAATAATCCAACACCTTTCCTTGTGTTGTTCATCTGTCTACCATATTTGTTCTTGTCATTCTTCTTTGATGTTGTTGTAACAAATGTGCATGTTTTGTTGTTGCTTTGCTGGTTGCCACTGTCTCCAGACCATGCAGGCATGACGGTGAAACACACACTCTCAGACCTCAGTACTTTCCCAGTCAACTTTTTAGTAAAACACTTCTTGTCCATCATGACTCCTACCTTTCTCCAAACATTCGCGCCCACCTGTATCTGTTGTCGCACCTCTAATTCTGAATGGCCATGGTTATGTGACATATGTTATATATATATATATATATATAATAAATATATGTGTGTGTGTGTGTGTGTATGTGTGTGTGGGGGGGGGGCAAAGTGAACGTTGGCTTGAGACAGAGGAGTGCACTGGGCCCACTACTGTTCATTGCAGTGATGGAACTGATAAATAGAAATACCAGTACGAAAGATATTCTCCAGAAACTACTGTATGCAGACGATCTAGTGGTGTAGCGGACGGGGAAGCGGATTTACAGTAACAACTGATATATTGGAAGTATATCTTCAGCAAACACGGATTGAACGTGAATTTTGATAAGACAGAGGTGCTGTGTGTTGGGCAAGAAAGCAAAGAGCTGGAAATGTACCTGTAAGGGAAGAAATAAAACAAAGAGACAGTTTTATATACCTGGGCAGAGTGTCATGTGGGGATGGCTCCTCAATGACGAAATTCGCTGAATACAAGCTTGGATGAATGCATGGAGGAAAGTAGAAGATGTGGTATGAGACAGGCACATATAGCGAAAATTCAAGGGAAAGGTACTATTCACATGTGTCACACCAGCCTACCTTTATTGCCTAGAAACTATAGCAGTGACAGAGAAACACAGGAGAGGGTACAAGTGTGCGAAAACCATTGGGTCAGGAGAATTGCGGGGGTAAAGATAATACATAACCGAAGAGTGGAAGATCTGACATAGGATGTTGGTGTGAACAAACTTTACAAGAAGAAGTTGGTGAGAAGTCGGTTGTAGTGGGCAGGATAATTGGAGCGAATGGGAGAAGAACGGAAAGAAGACGAGGGCGAACGAAACTGAGGTGGGAGGATTGCGTGAAGAGAGACCTGGGGGGATGAGAAGGGGAATGGAGAAGAAGATCAAAAGACTAAGGAGAATGGAGAAAGGTGGTAGAGAATATAGTGCAAGTGCAATGAGGAGGAAGAGATAAAAAAGCAAAATGTCGACGTATCCAAGCCAGCGTCACCCTTGAAGGATGAGGGAACGATGAGAAGAACAACACACACACGCACACACACACACACACACACACACACACACACACACACACACACACACACACACACACACACACCCAAACATATATATATATATAATGAACCAAGGAGGACGCACTCTTTGTTCACTGGTAAGTTATGATACTTTTCTATCATGAAATTGTGGTCGAATTGTTAAATATTTAGTGCACTGAAACATAAAGTACTGGTATACGCCTTTGTAAGAATTTAATCAAAGGTAGTGGTATGGTTTTACTGCTTAGACACTTTGTATTGTTTTCCAAGATACATATATATATATATATATATATACAAATGGCTGATATGTTCAATGTTCACGTTTTGTAGTATAGGACTCACATTTTCAAAAAAATACGTTTTTGTTTATGTGTCAGCATCATATTTCCATAAATTAATCAATCAATGTGATTTTCCAAGATAAAGAATTTTTGATTTTCTTCTATGTTGACTGGGTAATTTATGTATTGTCGTGGTCCTATATGTGACGTCATTCCACCCATCTCTTTCTATTGTAAATGGAACCGCATTAAAAGTTAAATCTATAATATGACAAATTCGTTATTAATTCAGGCAGTAAATTGGCCATAGCTTGTGGTGTTCTAGAATTGTGTAATTTAACAGCAATACTGATCGGCGTCAATTTATTAAAGGTGTAAGTTTTGTAGAAACATTCCATTCATCAGAAACAATACACAGTGCATTATGCATCATATAACCCGTATTTCTATTTACTAAAAAGTGCTTACGGTGAAATGCATATACGTCGATACAGCCTCTGTTGAGAGTGTCCATTATTGTTTTCTTACTATTGCAATAATATAATATTCACGAATTCACTGTGCTACACCATTACTTATATAACTTTCATGATTAATCGTATTCGTTTCAAATTTCATTTCTCCTAGTCTACGCACTGTTACCATTTTACACAATACGCACCGCTAAGAAAGCCCGAGCCGATTTCTTTGCCGTCGAAGTACACTTTTACCCAGCCCACTTCTGTCACTCGGTCGATTTGTACGATGATCACTACGTGGCGCCACTCACTCGATTGCGTTGTCTGTGATGCCGACCCTGAAGAACATAAAAGACCAGCGCTCCCGTTTCTAAATATTATAACAATATCAATAATAAATAATAAAAACACCAAATAATAAAACAAGCTACAAGAAAAACTAGAATGACGACATTAACAACATCAACAACATTAATAACATTACTAATAACAGTGATGAAAAGCTAACTGTGGTGGAGCTTGCGTATGTATATATAGGCCTATACATAATGTTTATCTTAACGATCTTCTATTTGACGACTTTCACTTCAGGCGCCAAACTTTCAGGTGTTAATCTACGTCTCCACGAATGAATCGCAACGACTTTATCATGTATTATATCAGTAGTTGTGTTTATACAATTCAGTCTACTCAAATACCCAATCCAACCATATAAATTATAACAGATCACCGTTCTGGATTTCGTTGCGTAATCCAATCCATTCTTTTTCCTGATCCTTCCTTCCAGTTAACGCTCAGAATAAATTGTGATCTGAAAGTATACGAAAGATAAGCTAACATGACATATTTCAATTTAATTAGCTTACAATTATGGAAAGTGTTTATGCAAACTAGTTAAAGACAATCCGAAAAACGATCGCAATTCCGCGCAATGGACGTGTTTAAATATGTATGGGGAATCCATGCACACTTAAATATTGTGCTTTAATGCATCGCCGCTACGGCGCAGACTAGCACAAGCTTATAGCGTTATTAGGCGCAGCCAACAAAACATATATAAAACGTCACCTCGAAAGTGCTGGATACGCAGTCTCCATTCCTGGCGAGCAAGGGCATGGAACCAACATTGTCTCTTCGCTTGAACCAGAGACTAATGGATAAACCGTAGAAGGCGTTGTGCGTAAAAACGGAATCTCGATGTTGGTCGAACATCTGAAGACTCCGCAATTGCCCGACACTCCACAATTGCGTTTTCCGCGGACCTAGTAGTTGTCCAGGTAGACGTCCTTGGTCAGGACCACGTCTCCCTTCCAGTCAACTACGTCCCAGGTAAGACACACAAACCCGTTCAGGCCAACATGGCCTAAACTTGTGGGATATTACTCGGCCATGTCTACTATATATGGTCGATATATAAATTTGTTCAACGTGTAATCGCCTACTGTTTCAAACTGTATAATTTAATTGGAAGGGTGTTGGACAAGACCAATGTGAAACAAATTGTCTGCAATAGGAAGTCCGGAAGTTCATGACAGAGGCGAGGGAACCAGGTTTTTTTGTGGGGGCTGGATATAGTATTAGACCCCCAACATTTAGGGAAGGGGTGTTAATTTTAGGGTGTAAATGTTTGGGTTGGAGGGCTAGAGATAGCCCCCCAATATTTAGGGAATGGGATGCATTTTTGAAGGATTATGCTGTGAAGGTGTTTGTTGAGCCTTAAGCGCGACAGGTGCCTGGCACTGAAGGTCCTGCTCACCACACCCAATATTATTTTCGTTCCGGCGCCTAAATATGATGTTGTCGTTGATAAATTGTGTCAGCAATTATGGCGTTCGTTTTATGTCGTGCATTGAGAGATAATCAACAAAACGTCCACACGCACACAAACACGCACACGCACACGCACAGAAACACACACACACACACACACAGAAACATACACGCACATACAAGCACGCACACTCATGCGCACACACGCTCAAACACACGTACACAAAGACATGCGCGCGCACAAACACACACACACATATGCACACTTAAACACAATCGTACAACAGACACACACATGCAGATCCATTATTGCATATATACATAAATAAACATACTAGAGGCAACATTTTAATTTATTATTATGTGCACTTTCGCGTGGCAGACGTGATGTAATTCGCGTCTGTTTCGCTTGTGCCATTCCGCACGATATATACCATCACAGTTCTTTGTAGAAGTGGAATAAATATATATAAAAATAAATAAATAAAAATATTTAAATGAATAGATACATGAATAATTAAAATGTCCATATGATATAAACATATATAAAATAATCGTTAAAAAGTCAGTAGAAATTGCACTAAAAAGTTATAAAAATGTAAATAAATAATTTAAAATGGTCAATTCTATGGATTCATATGGTGCTTTCTTATTTTGAAATGGCTAGCCCCAATTGTCGCCACTGTTCACGGTCGAGTGCGCGCAGAGCGTCGACATCGGCACGGCAACGTAGCGTACGGCCTATGCGACCCATGTATGTCGTGACACCTGTGTCCACGGCGAAATAGTTGTCGATCGCTCGCTGAGCGGGTGCATCGGGGTGCATACGGAGCACGTGCCCGAATAGACTCCATCTTGCAGTTATGACAGCTTCGCTGATGGGACGGCATCGGCAACGGTGGTACAGTGCCTCGTTGGAAATGCGATGTGGCCAACATGTGCCGATGATCTGGCGTAGATGACGACGGTGGTACGCATCCAGATGATCTAGTTCTGATTTCGTGAGTCCCCATGTACCCATGTTGTACGTCAGCACGGGCACAACGAAGGATGCGTATAGCCGTAGCCGCAGCTGTAGAGAGATCTGTGATCGCCTGAACCACAGTGTCCACAGCTTGCGGAAGGCGACGTTGGCCAGCTGCTTTCGGCGAGCGACGTCTTCGGCTTCACCGAGGAGCGATCCAAGCTTGCGTGTCATACGCCACTCTTCCTGAATGCGGTCAGCGTGTCGGCTGATACTTGTTCGTTCTGTTTTCGACGCGTTGATCGTCAGCGACCACTCCGCCAAGCAAGCTGGCGCGATGCGCTCGATCTCGTCGAGGAACGAACGAGAAGAGCTGACGAAGTCCGTGTCGTCAGCGTACTCGACGTCTAGCGGTAGGGTGGCATCGGCTGGTGGACGTGTCGGGAGGCGCGAACGAAGGTCACGGAGTGCCGCTTCGAGGTACACAATGAATAACACCGGGCTGAGGCTGTCGCCTTGCGGCGTCCCGATGGATGTGGTGAATGACTGACAATCGCCTGTTGAGAGACGCGGCTCGAGCGACGTGGCGGCGAGTAGGAAGCGAATCAGAATCGGTATGCCGTCTTGCCCGCTGGCTCGGCCGCTGTTCAATTTCCCGATCGCTCGCTTGACTTCTTCTGTTGTGATTGGGTCTGCCAGTCGCGATGGTCTTCCGGTGAAAGCAGGCAGTTCTTTTATAGCTTCGTCGCTGAACTGGCGACTAAAATGTTCGGTGACCCGCGCGTTCAGTTCGGCTTTGTTACAGATAACGCCTCCAGCGTCGTCGTGGATCGTTAGCTTGACGGCAGGTTTCCTCGTCATTTCATGAACGGCACGAAACATTTTTGCGCCATCGTGGAGACGTTCAACTTCTGACGCTAGCCTGTCTAGTCTCGCTGAGGCGTTATCGCGAGCTTTTCGGCGCATAGCATGCAAGATTGTGTTGCGCTGGCGCTTCAGTTTGCACCGGCGGATAGCGTTTGGAGTGTTCTGCAGCCATAGTTTCAACTTGCGTTGTTCCTCTGACATTGCCGCCATTTCAACACAGTGTGGGACACCTCGTCTGGCCGCCGGGGCGGTCCGACCAATGGTCAGTTCTGCCGCCGACTTCAGAACATGTTCTATCGTGTTCCATCTCGAACTAGCTGACGTGTTCGTATTGACTTCCGATATTGCTTCCGACACGACGTCACGAAACCGTGCGCGGAAGGGATCGCTGGCCAGCAACTCGGTGTTGTAGCGAACGTGTTTCGCCGAGCGCAACTTCTCGATTCGACCCCAAACGTTGAACATTTGCCTGAGGTCGAGCTTTGCGACGAGCAGACGGTGGTCGGTATCGAGTTAAGTGCCGGCGTATGATCGGGAGTCTGTCAAGAGCTTTTTGTGTGTCTGTCGGCAGATGACAAAATCGATCACATTGTATATGGGTACAGTGTGACCTGTCGTCACATCGCGGCGCTGTCCTTGCCATGTTGTTTTGTGACGAGCGGCGTGTTGGAATGCAGTGTTGCAGACAAACATTTTAATATGTAGACGTATTTAATATACTTACCACTGATCTCAGTAAAAGCAATGACGCCGAAAGTTAGTACAACCCGAGTCCAGAACACAATTTTTATTAAGTAGGTTCCTAGAAAGATGCATATGACAAGTTCACGAAACAGTCATTATTTAGTTTAACAATATTGAACTATATTTAACAAGAACACCAACAAGATACTTTATGTAATATGGCAAGTGAACAAGAAAGCCTTTACTCTATCTGTATTAAAACCTTATATTTATCTGCGAATTTTCCTCCTTTCTGAAGTATATGTCGATCTTGTTTAATACATTAGTTACGCTGCTTACATTCACGTAATTCTTTTGGCAAACATATATGATAAGATGGCCAACTCACTCACGTTTGGACATTTTATGGATTACCCCGTGTAGTGATCTTTGTGCACAGCATCCATTCACTTACGTATTGTGACACGATAATACCCAGTATCAAGCATAGTAAGATGAATAGGTACAGTTGGACGAAGAGTATGCAATATACAATAAAACAGATGGTGGAATGACAGAAGCCTTTATATGTTGCTTATGTGCACTTCGAATAGTTGGTTGACGCCATACACAAAAGGAGCCTTTGAAAAACCGTGCAGTGCTATTGAGTGCAAAACAACATAATCAATATTTTTCAGATCTTATACAAATTAAAGTATAAACATGTTTTAATCTCAGAAGTGTCGCGATGACAATGTAAAGTAATATCCAAACGTTATCAATACGTAATACAAAATGATACCCGACGTTACTCACATTTGGCGGCTAACGTACTGTTGTTTAGTTACATATACACTTGCCTTCACACCGCAGTCTTCGATGACGAGTGACTGCAGTCTCGTTGGCCTTTGTTATACAGGCGTTGTTTCCACAAATACCTATCTCATTAACGCAAACATTGGACCTAGGGCGTATTCTGCTGCTGCACCAAATCTTTGGAATATGCTCCCTCTTAGTACTAAATCAGTTGAAAATATTACAAAATTCTGTCGCTTATCCACCAGAGCTCCGTAGCGCCTTGACCCATCTGTTGGCAACTGGAATATTGCTTATGGATTTTGAGATTGACGTATCCTTTTGTCTTGATTCGCCTCTGAGCTTGATTTCCAAGGATTTAGGGGTAATAGAAATTATATTATTTTTATTTTTAATAAAGCAACAACAACATCATATGTTATATAAACGTTTTATTAAAATTTAACTTCATAAAAATATATAGCCTGCTGTACATAGTAAAAAAGGAACATGACAGTACGACAGGTAAGATATCATGTGGGTTTTATATTGCCCAAAAAAACAATGCTAATCATTCAATATGTTTTTCTTTGTACGCTATATTTCGCCTAATTAATCAAAGTATTCGATTTCCCTTTGAAGCTGCAATTCCGCACTGCTTTGAAATCTTCATATCAGCAATAAAGCTTAACCCTAAGTCCTTTTCTTTTACAATAGTACTTAGTACAATACACCCATTGTATGTTCATTGTGTATTCTTCGTTCCCATGTCCTGTGTGGAAGCATCTACATTTCCTAAAATTGAACAACATTTACAACATTTCAGACCATTTGATCAACCTCCATAAGTTTTAATCCTTCTAAACGTGTTTGTATCATATGCAAATTTCAACACCTTGCTTATTGTATCATCGCCAAATAGTTTATATAAATTAAGAATAATATATGTCCCAGTACTGCTCCCTGTGGTACCCCACTCAAAACTGATTTCCAGTTTGATGCCACCCCATCAACAACTACCCACTGTCTTCTGTCAATCAGCCAATTCTATATCCAATTAATTAAACCATTTCCTATGTCATTGGCCTTTCGTATAAGCAGTAATCTTTGATGTGGCACTTTGTCGAAAGCTTTTTGAAAATGTAAGTAGATGATTTCTACTGGTGATCCCTCGTCTACCCACTTGTTGATATCTTCCAAAAACATAACATATTTGATAAGCATGACCTCGCTTTAAAAAAAACATGATAAGACGGATTTATCAAGTTATGTTTACCAAGAAAAACTTTTTCATTTGTTTGTACATAATTTTTCTAATGGCTTCTTTTGATAAATGTTTCTTTTTGGACATTTTCTCTTTTTTAAGGGAAGAAATTAATCGACGGTGCACTCAATTTCACGCTTTAAGATATTCCAGCATTCTGTTACTGTTGCTGTCTTATTCTTAGTGTGTTATTCCAGTCTTTCTTTGCTAAATATTCCCACATATCCTTATATCTTCCTTTGTAGACATTTCTCCTGTACTGCTTTTTATTATTCCTTTCTGATTTTATTTTAATGGTAAAATATATCTGGTTGTGATCACTACTCCCCAGTGCCACAATCTTGTACTTAAACTAAAATCGTCCGGTCCACACACCCCTTACTGTGTAGAGATTTCCATTGTATATGACCATGGTTATAATCCCCCATTACAATACAGTCCAGATTGCTGACTTTCCTTTAGCGTTTTGTACTTTTTTATTACCTTCTATGCTTATGTGTGGATTTCGATAAACTACCCAAACCGTTATCGTTGATATTCTGGTAACTATGTTAAATAAAAAAGCTTCTTCGCAATCTGCTTCTCTTTCTAATGTTATTTCATAAGCCTGGATAGTTTCTTTAATATATAAAATAACTCTGGTACTGGCAGTGAACTAATACCTTCTCCGGTAAACACCGAACTAAAATACTCATTCAGGTCTTCTGCCATTAAAAATCCCTCTGATATTATATTTCCAGCACTACCTTATAGAGGACCGACCTTATCCTGAACTTTCTGTTTGCTTCGAACATACGCATACACACTCTTGCTCTCATATTTTATATTGCAAGCTAATTGTGTTTATAGCTTCTCTTTGACTTTCTAATTTAAGCTGTTGCTTCTTTCTAAATGTTGTAGTCTTCATCATTTCCAGCACGTCTGTATGACTTCCACATCATTTGTTTGTACTTAATTTTTGTAATGGCTTCTTTCGATAAGTGTTCCTTTATGGACCGTTTCCCTTGTTTTTCAAGGAAATAAATTCATCGATGATGCACTCAGTTTCATTCAAAGATATTCCAGGATTCTGTTGCTGTCTTAGTTTTCAGTGTGTTATATCTCTGCTACATATTTCCTCATGTCCTTTTATCTTCCTGTGTAGACATTTCTCCGGTTTTGCTTTTTACTATTGCTTTCTGATTTTATTTTGATGGTAAAATGTGTCTGGTTGTGATCACTACTCCCCAGTGGCTCACATATCTTGACATTGTCAACTAATTAATTTTGTGACGACAAAACTATGTCTAACACATTTTAAACCCTAACTAACCATACTCTGTAGATATTTCCATTGTATATGCCCTTGATTAATATCCCCCATAATAACACAGTCCCGTTTGTTCACTTCCCTTGTGGCGTTAAAATATGTCCACCTCCTGTTCTTCCTATTCTATATTTCTTAAACATTACATATCCTGTCAGTCCCAATTCGGCATCTGATATATCGATGGTGGCCGATAATTATTCCTATTATGTGAGGGTCAATATCTTCTACCATAATGTTTAGGTCATTTATTTTGTTTACCATACTCCTTGCATTTAAACAAACAAATTTATATCCAGCTTCAGAACATATTTCCAGGCTGTCGTTTCCTGATTTATGTGTGCTGTCTTTATCTATGTTTCCAGTTCCAGGCTTCTCTGTGAATCCCTCCTGCGCATCTAGTGTAAATAAATGTAACCAGTCCCACAGATCGCAGCTGGTTCTCTGAGAAAATTACTGCTCCCTTTCCACTTAGTTGGAGGCCATTTCTCAAGAGCCCCCTCTCATTCACACATCTGCTCAACTACTTCATTGATCGCCATCATTTTACAGTTTCTATATGTTGGCTCCTTCTTCCCATTACAGGCAAAATTCCTGAGAGAATAATTTGTTCAACTCTTCAACTTTCTTCAACTTTCTCACTAACTGTCTTTTCTTAAGTACTATCCAAGTGGTTCCCTCCCTGTCTGCATTATTTGTCCCTACATGTACTAGTATAGTCCATTCCACGCCATGCCCCAATAACATCTCTATCCTTTCAGTGACATGCTCTATCCTAGCCCCCGGTAGACAAATAACGACGTCCTCCCCTTCGCTTAGTGTATTATCTGTCTTTCTCAGATAAGATTCGCCCATGAACACCCTCTCTTTTCTCATTTCCCCCTCAATCACTTCCTCAGAATAGCTCTTTCTCCGGTTTGCGTCTGTCTCGTTGTTGTCTATCCCCCTTGTCTATCCCCCCTTCGTCTTCTCTTCTGTCGCATTCTCTTCCGTCCAATTCTTTCCTGTCGCTTTTTCTCTTGTCCCCTTTTCCTCCTGTCATATTCTCTTCTAGCACATTTAATCTCAACTACTTTCGTCCCTTCATCTTTCCTCCCATCACATTTTCCTTCTCTTCTCCGGTCACTTTTCCCCTCCTACCTCCTTCTCTACGGTCACTTTCTCCCCATTCTCCTTCACGCCTGTCACGTGTTCTGTCTTTTGCTGAACATTCTGTCTTCTTTCATCTGTCTTCTTCCAAGTCTTCTGTTTCACAGTCTTACCAACTGCCTCTGTGATGTACTCTTCACCACCTTTTGATCTATCCCCATTGACCCGTTTTCTTTTGCTTTGCCGAATGCTTTTCCTGCGTCCCTCTCTCGTCTTTCCATTTCTTTGTTCCTTCACACCTGTCACCTTCCCTCTTCTCAGACCCCTTTCTTCAGTCTCCGTGTCACAACTCTGCTCCTTCTGTGTCGTAGTATTATCAACTCTCTCCGTGTCATCCCTCGCTGTTCCGTCTATTTCCATATTGAGTCTCACCTCCATCTTCTTCACGATATCCGCCAAGTTAAACACCTCCTTTATCAGACATTTCACCCTCAAAAATCCCATACACCGAAACGTGAATCCGTCTTCTTTGATCTCTGTCCATGATGTTGGACAGCCAGACAACGCAAAATCCACACTGCTCTGACAGTCGTTGCAAACAAAGTGTTGTTTTGCCCTGAGTCGCCGTTTGCAAGGTGCCATATCAGAATTATTTATATTAAAAATAGTTTTTATAAAGTGTTTAAAAAGACTTTTCTGTGTACAATTTACACCATATTGTTGTGGTTATAGTTAGTTATATTTGTTAACACAGAGTGACACACCGTGTCTTACGTGTCTTACGATGTACTCTCTTTGCCGAAGTTCTAATATTTTTTATAAAACATATCAACTTGTATCGGATCCTTTAAATCCATCATTATTCAATAAGAAATTCGGTGTTTGCATAAACATGGGTTAATACTATCAAATGTATGGTATGGTACTTAGGGAATATCACATATCTCGTCGATTTGATGGAAACTAATCAATGGTTAGATATATTGGGATATGTTATTATAATGTTAAATCAATGTCTTTGGGCACAGGAAACACTACTGTCAAACAAGCTTTCGTCATTCTACTCAGAACGAGCATGACCGTTGGCGGTGTGATCGCTTTCGTTCTTGACAACATTATTCCATGTATGTTGTTGAGTCGAACCTATTGTGCAACCTCGAATATAGTATTAGTATTACACGATGGAATGTGTCAAAAGAGTTTTAAGGTTTTTTTCACGTATGAGGAATTTGTTGATAGTAATCGCATATGGTTGTACACAGAACTTACACGTGGCGTAACATGACATAAGATAACACATTTTGATGGATTACACATGGTGTAGAAAACTGTATTATAAATAAGTAATATGTTTTCTTATATCACAATCAGGTTACGTTTTTATCGTAACGCTTGACTGCTATCAGCTGACGGCAACTGGTAGGTGCCGACAGGATAGTCATTATGCGCGCACACTATTCAGGAGAGCGTCGTTGGAATATGATATGGCCCGCACCATATAGTTGACAGGAAAGGGGCAAACGTGCAAACTAAGAGTCGGACTGTAGAACGAGATGCATCAAAGAAACGGCCTGGATAAGAAAAAAACAGCATTAATTGAGAGGAGAGACAATACCGACTCTCACCTTTTTACGGTGGACACCTGATAAGCCACCAAGGCCGCGGTCGGGTGGACACACACGAGAGAGTGACACGTCTCTGCAGATTTATTACAGTGTCGCCATCTAGCGGTATCTGTCTGATGAAGATTTTGATAGCCGTCAAATCGTCATCGAAAACAGTTGGTATTATTAAGCAAAAGTTACAATACTACGGTTCCGTATGTGTGTGCTACTTACGCACACTACAGTAAGCAATGCATTTATGACTACGGTACATGAAGCTTTTGGAAACGCCTTCCACTTGCATACAGAGAGAAACGTTTATGTTCTCTCTACGACAGTCAATAGGGGTATTTGAAACATTGTCATTGTTGCTGTATGACAAAACCATATACGCAGAATCAATAAAATGCCTAACAAACAAAAATGCTTAATACAAAACTTAATAATGTAACAATGCAAATGTGTAGCTCATATTCGAGATGTCCTGTGCGTGTGTTACTATGTATGTGTGACCATCGTAACATAACATAACATAACATAACGTTTATTTGACCCCATGTAGGTACACAATTCGTAGAGCTTCATTTTTTACATTATACAGACATACATATACGTGTATCATTATATGCTCAACATACTCTTAGAAAATACATACAAACGCATGCACACCTATAATGGTATAGATGTGCCATAGAATGTAGTCATATAGCTTATTCAATATGGGTCGGTGACTCCTATTAAGGCACAATTGTTGCTATCATAGGAGCAACCCTATTTACGTAATGATTTATATTGTCTTTTTACTAGGTGTCTATCTCATGTATGTTTATTGGGAGTGCTTGTTTAATGTGAGAATGTAAGTTTGTTTGTGTGTTGATCGTCTGAAACGAGCATCAAAAGTATTGTATTTACACATGTAAGCGTGACACGTTATCTGCTGTTGTTTGGTGAATAGGTTATAGCGCTTGCGTCGTTGTCTTGCGTTCAGCTGTTGCATCCTCATCAACTGTTTCATCATAGCTCCTTGCAGTAAAACGCGAGCCGAGCGCCTATGTCTCCTCGATGGTAAATTGCCGTCTTTAAATAAGCAAGAACGCTATGACGCCCTTGTGGTGGTTTGTCAAAATTATGTTATGTTACATAGTATAATGTCGATTTTTGGATAACTTTGCAGGTACGCTGGAAGAGCGTGGAATGTTCCGACATGGGCGACACCCAGCGGTGGAAGGGAAGAAACAAGACGGAACAAGCTCAAGACGGAAGGATTCCGACGCCACCATTGGTACTTACGACGTGCCGTTTGGCATTGGGTCATCCGCAGGTTCGATTGGCTTCAATATCTCCCAATATCGCCCACCTATTGAAGAAACACCGGAGTCAATGCGACAAATACAGCAATTGAGTAATGCTCAAACGACGGATACGATCTCAGTGAAACCAGTGTTCCCTGACCTCCATAAACCTGACAGACAGTACACTTCCATTATGCAAAGCATCTTGTCCTATACTATAGTAAATTCTTACGTGCATAGCACAACACAAGTGTTTGTAATGCGATTATCTAATGTCTAAATGCATTATTCTTGAACAATTTGTTCAATGAATCAGTTATTCTTTAAAATGTGTGTCAGTCATTTCCTCATGTGTCCAATTATGATAGTAACACATTGTTGTTGTTTCTTACTGTTATCATTTTGAAAGATTCTGTTTATCTTAAGGGACCAACGTATTCGGTACAAAGAAACAACACCATGCTAGTAACTTACCTTTGACAAAATTACTCATCGTTCACATGTTTAAAGTTTTCTGTGTATACACACTACTTTGCGAACCATTCACGTTCTAGTATTACTCAAGTAACGTGTTGAAGTTTGACTGCGATGCTACTCAACATCCTAACGTACGCGTTCCACTAAATGAGCTGTCATGTGGGATGTAATCTTATGGGATGTTATCATATGGGATGTTGTATTTAAGGATGTTGATCCATGTGTTAGCGTCCTGTAGGATGTTTTATATATAGGTGCTATCTTACTAGGTGTTTGTTGTGTTTGTTAGTGGAATGATGTATTGTTGGTTAGCGTCTTGTGGGACTTCATACCTTTGGATGTTATCTTAAGGGATGCTGACACTTACGACAGTGTTTTATGCGATATTGGTCCGTGCGACTAAACATACTACTCGTGGGATATTGTTTTATGGGGTGTTGGACTCTGAAAAGAGTCTGTCGTAGTGTGTTGTATGAGGTGATATCGGTTGGTTCGTGGGATGCGACAGTATGTGAAGTTGGTCCAAATGAGGTTGACCTCAGTCGTTATGAAAGTGTTCCAGCGCATTGTGCTCAGGTATCTGAAATCGGCCACCGACGGCCTCCCGGACACGCACCAGTTTGCCTATCAAGCAAACATATCAGTAGACGATGCGGTAGCTTTAGGTCTGCATCACATTCTGAAGCACCAAGAGAAACCAGGAATCTATGCCAGGATCCAGTTCGTTGACTTCAGCTCAGCATTCATTACCATCATCCCATCCACGCTGTTCAATAAACTTTCATTGTTAAATATGTTTCCTGCCATGTGTCACTGGGTCGACAACTTTTACTTCACCGGCCACAATCTGTCAGAGTCAACAACTCTATCTCCAAACCTATTATCCCGTTATGCCTCACAAGGTTGTGTGCTATCCCCCTTCCTGTTTATAATCTTCACAGATGACTGTGTCTCCGTGGACCAATCGGTCCTTGTGATCCAGTTTTCCGTGGAGGGCTGCATAGAGAATGCGGATGGGACGGCATACAGGGAGGAGGTTCAGAGAATGGTTGGCTGGTGTGCGGATAACAACTTCGATTTGAACGTTTCAAAGACTAAAGAAATGATTGTTGATTTTCGCAAAAAGACGACTCCCATCCGCCCTCTTTCGATAAATAGCGTGGACGTCGAACAGAATGAATCTTTTAGATTCCTTAGGAACAATAATTTCAAGCGATCTCTGGGGCCAAACACACTGTGCAATACCAAAAAAGGCACAACAAAGCCTGTTCTTCTTGAGGCAGCTAGAGAGATTCGTTATTGCTCAGGAGATTATAATACGGTTCTACCGCGCAATCATTGAAAGTATCCTAAATTTATCGATTGAAGTGTGGTTTGGCCGCGGCAGTCAGGAGGAGAAACGACGGCTAGAATTGATCGTGAAGGGCGCATCTAGAATTATTGGGCGCGAGTTGCCATCCATTGAATCCATTTACCAAGCTCGTTGTGCGCGAAATCCTAGAGCATTGTACGGGAAACTACCCACCCAGCCAACCATATCTTTGAACTTCTTCCCTCTGGCAAGCGCTATAGAAGTATTAAGTCAAGGGCCACTAGACTTAAAAAGCTGTTTTTGTCTGCAGGCTGTGATTACTTGAACCGCGAGATACCATGGTACTGTCTTCAGTCTATTTAGATTTTATGTCGCCATGCTAAGTTATTTATTTATTTATTTTAATTTTATTTACTAACATAACTACATGCATGTACACACTTTTCAAACTGTCAGCTCAGTTTCTGTATTGCCAGCTAAGAATTCATTTTACATTTTAATGTTACTTGATAATAAACAGTCTGAATCTGATTCTGAATGATGTTGGTTCGTGGCATGTTGGTCCGTGGCACGTTGGTCAGTGGTATGTTGGTCCGTGGTATGATGGTCCGTGGCATGTTGGTCCGTGGCATGTTTGTCTTTGGCTTGTTATCGTATGGGGTGATTCCTTGTGCAAAGTAATCCAATGGAATGCTGACACACGTGTTGCGTGTTGCCACTACTTTCTATCTTCGCGTTAACATGTCTTATCCCATTGCTTCCAGCATCAATACACAAACAGTGTTATCAGTACATAATTAATCGCATTACGTAATGGAACTATAATTATTTGCAAATATAGCCTGATAATTTTCACTGGCTTCGTAATGAACATTTGGAATACATTTTTGGAGTGACTGCTGATCACCCAACACCCACATTTTATATTTCAGATCGGCCGAATTAATTATTTAGGCACCAATATCAAAAGGTGTGGTTGTGTGTGTGTGTGTGTGTGTGTGTGTGTGTGTGTGTGTGTGTGTGTGTGTGTGTGTGTGTGTGTGTGTGTGTGTGTGTGTGTGTGTGTGTGTGTGTGTGTGTGTGTGTGTGTGTGTGTGTGTGTGTGTGTGTGTGTGTGTGTGTGTGTGTGTGTGTGTGTGTGTGTGTGTGTGTGTGTGTGTGTGTGTGTGTGTGTGTGTGAATGTGTGTGTGTGGGGGGGTATGTGTTTGGGTGTGTATGTGTGTGTGCGTACGTGTGTGAACGTAAGTATGCAGGTCGGGATCATTGGTTTAACAAATTATATAACAAATGCATATATCAAGTTAGATGTGATTGTTAAACAATATTATGTAAGACACACCAAATAGCAATGCAAAACAATGCAAACAAGAAATGATCGATAATTAATTCCAAATACATGAAAGACTAAGCGAAATGAGTACATGTTGATACATTAATTGTATTAATTTCATCAGTGTAAATTATTCTTAAAACTATCACTCTCATAGTCATAATAATTACAGGCCACAGCAACGATATCAGTGGTTCATGATGTTGTTCACTTGCTATATAAAGCGGGTTGCTTTAGATGGCAATAATCTTCAGTGTGGTTTGATACATAACGTGAACGAAGTCAAATGACTCCACCTAGTGCGGTTTCGAGAACTAACTGCGTATTCGTTGGTTCTCGGTGATACGTTGGTAAGTCATGACATTCACACAAGGGTCTTGCACGTCTTATAGCATTCAGATCAGATCACGCGATTGTTGCGATGTCATGTACGTATATATGTTCCTCGGTCGCTGTTTTGTTGATGTGATGATATGTGTGTCCGAATGTGGGCGATATTGGGAGATAACGGAGAAAGGTGAGCCTACGTATAACTGCCATCCCAACAGGCAAGTCATATCCAGCAGTGGTAGTGCTCGGTTCCACTTCATCTGTACCGCTGTCAAGTTCCTTGGACGGTTCTGCAATATGACTCATGCCACGTTCTTCTAGGGTACCTGCAAGCCAAACGGTTGTTATTATTATTATTATACCATTAAACAAAATACTAACGTGATAATGACTTACACAAATGATTCATTGTATATTTTGAAATTATGATACATGCAAATTAATATATTTTATTTCACATAACTATTAGTTGTTATGCTACTTTTTCAAAACAATTAATACAGTTTGCATATCCTAGAGACGAGGGAGAAAAGGGGGGTCAAATATTAAAGTATTGAATTGTTTAGAAAATACTTATATACGTAATTTAGTTGTCACGTAAGCAAGATTGAAGAAATAGATGACATCTAGTGTAAAGCTGGTGAAGAATCTGTGTAGATTGTGTACCAGAAAGTGTTAATTTCACAAACGTCGTTATACTAGCGGACAATATATCTACTGATGCAAACTATTTTTTTAAGATATATATACCATATGTATTTATATACACAAGCTATGTACTGTTTTCAATTACAACTTTTTTCTTAAATATTATCGAAGATGACAGATATATTATAATCGTATGATAACATACCTGGCATAGTGTTATCCAGGACGAAAGCGATCACACCACCAACGGTCATGCTCGTTTCGAGTAGAATAAGTACCGCCTGGTTGACAGTCGCGTTGCCTGCGTTCAAACCATCATATGAATGTTATGGCAAGAGTTACGTTAATCGCTTGAAGAACATAGAACCTCAATATACCATCAACAATAAAATAGCATTATTATGTGGATAGAATGTGAATGCATGAAACGAAAACAGACAGCAAAACAAATATAAATAAATTAATAGACAGAGACCGTGACAGTGTGTGAGTACGTGTGTGCGTGCGTGCGTGCGTGCGTGCGTGCGTGCGTGCGTGCGTGCGTGCGTGCGTGCGCGAGTCTGTAATGTTGATAGGTCATGTTTATTTAGTATAACGTCTAAGTAGTTTCCGCTACCTACCCACGTCAATGCTGTCCGTGTGGGCGGATACCCACGGGGGAACCACGATGCCAGTGAAGAGGGACACACCAACAATGAAGAGGTTCCGGGAAGAATTCGTATCAACTACTTGTAGGTTGGAAATACCAATCGTACATATCATACCTAAAACAAGAAAGGTTGTCTATATACCGATCATAACACAGAGTTCACGATAACGACAATTTGTTTATTCGTGTGGTAGCTGCTATTTTACTATCGTTACAAATAATTATTATTGTAGCCGTGTATAAATATTTATGTTATTGTAGATATCGCGTCAATTGCAGCTGTCAATTTATCAAACACTTTACCGGCACTTAGCAAACGCGAATGTCTGACAACTGACCTATCCACCGTGTGAACTATTGCCGAATAGCAATGTTCATCAAATCATCGAAGTGGATGTGGAACAATTTGAGCTGACAGACATTCCGTCGTACACGTTGTTGAAATATTGGTACGAAACTTTTTTCTTTGGGTATTGAGCACACGTAAAAACAATCGATTTAGAAAATACCACGCCGTCTTTGTAATGCAATGCACATATAATTATGTAATTTGTTAATTAACTCGCAACGTGTGTTAGTTATGAAATATGTAGTTATTGTGATACTTCCCAATCTATTTTGTTGCGATGTACATTTTTTATTAGTAATAATATGTGAACATTGTGTCGGTGTAATGCGTACGCTATTCAAACTCCACTCGTCAGTGTCACATGTCGCCGTTGTCGTATATGTACCAATCAACCCCACCAGCTTCCACTTGGATGACGCATTGTTTTCTTTTTTGTTACGATGACTTTAGGTTGGCTACCTGTGTAGCGATTGCAATGTGGTTAAGCCTGTTTATGTTCACTTACCCATGATAGCCAGCATAAGTCCACCAATAACAGGAGTTGGGATGAGACCAACAAGGGCGCCAAACTTGCCAAACATTCCCATGAACACCATGAGCCCTGCACCGACTTGTATCACTCGTCTTGAACCGATCTGGAAAAACAAGTGATGAAGTGGTATTGCTGCTAGTGGCATTAGGAATGTAAATATAACTACTGCGGACCACACGTACACACACAGGTAGACACACACGTACACATACAGGTATATACCACAACTACACATACATGTGTACACACATACACATACATTACACAAAATTTGAGTATAATTAGTTGTTTCGTCTGTGGACACTTGGCTCTGTTTAGAATCAGGCACACATTTCGCAATAATAACTATTCGATTGACAACTTCGCCTCTTTTATGTCATGCTGAATACGATCAGCTTCACATCAATGTATACACTTCCAATTGTTGATTACTTAATATACTATTGTTGTGGTTTAACTAGTGGTATAATGATTAATATTTTACGTAAAAACACGTAATGGCGTGCCGTCATATTATTCCGATGTCAATATTCAAATGGCTTAGACGATACTACGGTTAATGTATTGTAACACAAGTATAATACTATTCGTCACTGGTTTCATGATAGAAACGTACCTTTGTTACGCCGATTGCGGCGATATTGTCGCTGTACGATGTGCACCCGATACCAGTTCCCCATAGGCCAGACATAATGCACCCTACTCCTTCGAGGAAGATCCCTATACAACACATACACGCGTTGTACGTTGTTTTGTATAATTGTGTGTGTGTGTGTGTGTGTGTGTGTGTATGTGTGTGTGTGTGTGTGTGTGTGTGTGTGTGTGTGTGTGTGTGTGTGTGTGTGTGTGTGTGTGTGTGTGTGTGTGTGTGTGTGTGTGTGTGTGTGTGTGTGTGTGTGTGTGTGTGTGTGTGTGTGTGTGTGTGTGTGTGTGTGTGTGTGTGTGTGTGTGTGTGTGTGTGTGTGTGTGTGTGTGTGTGACCGTGTGGTGTGTGGTGTGTGGTGTGTGGTGTGTGGTGTGTGGTGTGTGGTGTGTGGTGTGTGAGTGAGTGAGAAAGCGAGTGAGTGAGTGAGTGTGTGTGGGCGTGATATATATATGCAGTGTATGATATATATATATATATATATAAATATATATATATATATAAACATTGACAGACAGCATGCATGAAGGTAATTTTTCGGTCTTATTAGATCGTTACTTGCAAGTGCTCGCTCATTGTCCAAAGCTAATCAAACATGAATTACGAAATAATAAATTACCGCGATTGATTGCATGGGTGGGCGGAGGTGGCGCGCCACATATCCTGGCGCATGCGTGGTAGTCACCTATTGATTCTAACACACTCGCAATGATAGCCATCATCATTCCAACTATACCGGCAATGTTGAATTTCATTCCACCAAATTGACCTGTACAACAAAATAACTTAATTGTATCATATATACAGTAATCGAACTAGAGAGAGAGAGGGGTGGGAGAGAGACATAGATAAATAGATAGTTTGACAGATAGACATATATATAGGTAGATAGATAGATAAAAAGACAGATAGAGAGATAGATAGATAAATAGACAGATATATATATATATATACATAGAATGATGTTTAGATAGATAGATAGATAAATAGATATATACATATATAGATAGATAGATAGATAGATAGGTATATAGAAAGATAGATAAATAAATAGATAAATAAATATATATATATATATAGATATATAGAGGAAGAGAGAGAGAGAGAGAGAGAGAGAGAGTGTGTGTGTGTGTGTGTGTGTGTGTGTGTGTGTGTGTGTGTGTGTGTGTGTGTGTGTGTGTGTGTGTGTGTGTGTGTGTGTGTGTGTGTGTGTGTGTGTGTGTGTGTGTGTGTGTGTGTGTGTACGTATGCGTGTATGTGCGTATGAGTGTATGTACGGATGTATGTATGTATGTATATATGAATGTACGTATGTATGTATGTATGCATGTATTGTAATGCAAGCATAACATATGTAAATAACAAATAGCGCATGCATATAAATCAGTTTCACAAGCGCGACTGGTCACACCACAAAAGTAAACGCACATTTCTGGTTCAATAACACGTTTTGAGCATCAAAGTTAGGTACTATCCTAAAATGTTTCCATAGTTCAAGAATAAAAACATCAACTCTCTTCGAATGTCATCTCCAACCAAATACTATATTTTCAATGGACGTCCATTAAAACAACGTCGGCTTTCTACTCACTCACTCACTCTCTCACTCACCCACTCACTCACTCACTCACTCACTCACTCACTCACTCACTCACTCACTCACTCACTCACTCACTCACTCACTCACTCACTCACTCACTCACTCACTCACTCACTCACTCACTCACTCGTCTACTCACTCACTCACTCACTCACTCACTCACTCACTCACTCACTCACTCACTCACTCACTCACTCACTCACCCACCTACTCACTCACTCACTAACCCAACTACTCACTTACTCATTAACTAACTCACTCATTCACCAAACTACTCACTCACTTTCATCCCTTAACACATTTGGTCGTGTTGTGTGTGTTTTGGTAATTCTTCATAAGTTATGTGATGGTTGCTACAGGCTACCTGGATATGGTAACCGGAACCATTGCGCCTCAGAAACACTGCTTATTCTGGTGTCAGTTCGTGCCTCGTACCCCCACTTGTCTGGACTCGAAGGCAGGGTGTCGGTCAACGTAAGAATTGCACATATAACTACCGATATCACGATGGCGAGCAGTACCTGTCAACACGTCACCAAAGAGAATGGTTATCATGAGCTTGGAAAGGGTATGCGTGCAATTGAACAAAAACCAACTACAGAAGAACAGCTGAACAAATGAGATTGTTCTTTTCATATATAAAAAGGTAAACAAGAGGAGAAGAGCAATTTTAATGCAGCATCGGAATGATTTTTCGACATCATCTAACAACAATAAAAATTGAGCTTTGGATAGACGTGTCGTCAGCTCTCTGAGGGAGTTAAACATAAGTGGACGCAGTCTGATTGTTGTTGTCGTAAATTCATGTTGTATAATAATTATAAACAATGTATATTATCATATGCATCTTGCACATATATGTTTTAACGAACCATTTTTATATATATTTATTCCGGCTTCTACGTCCATCTAGCGATATGGCCTCCTCGCTTGTATAAAATAATCTAAACGAGGCCTAACTATTGTTTTGTACAGAGGTATTATTAGTTATTTTCCTTATACACTATATTTCGCCTAATTAATCCAATGATTTGATTTCCCTTTGAAGCTGCAATTCCGCACTGTTCTGAAACATTCATATCAGCACTAATTGTTAACCCTAAGTCCTTTTCTTTTACGGTAGTACTTAGTACAGTACCCCCATTGTATATTCTACTTCTTCGTTCCCACGTCCTGCGTGGAGGCATTTACATTTTCCAAAATTGAACAGCATTTGCCACTTTTCAGACCATTTGATCAACCTTTCTAGATCATTTTGTAAATGCTGTCTATTTCCTTCACTTTTACTCCTTCTAAACACTTTTGTATCATCCGAAGATTTCAACACTTTGCTTGTAATGTCTTCCTCCAAATCATTTATATATATTAAGAATATTATAGGTCATAATACTGATCCCTTGTGGTACCCCACTCAATACTGATTTCCACTTGCAAGTTTCCACATCAACTACTACCCGTTATCTCCTGTCAATCAGCCATTTTTCTTTCCACTTAATTATACAATTTCCTATTGCATTTAAGCAGTAATCTTTGATGTGGCACTTTGTCGAAAGCTTTTTGAAAATCTAAGTAGATGATATCTACTGGTGATCCCTCGTCTACCCACTTAGTGATATTTTCCAAAAAACATAACATATTTAATAAGCATGACATTTTTTTAGAAACCCATGTTGAGATGAGTTTATCAAGTTATGTTTAACAAGAAAATCCACCATGTGATAATTATTTAGTCTCTCTAATAATTTGGAAATTACTTATATTAAACTCACTTGTCTATCGTTCTCTGATTTGTTTTTCTTGAACCTGTTTTAAATAACGGTATAACATTTGCTTTCTTACACTCTAAAGGAACCACTTCCTTTTTTAATGACAAATTGAAAACTGGTGCAAGCGGTAGGCTAATTTGTTCCACAATTTTCAATAGTAGTTTGGGCGGAATCCCATCCTGAACATAAACAGGCTTAACCACATTGCAATCGCTGTGGCTTATTATCTTTCATAGCCCTTATTTTCTTAGCTACCATTTCGAGGATTACAATTAACTGTCCTAAACAGTCTGAATCTGCACCCTTGAACTAAGCCTCTGGTACTGACAGTGAACTAATATCATCCATGGTAAACACCGAACTAAATACTCAATCAGGTCTTCTGCCATTAAGAATCCCTCTGATATTATATTTCCAGCACTATCTTCTAGAGTACCGACCTTATCCTGAACTTTCTGTTTGCTCCGAAGATTGTTATGCATAAAAACTCTTGCTGTCAAGTTATCGACGATGCACTCTTTTACACGCTTTACGATATTCCAGCATTCCGCTGCTGTTGCTGTCTTATTCTTCAGTGTTTTATTCCGGTCTATCTTTGCTCAATATTTCCACATATCCTTATATCTTCCTTTGTGGAAATATATTCTGTATTGCTTTTTATTATTCCTTTCTGGTTTTACTTTGATGGTAAAATGTATCTGGTTGTGATCACTACTCCCCAGGGCTTACACTGCCAATTAATTCATTCTGTGAGGACAAACCTATGTCTAATACATTTTCACCCCTAGTTGGTTCTACCAAAAAGAATAGAAGGAAAGAGGCACCACTCCGCTTTTTTAGTGAAGCCGGCATGCAACAGCGTCCTCGAGCGGCTATCTAAGATAACTACACGATGTCACAGAGTCACGACAGAACCTCTTGGTGCAGCGCACTGAATAGTTCCAATTATAAAAGTAAATGTCCCAATAAGTGTGTTTCCGGTTTCCGAAAGATGCTGAAAGGTACAAACATTTGAATATGGTTGTGTTATAGATCACTGTAGACATTCGTATATTTTATAACTGATGAAATAAATCGAAGAATTCACTTGCTCAACGCGCCCAGCCTATGGGTACACTAGACTACCGAAGAATTGAATGTTCACCTGCAGTTGTATACGTAACAATTGGTGGAGGATGAGAGAGACTAGCAAGTTGTTTGTTGTAGTTTACGTACAATATTTAGGGCGTTTGTGATAAACTATAATCTAGATAATTATGTACAAGAAAAATATATATGTCATGTACGACCGACCTCATCTGCTTAAAACATGAGGAACAACCTCACGAAAACAGGCTTCAAAAGAGATGGGAAAAGCAGTAAGTGAAGCTACATTCGTCAGTTTGTCCTGATCTATACGAGAAATGCTGTGCTTATGGCTCCCAAACTTACACACATTGACTTGCCCCTGTTTTCGTCTTTGCGAGTTAAATATGCGACCCAAGTCTTCTCTCAGTCTGTGGCTGCTGGTATTTCTACAGTGGTCAACCTTTCAGCTGAGCAGTTCCGGCTCTACCTTCGTCAGGTAATGGTTGATTCTATTCTAATGCGGAGCAAAGAGAGCAACTGCAGGGAAGACGGGGACACTTTTCTTCTCAACCTCAAGTCTTTCAGTACTGCGTGTCAACACATCGCCGCTTATGAAGATGATCCTCTGCCCGGTTTCTCTCAAACAGGATAAATGACCAATGATTATTTTAAGGTTGAGACGGAAGACCTCTCCAGTGACGAAGAAAACACCTTGACATACATAGTAATGTACATGGCCAGGAAACTGCGTGACAAAGTATGTCAACAATGTCAGCAAACCCTGATTGGTTCACCGACAAGTTCATCTACAGAAGTGCAGCTACTTAAAAACAGCTAGAGAATGCAAAAGACGGACTTGTAACTCCAAGTAAGGAACTAGCGTCAACAGTTGAAAACATGGAGCGTGCTTTCAAGAAAACAAGCCACGCTCTACATATGGATAAAGTCCGAAATAGACTGCGCCGTCATAACGTCAAAGAAATACCCGAAGACTCAGTTGTCTGTCCTGCCGGAATGTGCACGCTGAAAGATTGTGTGTTGAACTTATTCATTAACATTTCCCTCCATGCTTTGTTGAAGATGAATAACAACAACTTCACAACTTCAAGTGTGAGAAATAGGAAAGTCCTGTAGTTGTCGCATATGTAAACAGGTAAGTAGGCGCAACACACGGCGACACCTACAGACGTGACATCAGCATACGGCGGGCACCTACAGACGTGATATCAGCATACGGCGGGCACCTACAGACGTGACATCAGCATACGGCGGGAACCTGCGTCCAATATATTTTATTTTAAAATTAAAAATACGAGAGCAAATTTGAAGAATAAATAATTGCCTTCAAAATAGCGTATGTTTGTGTACATACGTACGCACAAGTATAATGATTTGTGCGCTGTTTAGCGAAGTCGGTGTGCTACAGCATTGAAAAGATAGCTCCACTGCGTAGTTCTCATAGATGTTCGTCGGGTGGCGCCACTAATTGCCCTAAATTCACTTTTCGAACGACATTTACCGTGAGTGGTGCCTCTTTCCTTCTATTCTTTTTGGTGTTACCACATGTTGAGAAAGAAAACTATCTTGTACTAAACCTAAAATCTTATGGTCCGCACTCCCCTTACTCTAGATATTTCCATTGTATATGACCATGGTTAAAATCCCCCATGACAATACAGTCCCGATTGCTGACTTCCCCTTTAGCGTGTTGTACTTTTTCATTATCTTCTATGCTTATGTTTGGACTTCAATAAACTAACCAAACCGTTATAGTTTATTTTCCGGTAACTATGTTAAACGAAACAGCTTCTTCGCAATCTGCTTCTCTTTCTAATTTTATTTCATAAGCCTGGATAGATTCTTTAATATATAAAATAATTTCCCCTCCCCTTCTTCCTATTGTATCTTTCCTAAAGTCTTGTCAGTCATAATTCGGCACCTGATATATCAGGTGGTAGTCCATGATTCCGTTATACCTATTTTCTTCTTTTGTTTACTATGATCCTTGCATTTAAACAAACGCATTTATGTCCAGCTTCAGAACAGTTTTCCAGGCTGTTCTTTGCTGATTTATTTATGTTGTCTTTATCTACGCCTCCAGTTTCAGGCTTTCCTGTGAGTCTCCCCCGCGATTATAGTTTAAATAAATGCAACCTGTCCCACTGTCAACGAATCACAGCAGGTTCTCTGTGAAAACTGCTCCCTCTTTCCTCTAAGAAGAGGAGGCTATCTCTGATATACATATCCCCATAAATCTATGAATCCCACCTCCTCTTCTTCGCACATCTGCTCAACTAGTGTATTGATTGCCATCCTCTTACAGTTTCTGTATGTTGGCCCCTTCCTCCCTTTCATGGCAAACTTACTGAGACAATAATCTGTTCAACTCTTGTCTCCTTTAAATTCCTCACTAACTGTCTGTAATTCTGTACTATCCCATTTATGTCCTCCCTCTCTGCATTATTTGTCCCTACGCAACTAGTACGTGTAATAGCATGGACCCTCCCTTGCCACCCCCCAATAACTTGTCTACCTTTTCAGACACATGTTCTATCCTAGCCCCGGTAAACAAAAAACGACGACAGCGACGTCCTCCCGTCGTTTAGTGCCTTCTCTAATTTTCCTTGTGTGTAATACTCATCAGTTGCCCGTCTTTCCATTGCAGTTGCACTGTTTTATGACAACCGCCAACGCAGGGCATATTTTATATTAAAACCACGGAACTAACCAGACTTTTCAGCTAAAATTGTATTACTTACATACTGCATAGACAGGGCAATAGGAGCTGATTGAATGAATGCAATATGAACAATTCCTGAGAGGCAGCAGAGCCAAGGCCTTTACTTGTTTATCTGCGTAGATAAAGAAAAAATTAACTGAGCAACTGGTCGCTGCCAAATACTGATAATACTAAATGCGTGTAAGGACAAAAACAAACTGCTATTTATAAACAATCGAGAAGGATAGAATCCATGAAATTGAGTCAAAGGAAGTGTTAGCGAAGTCAACATTTATCACATGAGCATGCTCACCGCATACAGTTGAAACATTCTTGTGTATTTCTTCTTTTTGGTTTCCGGGTCAGGCGTCACACACGGGATGCTGACTTTGTGCATGTATTGCGAGAAGAGACCGAGAAGAAACGTTGTCCTGAAGAAAAAAAAACGTACCATAGTTTAAGTATGCATGCAAACACTGGTTTATAGATTGATTGTTTGACTTGTAGACTACTCAAAACCACACGTCTACGTTTGGTTTGTTGATTCCCGTGAACCGACTTACGATATGTAGAAGAACGAGACGATATGAACTAACGTCAATGAATGAACAATATATATATATACAGCTCTATATATATATATATATATACATATATATAATATGTATATATATGTATAACAATATATTGTTTCACAGACGAGTGTGCAAAAAGCAAGCAGCATTAATATGTATAAAACAAGAAACATAGGACATGTTAAATGAAAAAGACCTTGCCCAATTGTTCGGTATGTCTTATTAAATATGATGCACGGATATGAAACACGGTATTGTGCCATTAACAATCAACTACACTCTTTGACTCCCCTATCACAACCGTTGTTTAAGCTATATGTATTATGCAAATTCTCATGTATGAACTTAAACTAAATGATTTTGTTATGCAAATTATCATGTACGAACTTACATTAAATGATTTTGTAAGTCCATTATATTTCTAAGGAGAAAACCTCGTTTCTAGATGTCGATTGGTTGTACTAACATGATTGCGATCCACCAATGTTTGGAGCACAAATCCGCTGTGATGTTGGACAGGGACATTCCGATGAGGATGATCGTCGGTGCGATAGTGATCGGTCCGATGAACCGCATCAAGAAGCCAACGACTCCGAACAGACCAATGAACACCTCGAATAGCGCCGCCATCGTGAGACAGCCTTGCAACTGAAGCAAACATATGATATAAATAGAATATATGAATTTGCGACGGAACGTGGTGAATGTTCGAGGGAAGAGACTCCAAAAAACTCCAGTTGTACCCCACGCCTCCTTGCGGCTCTCCAAAACCCATGTTGAGGTTCTACGAAAACATCCAATTACCTCTGAGACAAAAATACACCTTGAAACTATCCAAAAACCTTAAATTGCTCCCCAAAATTCATCCCTTCCATATATATATATATATATATATATATATATATATATATATATATATTATATATATATATATATATATATACATAGGGGGGCTAATCCTACATTCAGCCCGAACCAAGACACTGAGCCCGTTTCAGGCGCCCTATATATATATATATATACACACACACACATATATATATATATACTAGAATCTTTTTCCATACTATATACTCCAAAGACAACATTAAAAAAATTAGAATACATCTCATAGTTGTTTCTTTACGTACCCGTTCAAAACCATCATTAAACAATTTTTTTTTAGAATAAGGCTATCAGATGAACCACGTTATTTTAAACAAATGCATCAATACTGACACTTATGCCATCCATAACAAAATCCTAATTATTATGGATGAAATGCGATACTCACAACTTGCATGCGCTCTTGCCACGTCACATACTTCTGTGCTGTTACCGTGGCGTTTACCAATGTCTCATTTACAGCCGGGCCAACTGGAACGCATAATTTGTCTTTCTAAAGTCGTAGTAGATTGCTAATATTTGGACGACTGCACAAAGATTTATATATTTATGTAAGCATTAACAGTACCAACATTAGCCCTCTTGCGTGACAATTTTGTAATTTCCTTGTTATCCATGCGTACATACCTAATTATAATCGATGTATCACCCACGCGACCAGTTGCGTAACAACAAGATCCGTCGTTCTTAAGCAATGGCTGACGCTTATGTGAACCTATGCGATGGAATACGCATATACCAGTACATATACATATGCCAATCACTAACAAAACGCCTAACCTCGGGATGGAGTGACATATAAACATAAGCAGGCCCAGGCGTTTATCAAATACTAAATCATACGTAATTTGAAAGTGGAATCGCAACGTGATGGGTACTTTATACCACTATTCCATGACATGAACCGTCCGTTCTTCAGTTTTGGAAGGTTTACGTAAGTTTAATTAATCGTAGGAAACACTCGTAGCTTTATGAACAACCTTCTAAGGTCCGTCTAACGTCGGGTACAAAGACGTAACCGGTGACACCCTTTATGCTGCGTTCACACATAGCGTAAGCAGTTTAACTAAGCGGTTTACCTTCACGTGTACGACAATTACGTAGCTTGAAACAACTGTATAAAACACATATGGCGTTGCGAACAATTGTACGTTACACAGCTGTTTAAAGTTAAGTCTCTTAAGATTTTTTGTGTGAACACAATATTTATCCTCGACGAATTTTGAAAAGGTAAAAGCGTCACGTTTCTGTTGACTGGTCGTAGACGATTTCCTAACAAGTTGCCGTACGAGAGGCAGAGTGGTTTGAAGGAAAACGTTAGTATACCGACATACATTACAGCCAGATACATTAGGTATACAAGCCTGTACGTTTGTTTATCGTTGTACATACCAGAGCCAACGCTGCAGGCAAATTCTGGCAGTGCCAATACAGCGAACATGGGTGCAAAAAATGCAGCTGATCCTCCTTGCACAATGGGTAGTCTGGAAAAATAAATATAAATATGTGTATGGATGTATAACTACATGTTTGCATTCTGTATAAGTCATACCACTGGGTGATTACAATACAAAGTAACACCTATTATGGAAACAGGTGTATCACATATCAAAACGACTGGGAATAATTTACAGATGTAGGCACATGCACACACTTGGCTGTATGCAGTTATTAATTAATATATACAGTCGTAAAGAAATTACCTTCAATGCATAGCCCTGTGCATACTCACCTTGCGATAAACTGCACGTTCTTATGACACGAATATATATATATATATATATATATATATATATATATATATATGTATATATATATATACTAGACAGATAGATTGTGTGTGTGTGTGTGCGCGCGCGCGCGTGCGTGCGTGCGTGCGTACGTGCGTCCCTGCATGCGTGTGTGTATGTATGGTTGGTTGAGGTGTGAGAAACAAAAATAAAGAGAGAGAGAGAGAGAGAGAGAGAGAGAGAGAGAGAGAGAGAGAGAGAGAGAGAGAGAGAGAAAGAGAGAAAGAAGAGAGAGGGAGTAAGAGAGAGAGGGAGAAAGATAGAGATAGATAGAGAGGGAGGGAGAGCGAGAGTGAGAGAAAGAGAGGGGAGAGGGAGACAAACAGATAGACAGGCAGACAGGCATACATGTAAACAGAGAGACAGAGACGTAGACAGACAGAGACAGACAGACAGACAGCGTTCGCGAGAGCTCATCGCATGCAAATATATGTGTCCACCTGCTGCCGAATGTCGACTGTAGAAATGTGACAATGCCGGATACGAAGAACATCGTGCTCACGACCTGTCCAGTGGCGGTGTTGTCGTCGCTGATACAGAGGCTGGCTGCTACGATAAGAGGTGCAGATATGATACCGCCGACCATCGTCATGTAACTCTGCACAGACCAACACAAAACAGATTCACTGCAATATAAATTACACTTACTAATAACAATGATAATTGGGGATCATACAATGCATGACGCTTAGAGGATGGGAGGATCTCCGGCTCAGCTGGACGAAGTGTAGTATGTGGTGGGGGAGGGTTGGACAAGCATTACGTAACAATTAAAAACGAAATCGTGTTCGCTTCTTCTCCAAATTAAATTACGAATAACACATATTTATGCGACGCGTTAACAAAATGTATGTGTACCTGACAGGTAGGTCTTTCTCAAAACGAACGTACCTTTAGGGCGAGTGTACAGACCAACGTTACAAAGCGTATGACGGAGAGGGATCTCAAGAAAGCCTAAGTTATCGTGACTAACTGTATGGATGGCCCCATACGAAAGAACGCGAAACATATTCTTTTAAAAGCCAGCGGTAAATGGGGCCTCCTGACGTTTCGCAACTGAAGATTCGCACAAAGTGGACACACCTGAAATCCGAACCCGATGCACATGTACCATGGCGGAATGTCGTCGATCTGGTACCGCAGCCCATTGTCCGTCGACCGTTTTGAACACATTTGTTCAGCATCCTGTAGCTCTTCCTTGGACTGAAGCACAAACCATGAAATTCAGAGTAGTCCAAATTATTAGCCAAAGAAAAAACGTCATTCGAAATATCTTACCTACATGGAGCAGTTGAACAATGAAATACATGACCTATCCCGACGTTCTCGATATATATATATATATATATATACATATACATATATATATATGGTATATTATATATATATATATATATATATATATATATATATATATATATATATATATATATATATATATATATATATATCGAGAACGTCGGGATAGGTCATGTATTTCATTGTTCAACTGCTCCATGTAGGTAAGATATTTCGAATGACGTTTTTTCTTTGGCTAATAATTTGGACTACTCTGAATATATATATATGTGGTAGATTATCACGAAACCTGGTCACGTATGTCTCATTTCATTAAATGCCTCACCGTTCAAACATAGTTCAGATGGTACGCACTGCCATACGAAGTGTAATAAATGTGGGCAAACAAAAACTGGTTGCGCTACCTTGAATTACAAATGTTTGAGAATTATTTTCGTCAAAATACTATTTCACCGATACCACGCGAAACGAACCTTTCCGTGTGCATTAAACGGAGAAAGAAACATGCTTTATTCCAGTATTAAAACTTATGTGCAAGCCTTAAAATAAACTACATATGTATGCATGAATAATATATGTGTAATCCCGGTCACATTTTGTTGAGATCATCTTTCTCCGAAAAAAACATGAAAATGGTAAAGAAAAATGCAATACCATGAGAGAGCCTTTTTAATAGCAAAGCAGTCAGTCACATATATACATTGGTAATATATATTTGACATACATATTGCGTTTAGGTTAGTTTACGTGTGATCACTAAGAAATGCTCCCCACTACCAATCTGGATGAGATACACCGATTTAACCTGCTAATGGATACCCGCGAATACGATACCACGCGAAACGCAGTTTGTTTCAACAACAAATAACACATTAATGTCACCTAACAGTAAATCTCAGTCAAAACGAGCTGTGGCATCATCAATTCAAGGAACACCACCGCATTTCAACAGTCTTATACCTCACTATGGTCCCAAGTTGAGGCCAAATGTACACACGAAACATATCATGCTGAATGTTACTACGCCAAATACGTTCCAGCACCCACGTGACCTGTTGCGTAACAACAAGATCCGTCGTTCTTAAGCAATGGCTGACGCTTATGTGAACCTGTGCGATGGAATACGCATATACCAGTACATATACATATGTCAATCACTAGCAAAACGCCTAAACTCTGGATAGAGTGACATATAAACATAAGCAGGCCCAGACGTTTATCAAATACTAAATCATACGTAATTTGAAAGTGGAATCGCAACGTGATGGGTTTATTAATCGTAGGAAACACGCGTAGCTTTATGAACAACCTTCTAACGTCCGTCTAACGTCAGGTACAAACACGTAACCGGTAAAACCTTTTATGCTGCGTTCACACAGAGCGTAAGCAGTTTAACTAAGCGGTTTACCTTCACGTGTACGACAATTACGTAGCTTGAAACAACTGTATAAAACTGGCGTCACTGCTGACACAGCCACAATTAAGTCAAGTGATGTCACTGATGATCCTGATGCTGTTCACCCCCATACGTGAAATATCATCAAATATGCAGAAACAATTATGTGTATAGACTATCACGATATTGCTGTCAAGCATGGTAAAAAGTGGTACACACAGAATGTAAAGGACACCATCTTTGTTAAGACACCAGCGCGAGGCTGGTTAAAACACGGAAAGCGGGATATAAAGAATGGGAAATGCTATACCAATTAAGTGACTTCACAAACCTCTGACGGCATTGTGTACGACATTCTAGTCAACGACAAAAAATTCTAGTGATGATGATATATTTGAAAATAAGTGTCGTTATTCTAGAGACGCCAGTTGTGTTAAATTTATACCGATTGTGCCAAAAGGATAGGGATCACACATTGTTATCATGAAATAGACAATCAGAAGTTAACTACACGATTGCATCATGAAACTGTACCAACTCTTCTCTAAGAATTGGATCAACGCAAAAGTTGATACCAGGCGAAACTTATACGTTTTTGTAACTGTTGTACCAAGACTTATTTCCCAAACCTGTTGTGGTTCTATTGCTAGTACACCTATCACTTACGATTAAAGCAAACTATTTATTAACCAGTTGTTCAATTTAATTTTCCCGACGTATTTGCCGCGCGAGCTTGGTTCTTGCGATTGTTAGGTTACGTTTTACGTATTACGCGTACAATACATTTAATTTTCAGTTGATTTATCCCATAAAAGGTGAGAATCTTGACATATATGGGGTATTTTTTTAAAGATATAGGTTTTACGTCCAATTCGTGGTGTCGTAGATTAATCCCTGAAAATTTATTCAATTTTATAAATGTTCTATAACCTGGTCATCATAACATGATGAACCACATACGGAGAAGTGAATTAGATAGACACACTCAACCATTCAAGAAAAAATGGATGCGCTCAATTCTACATTATAAATATGAACAGCACCAATCTATGGTAACTGTTCACAGATGCACGCAAATATTTTAACAACTCCAGTAAAGTCAGCGTACAGACGAGAACGATACCCGCCACCAACTAACGTTGACCTGTTTATATGGTATCTGTCGATCACAGTCCATTGGCTCACATGCTGTTCTGATTGACACTCTCAGCCATACACGAATCGTATGGGTACGATCAAATCTGCATTGGACAAACGGGTCCGCTCAAACGTGAATACGATGAACAACATGTGTGCAGTAATTGTTCAAAGAGGCTCCAATAGTTTAATAACAAAAATATCGTCAGTGGCCCGACAGGAACGTTGCCCACCCTATCATCTGTTCTAACCTGTGCATAGTTAATAGGGGTAAACGTCCCGGTTTCAAGATATCAGATGCTAAGAATCGCTTAGGCATAATGTCGTATGCGCGTAATTAATAACCTGGTTTCTTATGTGCATTCTTTGCGTTGGCATTTTTAGTGAGTGTACTTTTTTGAATAAATGTTGTCATAGTGTTAGCGGAAATCTTATCGTGCGGTGTAAAACCCACATATGTGTCAACACGCCCTCGTGTGAGCGTTTCGAATATTACATATTTTAAGACGTTTCTTGCAATTGTGCAGGTCAAATAGTAATGGGAGTCGCTTACCGCGTGCTTTCCTTGTGGTTAACACATTTTGTAAACGTATATACAGAATAACAGGCGGCTCCATCTGGTTATGCATAATTCCTACTTTCGAGCTTTATAGCTAGATAGGGTTTCGCCGAAGTGGGTGCTTTATACCCCGTCTTACTATAGTGTGGTTATTGGTGACTGGTACGCCCACCCCCCACCAGAGATACTTTATAGGTGCAATATATAAAACAAATTTCGTCTTGTCATATTAATTCTAGTACATAAACAATATATATATATATATTCTAGTACATAAACAATATATATATATATATTGTTTATGTACTAGAATATATATATATATATATTGTTTATGTACTAGAATTATCGACTCTCCGTAATGTTCTTTAATTAGCTACAATTCCATGATAAAATATGACCCTTTAAAAATACCGAGCTGGAATTTCAAACACACAATGATGAACAAGTGTTCGTGGATATTATAGGAAGAACTATAGTCAAATTATGTCATAAAGTGGCGATTTAGTTAACATATACAGGGGGTTGATATAGATATATATATATATACAGGGGGTTGATATAGATATATATATATATATATTTAATAATTTCGCAAAAACAAATCTTCAGAAACAAACCTGCAACTTCTCTTCCACCATTCTGCACCGTTTGACGTCCATAGTTCGTTGAGCTCGGTAGCCCGGACAAAGCGTTTTTATGCTGAATGTCGGGTGGGTGGGCCAACAGTATTTTGGTTTGAACGGTATCGTCATCACCATTGGTTGTTCGGTAAACGTTGCGATAATAGAAAATCGTTCCGCATTTTAATGGCGACCAACATCGTCTCTTTCCCTCCCGACGTCACCAAGAGCTATATATATAGGATGTCACAAAGCACAGTTATCGTTATCACGATCGTTTCTAGCTCCCGCTTCTTTTGTCAACGTCAAATGTCAGTCCCGCCTCTTTTAGGCGTCTTAGTCCTTTTCTGGACTAAGACGATCCCGCTAACGGAGTAGCCAAACTGAAAAAGGGACAACAATAAGTAGCTAGAAGACATTGTTTGTGTGCCGGCTTTTCTTGGAAATGCATTATACCAGCAGTAGTAACGATTTATTATCAACGACTGTTTAAACATGTCGAAGGTCAGGGTTAGGTTTGCAAGATGTATGGCATGGTTATGTGTTCTTCGCGTTAGTGTATATATATACATATATTTGTTTCTGCCTTATTACAACGGTAAATCTTTGTCATCATTGCGTCTATGCAATGGTAAGGAAGTTCTTGTATAGCGCGTTATCCAGTCCTTACGCTGTTTAAATCGCTGAACACTTTTTACTCCCTTGCAGACCTGTTAATACAACACCATATCGACTTCTCTGAGAAGCAGTCAGCCACGTTGCAGTTAATGCGCATAGGCTATTCGAACACATATATCCACCGAAGTACGGGCCTCGCCAGATATTCATTATAGCTGAGTGAACTGGAACAACGTGGTTTAACAACACTAGAGACCAGGAGATTGAGAGGAGATCACATAGAAGTGTTTAAAATATTGAATGGTTATGAAAATATTGATAGAAACATTTTTTCTCAGTTAAGAAAGATAGAAGGACCAGAGGACATGAAGCTACATTAGTAAAGGAGCAGTGTAGATTAGATATAAGAAAGTTCTCATTCTCACAAAAGACTGTAAATGAATGGAACAGATTATCTCCTGATTGTGTTGGTGCTAGTAGCGTGAATATGTTTAAAAATAAAATCGACACACACCTTAAAAAGGCGGGATACATGTAGATAAAAAGTAGTGGACTCTCGATAAGCCAAAAGCCTTCCTTGTCCAACTGCCATCCAGAGTAATTTTCTGGATGGCAATCTTGTTAAATCTTGTTAAACGTAGATTGATCAAACTTGCTCAGAGTTCGAGACGTCAGATGATTTATATAAATTTAATCTGATGTTAACTTTAACACGTGGCAACAATAAAGGAAGAAATCAGCAATGATCATCCATAATAAATACGGACTACCACGTGACAGTCCGAATCCGATCAGTGAAATTCAGTTGAGTTGTTTAAAATATGCATATTAGGCTCTAGTGTAATTGTTGTCAACAGGTCTAACAAAACGACGCTCGGTGTCCTGGAACTATCAACCTTTTTAGATACCTGATCAGTTTCGGTATAGCAGTTTAAGGTAGCAGGTACCAAGTAAATTCGTAACCGAACATCCCCAAGGTTCAAAACTAGGATTTGAAACCTGAATCACTCTATGGAGGGCCCGATGCTCTATTCTACTCACTCCACCAATTAAAATGCAAACAAAAAAGTATATTTACCAAAAAAATTGGCATACGTTAAATTTCATTGAAATATGTACATATGTGAATGCTCAATCATCGTAATACTGACACATAACCGTCACGCGCCCTTACGGAAACTGCACATCCATAAGCATATATATATATATATATATATAAAGCAGGACATTTAGAAATGTAGCAAACTTAACAATAAACACGCCCAAATTATGTTGACTGTCCAACGCAAACTGCCTGACAGACGCACCAGGTAACAAATGTGCGCAGCGCGCGTCATCGTGACGACTTGCACCTCTGTGATTAATGTACACAGCGTTCGAATCTATGTGTATGCCAACGATCAATCGATTGAATGTACGCCCTAATAGGTGACAGTGCGGACGTTGACACGGTCAAAAGATACAGGTTAAAGACAGTCGCGCCACCTGTTCATGCGCATCACCATTGCGCAGATATATATTTCGTTAACATAATTATTTGTGTAACGTATTTTCTTCTTTTTCTTAGATACGTTCGTCAAGTATAACATGTACTTTTCTCTAATATAACACAACCGCACACGAACGCACGCGCATGCACACGCATACACTCACACACACACGCACACACGCATGCACACGCATGCACACGCATGCACACGCATGCACACGCATGCACACGCATGCACACGCATGCACACGCATGCACACGCATGCACACGCATGCACACGCATGCACACGCATGCACACGCATGCACACGCATGCACACGCATGCACACGCATGCACACGCATGCACACACGCACGCACGCACACACGCACGCACACACGCACACACGCACACACGCATGCACGCATGCACACACTCATGCACACACTCATGCACGCACACACCCACGCACACACACACACACACGCATGCATGCACACATACAAACGCACACACACATACACACACACAGACACACATAAACTCTCTCTCTCTCTCACAAACACACACACACACACACACACACACACACACACACACACACACACACACACACACACACACACACACACACACACACACACACACACACACACACATACTCACCATACACACCATACACACACCTGGCCTCTCACCACAACAACCACAAACCCCGCCTACTACCTCCACCAACACGTCAGCTGTTAGAGTTTCGTCATTTTGGAAACTATTAATATTGACATTTATTGTACATGGCAATGGGCACCAAAATGGGTATGCTGCTAAACATTTGGCGCACAAGTGAGTGTCGGCTTAGGTCGCGACCGACTGGTTTGTCGATGGGCGGGGATGAATTCTACAAGGCGTAGCGTCCCACTTTCTTATTCTCGTCTCGTTTGTTCACACGGTCCTGCTCTTCACAGCAGCATCGCTGATGATGTTTTGTTTTAGATTAAAGAACGAACTAAGACAGTGTTTTGGTGAACAAAAATTGCTTTCGAAGCTGCATTCGGTGCACTCGAACCCCGGTCCGCTGCATTGACTGCCCTGCACTCTAATGCCCTTCCGGTAAAATGTTGACGTCATTAGGCTTTGTTCGGACCCTATTGCGGTCAAATGTCAACGTTGGTATGACGTTTAGCTGTGTGCAGACCTTGGTTTAAATCTTGATTGACAAATGTGACGGCCGTGACAATTACGCCGCCCTTCCTGCGAAGCTAAATACCTAGGATGAATAAAATAGTTATATAAAAGTGACAGGGAGGTGCAGGTGGCATAACACACTGTCGTGGGTGTAGTCTGTTAGCCGAACGCCGTGACAAGCTAGTGTGGTGTAAATGGTGCCAAGATAATCAATTAATCACCGTTGACAGCAGTACGCTCGTTCGGCATTTACGCAATAAATCATTGACCAACAATGCATTGCAACCGCGTCAATTCGAACAAAGGTGCGACATCTGCCCATTAAGTCATACTATAGGATACGTGCCGCCGATGCCCAGTCACCCCCACCCAAAGACCATCTCCTGTGCCGAGTTGACTAAGAGCAAACGCACAGTGGGCAGACCGAAACAGGGATATAAAGATGTGACCAAGAGACATATGAAAGATTACGGCGGCATCGCCTTTCAACACTGGTAATTTTGCCCAGGTCACATTTGTATATATAAACAATCGTTTTTGTCAGTCAATTTGTATATCGGGGGAGGAATGAGGGAGGGACGGGGAAGTAAGGAGGGAGGGACGGGGAAGGAAGGAGGGGAGCGAGAAAATTCGTTATCCATTAGAGCACATTTATGCGGTCAACATTTTAGAACATGTATTGTTATGCTATTATTGCACACAAGAAGTTTTTTCTCGAAAAGCAAAGAAACATGGACAATGTTGAAAAACTTGACAAACAACTAGACGGATGTTATAAATAATGCTTCCAGCCGTATTTAACATTCACTGGCAACAGCATTTGACAAACAGAACTACACAGTCATCATCATCATCATCGTCGTCGTCGTTTAGGGGGCGGTGTTTCCAGGCTCTGCTGGGTTCGCCATTCTTCCAATTGCCCTCTTCCACTTGACACGGTCATGTGCATCTCGTGGGTCGATACCCATCAGACTTAAGTCTGCAGACAGGGAGTTCTGCCAGGTCTTCCTTCGCCTGCCGACGGGAGCTGTCCCTCCATCAATAACTTTCTACAGCCCTTCGCCCAGTCCGCGTCGTCCTTTCGCTCTACATGCCCATACCACCTCAGCCTGTTTCTTCTAATCACAACCCCAATCGCCTCCACTCCTACTCTTCTTCTAAGCTCTGCACTGGGCTGTCTGTCGCTGAGTGATGCGTCACGCATCCATCTCACCATCCTCATCTCAACCCTTTCCATCCTCTCCTCGCGTCGTGATCGGTCCTCATGGCCCATGTCTCGCACCCATACAACAGGCAACTTCTAACACAAGCTGTGTACACCTGGCCCTTCATCTTCGGGGGGGTCGCTTTGGAAGTCAGCGACTCTCGTTGTTACCGCATCCACCCCACCCTTCGCACAGTGGAGTGTGTAAAGTCACTGATAAAATATGAAGAAGACGACTGAGATTTGTCGGTCACTACTAGAGACATAAAGATGAAATAGCATCTAAGACCATCTTGTGGCAACCGACACATGGAAAAAAAAGGCAGGAAAACCAGCAGCAACTTACATCGACTGCTTAAAGGAAAATGTGGGTCTAGAGACGCAGGATCTCAAGATGGCAATGGCAGACAGATGGAACTGGAGACGGATGATTGAAGCCACTAATGTTCGACCCCACTGGCCGACATGACTGAGTGAGTGAGTGTGATACGTTATCTCTCAAAAAGGTTTTAAAACAGGCAAGCAACTGTTGTGTATCGACGTATCCTTACATATCTGGTAGCTTCCGACACTCGGCGACGTTCTATTATTTAACAAATCTAGTTTTATGGCCCGTTGAAAATCACAATGTAAACGTGACGTAGTCTTCACCATGAAATGACGCTGTTACTACCATAACTAGTCGGTATATATTGTGGTAAGAATGTCACGGTCATGTGTGGTCTCATTCTACTATGTATAAGTCATTTCAGTACATTATCACCAAGCCGACCTTTCTGTGCTGGCACTTAGTAGTTTATACAGTGCAAAGGTGTTTATCGTCCTCGTTGTTCTTTTACGGCCCAACTTCAGAGGGGACTGAAATTAACGCGATCTCCCGTGCTATTAGGGATAAACAATCCTGAACATTGAGAGCAATAGGATACTTTCTTAAGAAGGACGTTTACAATCGTGTGCTCTTTCCAATTTATATGTCTGGATGACTGCATATATGTTATAGTTAAATCGTTTTAATTCATTCATTTTTATTGTATTTACTATTTTATTGTAATGTGTCTGTAAGTATAAAAAATGTTAAATCGGTGTATGATTTTGTTTTTAATTATAATGCCATTTGTAGTTAGTATTACTATTATTTGTCATAATTTATTGTTGTGAATTGTATACTCGATCTTAAGCTGTATAAATGTAAGAGTACATTGGCCCATTTAAATCACATGTGACATGGTCATCGTAATTAAATAAACGTTCTACTACTACTTACTACAAAACTTGTATACCAAATGTACCGTGCCCGATCCTTGTATTGAACACAACAACTCAGATATGCTGACAACTGCATGTATGTCGTACAACCAACGCCCCTCAACCAGGGCGATGATGATGATTCTTGCCTTTACTGTGTGGAAATAGTTCCCAACATTTGGGCGTGTCAGAATTGATACAATGTTCCTCACGAAAGGGTTGGCCTCACTAAGCATATTCAATGCATGGAAGTAAGGACATTTGACATGAAATGTTCGAAAAAAGCGGTTGCCCCAGGGACGTGATCAAAGAGTCCACTTTCATCAACTCTAGTTTACAGATGGTACGAATACACAGTAAACCATAATATGTAATGATGTATTGCAAAGTACGATATAGTGAGGTGTTGCGATTAAATAAAAAGGAGAGAGTTGTTGCAACGAATGTCTATCTCATGTTATGTGTTTCCTTAAGGGTTCATATCAAACATGTTTCCCATAAGAAAATGGATGCTATTATTCAAAGAACACAGATACTGCGTATTAAATTATTATCTTTTCAGCATCCGACGTTCAGGATCCAGGGGTGTTTTGCACTGCCTTACCCTACTACGCAAGTACTTATTTTTTTATTAATCGCATATGTATGCCATAACGACTACATGACTGAGTACTGTACTTCGTCGGTCAGACTGGTGTGGCTTGTGATAGCTCGTAATGATAGTTTACGATAGTCACGCTATATGTTATAGGATATCGGCAGAAGGGAATAAACATGTCGCAGATATGCCTAATGGGATCGTGCGAGGTTTGCCAGAGTAGTGAGTCTCCTGATGGAGTGTGTAAAGGTCGGTTTAAACGATTGCTACAATAAACGCTGCTATGCCATGATTCGGGTTCAGTTAGCCCTATATAAAATATTATATATTGCAGACATTGCAATTTTTAATGAATAGTTATATAGCATTACTAAAGGTTATCCGAACTTTCGTAATTAACAATAACACACCAATAATTTTAATTTGTACCTTAAACTGGTTTAGTTTGAGTTTTTAGTACATATGACTTGTTTGAATGGGGTTGGAAAGCATTTTTGAGATAATGAAGTTGGAAAGGGCACTAAATAAATAATCGTGATTGATTAAATGATGTATGAATGAATAAATGACGGAATGATTGACTCAATTGATTAAATTATGAATGAATGAACGAACGAACGAACGAACGAACGAAAGAAAGAAAGAACGAAAGAACGAACGAACGAACGAATGAACGAAAGAACGAACACACGAATAATTGGATGAACCCCTTTGATCAGATGAAGCTGGAAATGGCGCTACATCAATAGTCGTGAATCATTAAATAATGAATGAATGAATGAATGAATGAATGAATGAATGAATGAATGAATGAATGGATGAATGAATGGATGGATGGATGGATGGATGGATGGATGGATGGATGAATGGATGAATGGGTGAATGAATGAATGGGTGGATGATGAATAAATGAATGAATGGATGAATGAATGGATGGATGGTTGAATGGATGAATGGTGAATGGACGGATGGATGGATGAATGAATGAATGAATGAATGAATAAATGAATTTATTTATTTATTTATTAACGAATGAACGAATGAACGAATGAACGGACGAACGGACGAACGGACGAACGGACGAACGGACAAACGGATGAATGGATGAACGGATGAACGAATGAATGAACGAACGAACGAAAGATCGAACGAACGAAAGAACGAACGAACGAACGAACGAACGAACGAAAGAACGAACCAAAGAAAGAAAGAAAGAACGATAAGACGAACACACGAATAATTGGATGAACACCTTTGATCAGATGAAGCTGGAAATTTGCGCTACATCAATAGTCGAGAATCATTAAATAATGAATGAATGAATGAATGAATGAATGAACAAACGAACGAGCGAACGAACGAACGAATGAATGAATGAATGAATAAATGAATGAATGAATGAATTAATTAATTATTTAATTTATGAATTTATGAATTTATGAATTTATGAATTTATGAATTAATGAATCAATGAATCAGTGAATCAATGAATCAATGCATGAATGAATCAATGAATCAATGGATCAATGAATTAATGAATTAAATAATTAATGAATTAATGAATTAATGGATGAATGAATTAATGAAAGGGCGCTACTTAAATGATTAAATAATGAATTAATTAATTAATGCAGGGAGGGAGGAAGGAAGGAAGGAAGGAAGGAAGGAAGGAAGGAAGGAAGGAAGGAAGGAAAGAAGGAAAGAAGGCAAGACCGACCGACCGACCGACCGACCGACCGACCGACCGACCGACCGACCGACCCGGTCGATCGATCGATCGATTGATGCATGGCATATGTCGTATGTTTCTTAGCAGACATCAAACACATATAAGTGTCTCTCAGCTGGGATGTGTTAGATTCAACTCAGAAACTGAAACTTCACACATATAGAATTTGATTTGTAAAACACGTTGCAATGTTATCCATTATTATAAGAGAATATGACAATGTACATAGTTTGTACGTTAGTACACAATGTCCTAAATTAAAATGTATAGCTATTTATTGCAGGAAGCGACCTACAACTATTGCAGTCGTCGTAAATCTACTGAAATCCGTAGGAGCAATAATGTTCAATTGTGATTATGGCTGTGGATAAAATGAACTCTTTCAACAACACCTTAGCTTAATCAGTTGCATTTTGTTTTAGATATTAACTCCGCCTGTCGCGACTATAACCGTCAGAATCTGTGGCCATAACATGCAGACGCTCGAATAGGACAATACGTGTATGCACTCCTCTCTTCAAACATGAAGGAATTCTTGATATATTTCATTGATCTAACTGCGCCTGATGCAAAATTGCTCCGACATTCATTCAGGGTGGATGTACTATTTGTGCCAGATTGCGTAGAATTTTGGAGAACGTTTTTGTAAACATAAATTACTCCATCACCCGTAATGCTTTCTGAAGCCTTGGCCACGTTTTGACCTAAAATGAATGTGGCGTACCCGAATTTGGCTGTCATGATGTCACTGCTGGTGTTTCCATTAACCTGTCTCTATCAACAAGAACTCTCGAACGTATGAACCGTATGGCTGATGTGCCCATGCATGATGTCACTGCTGGTGTTTCCATTAACCTGTCTCTATCAACAAGAACTCTCGAACGTATGAACCGTATGCAAACCGGAAGGAATTCTTAACATATTTTATTGATCTTAGTGCGCTTGGTGCAAAACTGCTCCGACATTCGTTCTGTGTGGATGCATTATTTGTGGCAAATTTCGCACAGTTCTGGAGACAGTTTTGGTGTTCGTAAATTACTCCACCACCCGTGATGTATTCTGAAGCCTTGGCCAGAATTTGACTTAAAATGAAAGTGGCATACCCGGATCTGGCTGGCGTGCCCGTGACGCCATTGCTGGCGTTTCAATTAGTATGTCTCTATCAAATAGGATTCTCGAATGGTATGAACCTTCAAAATTATTTCCAGAATAGAGGCCGTGGTTTTGAAAAGGCTACCTTTTTTCTTATCCTTACCCAATTAAAGCTGATATTTGTGTTTTATTTTGTTAATGCAACGATAATTGAGGTAAATGGTAAATATTTTATCTATGATTTCATATCATATGTTTTTACACCAACAATATCGATGTGTTAAAAGAAGGAAGGAGTAAGCCGAGAAAAATAAACTGGGAACCGCTGACCTAAGCCCACAGCTATATAATAAATATAAATCGAAGATCGGAATGGAGGCCAGCCCCACCTCTGAGAAACAATGAAACAAGACGAGAACAACAAGGCTGCCACAGATTCATAGCTTATGGGGTGTAAAGAGTCTAAGTTGGGGTGCTCACGTTTGTTGACATTTCTTAACCCGGTACGGTAATGAGTTTTGTCACCCAGCCTCCCCAGACCTTTTACGAGTGGGTCGGGTTCTCTCAGGTGTAGCCCCGCCAGCCTTCCTGCTACCATCGGGTTTTACACCATCGACTCCCACGCCATTGTGATTCTCGTTATAGAATGCGCTTCACCTGATCCTCCTATTTCAGTTGACTCCATGCTGTTGCTTCTTCCGCCGTCGTTAATATGTTTTTGGTAGTTAATCAACGTTCACTGGACTAGTGTTCTTGAGTTAAGAGTTATTAGTGTTTATATTGGGTTGTACATATTTATTCTATTACATAAATACTCCGACTTGTTCTCTTTCCTACAGCTGAGTGAACTGGAAAAAACTTAGTATGAAAGAATTTGCCTAAAATTCAACACGGCAGCACATGATTAGAACCCGGGTTCACTTGATTGACATTCCGATGTTCTAGGCATTGCGCCACCGCGCTTTACTATCGTAGTTTAGTTAATAAATGACGGTTACCAACACACATTTGTTCTTATTTACCGTAGCAAATAACCTCGAGGTTCTGCCAACAAGTTTCAATACGATATAAAAATTAATGTTCTTTCGCTTCCTTGAACCAATGTTCTCTGATCTACCAACTGGCGGTGCATTTCTAGTATCATATATAGTTGTTAGGAGTTACTAACACGTTTGTTGTCCATCCCAAAAGCTGTTTACCTGTCGATGAAAGTCGGAAATAGTTATTTAACCGAGTGATGGACCACTCTCTAGAGGGGGGGGGGGGGCATTGTGGGTGTAAGAAAGCGTTACTTGTGCATATTGGTTTAACATTCCGCGATGGACGACAACATAAATTAAATGGCCAGCGGTCAACACTTCTGTAATGGTTAGTTAGTCGATAAAGCATTTCGATGTATAATATATGCCACTAAAATATTATAAAACAAACCTGCGCAATGTCATCTTCCGGCATCGTGTTACTGCTGGATGTCCGATAAGTGGTACACGTCCAGCACTTTGACGTCAGCTCGTTCGAATGCGAAGACCGCTTGTTCGACCGGGCACTACGCTACAAAGGCCTAGGCGGCAGAGAGATCGACGTTTTACAAGTGTCGTTTTTTGACTTGTGTCTGGGACTCACTCATGCGAAAGCAATTTGAACCGAGCGCTCTGCCATGAATTCAGTAATTATACGTCTGCGTCGGTTTGTTCAAAGTTGCATGCACATTTGTATTTGAAATAAAAATATTTAGTTTATTGGTACCTTCCCTGAACAACAGTAATTCAAATGGTGCCGAAACACGACGACTACGACATGTTCATTGTCCGTTAGTTAGACAATTAACTTTAGACAGACGCTAAATTGAGTTTGACTATGCAATAAGTAGGGGCGATCTCGGCAAACCAGACACAGTGGGAAAATGTATCACACTATGTTTAAAGGAGCGTTGTATCTTCCGTTAGCCATAATCCGCCAGGAGTTAAGAGCCATTACATAACTAAATTAACAACATTTTTAGGTTGGGCATGTCCACGGGAAGCAAGCACACCAAAGGTACAGGAACATCCTCGCATGTCAGTGTGGCGACACAACCACTGGCAGATATCTTACCTAAAGCGCGGGAGTTCGCTGTATTAGTTCTACGGCTGTACATTGTCCTATAAATAACTGTCTCTGCTGGTCTTACTGTGCGAATCATGACAATGTCACTATACAAATACACACGATCGGCTGAATGGTACTATGTAATAAAATACTTACTTCTACTAGCAAAATGTAATACGAGCCAAAGTTCGTTGAAACGAACAGGACCTGAACACCATGGCTAACGATCTCATTGGCTGAGTTTAGCTTCGCCGTCAGTTTACCGTCCACATTTTGTAAACGTTTGGGAGCGTGGGATTTGTAAAGAGATATGAAGGTAAATCGAAGATATCGAATATGTTCACGTAATAGTGTATTGGAATAGTTCATATTTGCTGCTTTGGTCTAACCGGGGTAAATTGACGTGAAGTTGCTGGAGGGGGGGGGGGGGGGTACAATAAATGGGATAAAATGGACAGTCAAAAAATGAGTCTTAGTGTAATTATCTATTACACACAGTTACAATTATTTGCCTAGCGTGTCCGCTTTACCTCGAACTCCCATACTCCCCCAAGAATGCAGCACAAATCTGTCTATGTACCCGCAGTCTTTTGTGCGGTTTCTTGATAGATTGAGATTGATGGAACTTTAACAATGGGCACGGCGCATGTTGTCAACGACAAATTACAACAGTGTCTGTCAAGATGTACATCTTCCACGTTGTAGCTGTTGTGTATTGTTGTCTCTCCGCTTTCACACTAGGGTGCGATTCTTGCGAACACCCGATTGTGGAATCGAAGTGGGTAGCAACTCGTAACGAGGAAACTTAGTATACAAATGCGGAAGGGGTCTAATTTTGTAGTGTAATTGATTGCGGTAGGGGGGTTGGGGCTGCAGAAAGGCCACCAAATATTAAGGGAAGGTAGTGCGTATTTTGTTTGAAATGAAGGTTTTTGTAGAGTCAGACGGTTTTTTGGGGAGATCCAAGTGGTGAGCAAATAGAGGTTTACGGAGAGCCTGAAGAGGAAATACATTTTTTTGGATCGTCGCCAACATTGTTGAACAGCACACCGCCCGTCTTCTCCCACATTAATGTCGTTCCGACGCCTTTGATATATAGTGCAGATATGTGGTGCAAGGTGTTGTATTCTTCTTCTCGTGTGAGACTTGCACAATGTTGTTGAGGAGCCACTCACGGGTTGCCGGGTCAACTTTTACAAGAATTTAGCCTGAGCGATAATATTTCACCCGACATTGCCATCACAAAATAGAACTCTGTGTCGCCAGTATCCGTCAATGCATGAAAACCAACATGCTAAAACTCAATGTTGACAAAACGGAGTTCATCATCGTCCAACCGAAATCAGCAACCAAAAATGTTCTTCCTGACGGCGTAACTATCGGCGCGTGATACCCAACACACACGCCAGAAACTTGGGGGTGACCTTTGATTATAATATTTCCCTTGAACGACACGTAACTATCATTTGCAGAAATGCGTTTTACCACCTCCATAGCATTGGACGCATTCGTCAAGACAAAGAACCCAAAAAAACAACTTGTGCATGCGCTTGTCATTTCGCGAATTGACTGCTGCAATAGTCTTCTTAATGGATTGCCAGCGACAGTAATTGAGAAACTACAACGAGTCCAAAATGCATGTGCTCGTATCATAACGATGTGGTCGAAACGAGACCACGTCACGCCCAAGCTTTTGGAGCTGCACTGGCTTCCTGTGAAGAGTCGCATTATTTTCAAAACCCTACTTCTCACTTTCAAATGCCTTCATGGGCTCGCACCTCCATATCTATCAGCACTTCTCTCTCCGTGTCGCCCGACACGCTGTCTACGCTCCTCCGATCAACTACTCCTTAAACAACCTACTACCAGCACTAAACTCGGCGAACGAACATTCTTTGTGCAGCTCCAAGAGCATGGAATCAACTACCACTCACATGCGCCAATGCACCAGTGTCAATCAGTTTAAAGTGGCACTGGAGACACATCTTTTCACAAATTATTGTAACGTTCGATGATCGAATTATGGTACTGTGTCCACTGTCGAATAGCTCGGTGTAGAATTCGTCTATTCGTTCCATGATCATATCTTGGTTTTGTATTTCTCTATCCTGCTAGTCTAGAAGTGTAACCAGTCTGACCTATGATCGTTTAACATATGATATCTTGTTTGTACTTCCTGATGTCTTCCTTCGCTTACTTTTGATGGTCTTGCATATTTCTGCGTACTCTATTTGTTTCTGTACTCGTTGAGTACTCATATCAGTGATACTATTCTCGTCATTACAAGCCTGTTGATTATACTTATTGGACATTACTGTATTACTTATTGTACTGCATTCACGCTCTGCGTGCGTGCGGTGAGTTGTAATAAATGTGTCGTATGTTTTACAACGTAGCAAAATGGAGGCAGAAATATAACGTATCAACAACTTATTTTTCTTCACAAGTGTTATCGGCCCAGTTCAATATTAACACACCCACAGGCACGCACGCATGCACGAACGCACGCACGAACGCATGCACATTCACAACCGCCTACAAATACAAACGCACACACTCGCACACACGCACGCACACACAAAACACACACAAACACGCACACGCGCGCACACACACACACACACACACACACACACACACACACACACACACACACACGCACGCACACACACGCACAAACACACACACAACATACACACAGACACGCACATGCACACGCATACGCATATAAACACACACAAACACACATACACGTACACACGCACTCACGCACACACACACGCACACACACACACACGCACGCATGCACACTTACAACCACACACACACACACACACACTCACACTCACACACACACGCACACGCACGCACACGCACACGCACACGCACACGCACACGCACACGCACACGCACACGCACACACACACACAAACACGACGGTAATATGAAAGTCAGACTTGTCTAAACAACATGCATCTGCTGACAATTCGAACTTGAAACATAGATAAATCACATCGTCACAGAAATGTTCGTCTATGTCCCATGATAATCATTAACGTGAGTTATCTAAACTATTGCAATAGCACATCAAACCTACCTGTGAATCGTCTACCATTGCGTTGCTAGAATAACCGATCACTCCGTTTGACTTCCGAAACTTGGGAGTCTGCCCGCGTGAATGAACGGACTCTTGATGCTGCTCTGGGATCTTTCACACGCCCAGCCGAAAAGTGTGAGAAACTAGACCCTTGTGCACATGCGATATGAATGAATCAGCTGTACTGGACCATCTAAAATTGCAGGCTGAGTATTATTTTGACATGGAAATCCACAGCAACGCACAGCGCGATGCTACATCACAATAATTATGCCCACCTTGAATGGTTCATTGGCAAACCTTTCAAATCAACCGGGTTGTGGTCTGTGGTACGATACTATTATTTTGTAATGGGAAAGGCGTTTCGATGCTAGTTTGTACATTTGCGATGGTGCGGACGTTGCTGTAACTAACACGCGATTTGTCATATGTCACAATTACATCTGGCATGTATTTTCTAGACGAGCGGACACATCGAGAAAAATGCTTAGAAAAAGTTTCAATCGCTTTTTTTGCAAGCAGCCAACCTTTCTATATGTTCTCTTTTTACGTTATTGGTTATGGTATGGGTTTTAGCTATTTTTCAGGAAACGGTGTTTTATGTAAATACTTACATATATTTTACCAAAACGGTGCCATAAGATATAATTGCAATGTTACATATTTCAAAATCAGTTTACAGTTTCTCTACATAGGCCACCTCCAGAATCGGAGTTTTTCCACTCTCATATTTAGGTTTATTGGTCAGATGTGGGTCTTTATTATTCCGAAAAACGCAAAATTTTACTAAAATTTAGTTAAGCACCTGCGTTAACCAATATTAAATAATGGTAATCCTGAATAAAATGTATGGATGTAATGAGTAGCTTACAACTTTCCAACCATTTTAGATTGTGTCACCTATATCTTCGATTAAAATAAAATGCGTTTGCAAAACAAAATTTGGAGTTGAGGTTAATGATGGGTCAATTGTTGCGTAATGTAAAATTAGACACAAAAATGGTCAATGACTATTTTGCCTACATGAGACCTATCACTTATTTTACAACTCGTCAACAAGGAATAGGTTCTGTACATAGATCACTGGTTACACAATAGGTTATATGTTGGTCAGGTGTTTGATTTTTAATTAAATATGGTTTATTCACAAACAAAAAACTGTGGTTAAATACCAAGTAATCCCTTATATTCCAGCGGGTAATAATCGGTGTGGCATAACTTCCCAATGATTTAATATGTTGTCGATATGTTTCAATGTTTACAATGCGCGAAGCCATGTTGCCTCATCGCAGAGGAGTGTACGCACCCATCGTCACATTTTAACTAGGGGCCGAGATATGTTATTTTATAACATGAAATATGTACCAATTCAACGGTTCCCAATTTTATTTGTTAAATTATTTCCATCTAGATATCCCTGATCGCAAATATAAACACTATTTTGTGTGCCTCCGGACACGGTGAAGCAGGGAAGGTTATGACATTTCGCAGTTGAACATTAACCAACAGTTTTGAAGCCTATTTGTTTGAATTTATCAATTAATGGCATACTATATGTTTAGAAGGCAAAACATGTTATTTATGCTTATATCAGTTAAAATATAAACTTTTAATAATTTTTGTTTATTGATCTACTCCTCTGTCCCCAATACTTTTATGCCTGTGAAAAAGCTAACATATATTCCGTGAGACGATATTCGATACAAATGCAGTGATGTTTAATTACTTAACCTGGGTCTCGTAGTAGCACATAAAAGCAGCGTTGCGCCTAAGTACAAGTACGAATAACAGTGTCAATAAATAGCCCACTCAAGTCAGGCTACCAGCGCTATTGGGCCACGCAATAAACAGTCGAAACTGACAGCCTGTGGTTAACTTGTAGCAGGTCTACTAGGAGGTACACGGTGCGTCTACAATTTGATTCACTTAGGGATCATTTCAGAACGTTGATATCCGATAGCAGACGACATTATTTTCATCTTTCCTCAGCCCTCCGTCCCCTCCCTCAGACAAAATTTGGTAAACATTAATATGATAATACCAGTATAATTAGCAGTGTCGGTCAGAAGCGTAAACATCGATGTCCGACGCCAAATGATACTGCCTCGTTTGACATCGGACATCGACGGTCAGAGATGATTCCTTAGCAAAAATGAAAACTATACTCTAGGAACAACGACTCGCCACCTCGTTTGTGCATTTATGTATGCAGTTTTGTTATAATAATTAGAGACAATGCTATTTAATTTACGACTTATATATTTTGTTATAAACTAAAGACACTATAACGCTTAGTATGGTCTAACTGGTTATATTTATTTATATATTTTTTATTTATCTAAGACATAATTAACATGATATGTTCACCTATGAAAATATATCATGTCATTGATGGATAAATATTCAAGAAATGTACATTTCAAGGCCGGTTATTTCAATTGAAAGATACCACCCTTGTTTTTCATGTGTGGAGGTACATAAATTATTGTTTATATTTGTGATCAAGGATATTCAGATGAAACCATTCAAAAATTAAATGTGGAATGGTAGAAGAGGTACAGACCTCATGCTATGAAGTAATTCATTTTTGGTCTCCGGTTTTGGTGCGAGAACCTATATTACATTCTATAAAGTGATTGCCCGCAAGCCCCGATTTATCTTAGTCTCAATTCAATCGCATTAGGCTTCTATCGCAATATTTAGAAGTACGAACACATAATTCTGTATGTAAAATAAACAGTGTAGCCGTATACGTACACTCAGAGTCATCAAACATGGACACATGCTTTGAACATAAAAGGCATTCAGTGTTGCCTAAGGTCACAAATTTGTTCAGGCCCAGACAACAAAGTTACAGCTAAGACACTGGCTTCGGTACATGGTGGATGTTTAGTGGGTTGAGGCTCTCCAATACCTCGATTTGCGCTCGCCAAAACATCTACCTTTGAGGCTCTCCAAAGTCACAATTTGCGTCCCCACTGAGGATTGCCAAAATAACCAATCTTCAGGCTTTTCAAAAACCTCGATTTGCACCCCCACCCCGAAGGCTCACCAAAACATCCACATTAAGATTCTCCACAAACATGAATTAATTTGAATTTATCTTATCTCACTACCTTCAGGGGTGAAACAAGCCTCGATTACGATGTTCGATTTTTTTTTCTGTCACTGTTCCTGGGGTTAGGGTAAGGAGTGTAAGGGATAGTACCTCACGGTGAATGACAGCCACGTCCCACTCAGGACGGTCAGGATCCTATTTGGTTGCCCTCCTTGTCTTGCTCACATATGGCTACTGGTGTCTGCATGTGTACTGCAGCGCCACAATCCGGACAACGGCTTTGGCTGGCCGGCCAAACTGTGTGAGTGCCTTTCCGAAGGGTTGTCCCCCCTGTTAGTACACACATATGTCGGCGGAGTAGGCGGATGAATCCCCAGAGGTCAACGGCTACGAAGGCGGGAGATGGAAAGGCCTGGTGTCAGGCTAAGGGCGCATCCGTGATTTAGAATGATAAGCGGCCAGAACCGTCCAGAAAGCAATAGCAAACTACTGGAATATATACTGCCGGAAACCTAGCTGAAATCAAGATTGCAAAGAGAATCGATATGGGACACGGTGATGAGTCCCCCAAGCCAGAAGAGTCCCTAACTGCTATTGGGGAAGAGCCAGAAGCAACCGGGAGTACTACTCAAGCTGATGAAGGCAATTTGCTCGACTGTGCGGAGAAGGGAAAGAAGTTCGGTGGATGGCTAAAAACCAAAACGAGAATAGCAACTTGGAATGTCCGCAGCATGGCGGCTGGAAAAATGGACAATGTTATAGAAGAAGCAAAACAAAACAATATAAGTGGCCTAGGAATAGCAGAACATAGATTGGCGGGACAAGGTCATTTTACACTACACGCAGGTGGAAAATTCATATACTCCGGACAAGCAAATGTAGGACATGGAGGCGTAGCAATATATCTGAGTAAACAAATAGCAATTACAGTACTTGGATACAAAGCAGTAAATTACAGAAATCTGAGCATAAGGTTACAAGGAAAAGTGAAGAATATCAAAATAATACAAGTCTATGCGCCAACATCAACATCAGAAGAGGAAGAAATAGAAGCTTTGTATACTAATTTGCAAGGTGAAATAGACGAATCCAACAAATAGGACATCATCATTGTCATGGGTGATTTTAACGCCAAATCAGGACAAAGACAAGACGAGATAGAACGAGGAACAATCGGGTCATTTTTATTAGGAGAGAGAAACGAAAGGGGAGAACAACTTGTTGAGTTCGCCATCGCTAATAACCTCACAATCGTAAATACCAATTTCTCAAATCACCCTAGACGAATCTACACGTGGACGTCGCCAGATGGAAAGACTAGAAATCAGATAGACTACATCATGATACAAAATAGATGGATATCAGCAATAAGATGTGCAAGGACACTACCAGGAGCAGACTGTGGATCTGATCATGAACTACTGATGGCAGAGATGAAACTTAAGTTGAAAGTGAAAAAAGGAGTGACAACAACACAGAGATATGATGTAGAAACTCTGACAGACGAATACACAGTATCTGTGAAGAATCGATTTTCAACTTTACTGACAATGACAGAAGAGAAAGAAACAGAAGAAATTGCAAATGATATCAAGATAATTTTCCCGAGAATAAGCGGAAAAACACCTATGGAAAAGAGAGAGGAAACACCAATCCTGGATCAGTGTAGAGACCTTACAGAAAGTAACAAAAAGGAAATAGTTTAAGAAACGCAAAAACGAGGAATCGATCAGATTAAGGTATAATGAGATGACCAAATTAATAAAAAAACTCTGCAAATGAGACAAACAAAAGTATATAGAAGCCAAGTGTAAGAAAATAGAGGTCTCTATACGGGAGCGAAACGTGGACACTGGACAAAGAAGACATGAGAAGAATACAAGCGTTTGAGATGAAATTTTACAGAAAAGTCCTAAGAGTGCCATGGATAACAAGAACAACCAATGCAGAGATTCTTAAAAAAATTGACATAAAGAACTGTCAACTAGTGAATAGAATAAAAGGACTAAAACTGAGTTATTTTGGCCAAATCAAAAGACATAATTCCTTAGGGAAAACAGTCATAGAAGGCAAAGTGGAGGAAAAGAGAGGAAGGGGAAGACCAAGGAGAAGATGGGAGCAGGACATCAGCGACTGGTTGGAAGACGACATCGTGAGGGCAGGTAGACGAACGGCAGACAGAGCAGCGTATCGGTGGATCATCTGGGCAACTACGTCTCGCAGAGATATGCTGAACTGAAGAAGTAGATCCTGCACTGCTCCACCAGCCGTCTCCATTCCACCCTTCTCCCAATCCTTCACAATATCTCTTTACACAGTCCTCCTGTCGCAGGCTAGGTCTTCCTCGCCTCCTCTTCCCCTCCACTGTCTGTGCATCTGTTCTCTTTGCCATCCGTTTTTCTCCCATTCTCTCTACATGCCCTGCCCATCTTAGTTGACCCATGCTTATGCTTGTTCAGAAAGAATTGTGTCCACTAGTCATATCAAAGACACAATTAACCACAGGCGCTACTATGACCAGGCGATGTCAATAAGTAACATCATTATAGTCCACTGCCTGCTATAATTTTGGGAGGTGGTGAAGTTCTAATTATAGCTCCTGGCCCAGGGAATATCGTCTCCACAGACGCATCGACTTTGACACATAATGTATTCAACTTAGCACACAAGATATACAATTAACCGCAAGTGCTACTTAATCACTTTAGTCCATCGGCACTTCCAGGTGTAATTTAAAAAACTTAACTTATTTGTTTGTGCTGAATCATATAGAAAACGATATTGCTCTCAAGTCTCAATGAATTTATTTGCGTTACAGCCGTACTACGCTGTATCAGAATGGGACGAGGAAAGGCGAATGTGTTTTTGGAGGACGATCGTTAAGATGGGACCACCTTGATCATATGTTGCAAGAAAACAGTATGGTCTATGGAAGTTCCCATAGAAACCAGGTGTATACGCCTCAACAATAACATATTGAATGGGTATCGGTTTACATAACTTAGTAATTAAATTGATAGATAAGTGTGTACGGTAGTTGTATGTATGTATAGTGATATTAATTAGCACCACACGTTTTGATTTCGTAAACACATTATATCATACGTCAATTATATATTATGTATACATGTGTGTGTGTGTGTGTGTGTGTGTGTGTGTGTGTGTGTGTGTGTGTGTGTGTGTGTGTGTGTGTGTGTGTGTGTGTGTGTGTGTGTGTGTGTGTGTGTGTGTGTGTGTGTGTGTGTGTGTGTGTGTGTGTGTGTGTGTGTGTGTGTGTGTGTGTGTGTGTGTGTGTGTGTGTGTGTGTGTGTGTGTGTGTGTGTGTGTGTGTGTGTGTTTTGTACACACACATATAGTATATCATTCATATGTTTGTGCTTTAATGTGTTAAATCGTTAAAGCGATTAATTATACTTACCTCTCATGTTGCTAATTGAAGGTGACGTTTTGTTAAACCTATGTAATAGTAACACAAGCACTATAGTAAACAGTTTATATATGAGTTGTGAATATTATTTTGTGATTTATTTATAATCCCTGTTGTATTTATTCAGTTTTCTTAGTTCGAGTAGGGCATAGCAACACATAAGTCTATGACTTCAGCTATGTCCTTTCAGTAGCAGCAGCAGCAAACCATACTGTGCATGTATTATGATGTTGTTGTTGTTGAATAAACGTTCATTCATTCATTCATTCAAAGGTGTACATTGTACACAAAGCGCATTTATTGGTAGTCATGTGTGATATATTTAATATTTTCATAGTGATGCTTCAACTTGTTATTCCGGAAAATACCTTAACACGTTGTGCTATTTTCTTTGACATGATGCTAAACAGAAACAACTACATCTTCCCATTACATGTATATTGATTCAAAGGTGTACGGGAATACAGAAGATCATAACGGATTTATTTAATGCTGAATCGCTACTCATATTTGTCACATATTCAAATATATTTAAAATCTACTTTATTCATGAACTTTCCTTTTAGTTCTTGTGTTACAGAAATATCATGTTTTGTAATTTCAAAGAGCATGTACTAAGTTTAGTACTTATTTAAACTTGACAGTATCTGCATTGTTATTGCAACCCTAATTACTTATCTGCGCCATAAACCAAATATTTGCAGGTGGTTTAACGTCTGCACACTGCACAACATAAAGTTAGTCCATGAGCCAGACAAAATTTGATTCTCAAATTTAGGGACTAATTCACACTATGAATTTATGTTAAACCAATATCTGTGGTGTCAAAAAATGGATGATGGACTTTTCAGAAGTGTAGCTTAATACCTTTTTGGCCATCTTTAAACATGGCTGCCATTTTCAAGAGGAAGTCGAGCTATTCAAAACTCCTGTCCTACAGCCAAATCTACTGATTGAATCTTAACAAATGTTGTTTGTAATAAAATACCGAGTACGACAATACTCGTGTAATGTTTCTATTATTATTATTATTATTATTGAAAACAATATAGGGGAAAGGTCAACGTAAAGTGAAATCAACTTAAAAATTTGCAGGCTTGGCTCATATACTAAGTGGTTTACATACACATCTTGCATTAAGCCCGCTTGCTTTTAAGTAATTGTGCTTATTGAATGCATTATTTGTTTTATTATAACTCTCTCTCCCCCTTTCTCCCTCTCTTCCTGTCTCCGTCTCTCTCCCTCTCTCCCTCTCTCCCTCTCTCCCTCTCTCCCTCTCTCCCTCTCTCCCTCTCTTCCTCTCTTCCTCTCTTCCTCTCTTCCTCTCTCCCTCTCTCCCTCTCTCCCTCTTCTCTCTCGCTCTCTCGCTCTCTCGCTCTCTCGCTCTCTCGCTCTCACGCTCTCACGCTCTCTCGCTCTCTCCCTCTCTCCCTCTCTCCCTCTCTCCCTCTCTTCCTCTCTTCCTCTCTTCCTCTCTCCCTCTCTCCCTCTCTCCCTCTCTCCCTGTCACCCTTTCTCTCCCTCTCTCGCTCTCTCGCTTTCTCGCTCTCTCGCTCTCTCGCTCTCTCGCTCTCTCGCTCTCTCGCTCTCTCGCTCTCTCGCTCTCTCTCTCTCCGCCCTCTCCCTCCCTCCCTCCCTCCCTCCCTCCCTCCCTCCCTCCCTCCCTCCCTCCCTCCCTCCCTCCCTCCCTCCCTCCCTACCTTCCTCCCTCCCTCCTCCCCCCTCCCTCCCACCCTGCCTCCCTGTCTTCCTTCCGCCCTACCTTGGTGTGCGTGTGCGGGTGTATACGTATGAATGTATTGAGTTTGTAAACATTAATGCGTTCAATATGCATGGTTAGTTAATAAATACGTTTTCAGCATTCAGGACGCAGTTACTCAACAACATATGGTCATTCTCTTTACAAAGAGCGAATGGAAATGCAATAGTTATCTAATCAATTGAGTAGTCGAGGCCTAAGTGACAAATGAAATTTGAAAGAGTATCCTCTACCATCCTCGCAAGCCAGGTCGATGACAACGTACACTACCCCTGGCAGATATCCTACGCAATGTATGGAGGTCAGCTGATTCAAACTAGCAATTAGCTTTGCCGCAACTGTACAACCAGTGAGAACAGTGCAGACACCCGTCCCACCGCAGCTCAATTCTAAGACGAAGCCAGTGACTTCATGGAATCACAACATTCTCACGAGGGACTGAACGGTATTGTGTGCTCAAATAATTACTTCTACTTCCCCAACATTACACATAACATTAGCAAACTCATGTGGCTGAAATGAAGATCACCGGAATTTGCCGGCAAGCGATATTATTGGCATAGCTTATATTCAAAGTTTCGCATGCGATCTGCCTACTGAGACTGGTGCAATCAGCAGCGCTCCCTGGCGCGCGAGGATTTCATCCGTGAACATATTATGTTTTTATAATTTGTTTAAAAATTGTATTATTACCATATTACATTTATAACGAACACACCTGGTGGATATTCCATTGTGACCGAGTATCGCACAGAGTTCAACATTAGTGTATCCTGCCACGAAACAATGTCTTACTAAATTGTGAACTGAAAAATATCCTATGTGAAGTAGCAGAGTAAGAAGGCCGAGTGATCCCCACCGATACGGTGTAAATTTTAAATATAGTGTCGTGAGATAGTTCGTACTGGTGGTTGGTAATATGTATAGGACTTGTAGGTATTGGTTAGCAATACCATTGTGGCCGGCATGCTTGCTGTGAAAATGTATTGATGTATTTATGCTGTAGTTTATGAGTTATGTAAATGAATAAAGATAACTGTCATTAAGTTGGTCTATGTCAATCTACACTTGTATTGCATTGTTGCTTTGCAAAGGAGGGTGTGTGTGTCAGGGGCGCATATATGAACATATATACCTGCTGTAAAATGCACGCTCATGAAAAAATTCGCAACAAGTTGGCTTTATTTGATCTGGCAAAGATGCTACAACTTTATTTACAACAATACAATTGATACACATGAATGCTATAATTATAGGTTTATAATCACACACGTACGCATGCACGCACGCACGTACTCACGCACGCACACACATACATACACACACACACACACACTGGTTCGCGATTTTAAAATTTAGCGGGAATTTTTTTTCTGAATGCTCTTCGTATGTTATGCTGAAGGTTATATTTTATTGATGTTATTGTATCAGCATGCAAGTTGTTTTCGAGATCAGCTACGTGCACAATTCGGAAGAGTGGCTATTTATTTTTCTGAGTCCTTGGTTACTTTCTTGGTGCAGTAAAACGCTGACAGGGACCTCGTCAAGATGCTGAAAGCTCCGTTAGAATAGTCAATGATTCAGACAGGTAACTTTCTACACAACAACACATATGTTTTAGTTGCAGTTCTTACATGGACACTTGACATACAATTTTTTTCTTTCGATATAACTATATAGAATAGTAATGACAACTATATTTACACAGAAACAATAGTGCAAAGTTTTGCCAACCTACATAATGTTTGGGTTGAGCAGCAACAATTAGCTCAATGTTCTCATGAAATACAATGAAATACCAGCAGTTTTCTGCTTTGAACGTGTGTGATTAAGTGTATGTGTGAAAACCGATAGTGTTCAGCTACATAGTGTATTTTTAAAGGTTAGCGAGGTGGCGTCGACGACATGTGATATCCACCCCACGAAGACCTTCGCCGGCCAATGTCCCAAAAGGTGTACAATGGTGATGTAGCAGGTCCAAAAATATTAAAGTAATTCTAAACAATTACATTTTGTATATGCCACAAATAGTTCTGTATAATATCAGATACTTTTCGTTAGACAGGTACTTGCCGTCAACTACAAACTTTTTAGCTTTTTAAATTACATGTAAATGGAAACATCTTTTTGAATCATGTATATATCATTAGTAAGAAACAAGAGATATAAGATAACATTTAACTTTGAAAAACATTTCTTTCCCGGTATGATTATTTTTATTATAGTTTCAGCACTGTGTTGTTTCTTGGAAAGGGCTAGTTTCAACTACTATATATTTCACTGCTGAAACCGGTCTCCCGCAGTGTCGTAGCTCTACTAACAAATTACGCCCGCGAAACGTAAATGTATGGTTTGGAGCATCAATGCCAACGGTTCCATTATTTCAACACCGAGTCGTGTGCATATGTTCAGTTCTGTGACCCTCTCTAAGTGCTTCACAGTGGTGACACCCAGTAACTCTCTGAAGGAGCATTATTGAAACATCGTGTCATTGTAATGCATCACCCTCTTTGATCATGGCAGAAAGCATTTCATTACCGAAATGCTTTGAGTTACAATTCGATGTGGTGTGACGTCTTTCTTAGTAGGTATGCCTGTAGTATCGATGGCTAAGTGAAATTCACTATAGGGCGGACATGTTTGTTTGGCTTTGTAGTTACGGGGTGCCTTATAGCGTTGGCACCTATCGGTTGTACGGTAGTATATATGGACTTTGTACACTGCTCTTCTGTGCTAAAAACAGGTACTAAAATCCATACGATTTCTTATCAAGGCGTTTCTTTAATGTTTAGTTGTTTGCATAGTACATTATTTATGTACTAGCTTACACCTACCCATGGAGCAACAGACCAAGGACATAAAGTATCACTACTACGGCTACGCTGCAAAAGTTCAAAAATCAAAACGCTCTGATGTAGAAGAAAGGCCATCCAGACAAGAAGAACACGTAAACAAACAGGCAAAACAGATTATATTTGCGTTTTCTGAAATATATCATCAATTGTTTGATCATCGGAAAATGGCAAAAGATACGAACAAAACACAGAAATGTACGAATTATGTCGGAACTTGGGAGGAGATTCATTTACAATACACCAAAGCTGGCGAGTTAATGTATACAGTTGTTAAATTGGTGTGTGCCATTATTGACTTATCATATATTCACAGCTAAAGGAAATGTGTGATGTGAATGCTCCTATGCGTAGATAAACTGAAGTATTTTTATATTCAAGTATACATCTTGATTGGTTTTCGCTTTGTTCCATTGAAGTGTCACCATTACGCTGGACAGTATGGCCTAGTACTGCAATTCGCGCATATGCATTTGGAAACGGTTATTTTTTGTTTTTATACAATTATATTCCGAACACAGGTTTTTTTTCCTCACGGCATAGTTCCAAGTCTGCTTTCGTGAATTCGTCTATACAACAAGGTGTCCGCAGTTACCGTCATACCATCACTGGTCCAATTAATTAATGTGCACACTGTGATTGTATTGACAAATAATAGTATATGTAGGCATACGTATTTGATCTGGATGACGTTATTAATGTACAAGTAACACAACTTGATGGTAATTATGTGTAAAGGTAATGTTGTGGTTTTTGAACCGCGACAAAAGTGTTAGAGTTTGGATTGCCAAACACCATAACCATTCGACTACTCAAGTTGTCAAGTTTATTGTTACACGATAAAGGCAACTACATGGTTGAACATTGCTTTTACTGTGGATAACCAGTGCAATTAGTTACAACGAAAAGTTATCTTGTGTACGGCAAACGGTGGCGCCACATCACGGAACTTTGTTAATCGATGCTTCTCACGAATGCACAGATCGCCTGCTGATGCATTCTCCACGATTTTTATAAAGGGTCATCACTTCTTCTGCCCTGAGCATGTAACCCGCGAAACTCACCTGGAAACAAGTCGACATAATTAGGGATATTAACTAAGAGCTTTCATCATATACATCTGATCAGCATCGCACCTCTATGGATGGATTGATGAGTGACTCGACTTTGCACGAGGAAACAATACGCTTTCACCACGACACACCTCCAAAACTCCAACCGAACGAATCGTTAACAAATGCACCCATTTGTATATACATGTTCTTCTTGCTTATTAATGCTGTACAAGGGTGATGGTCTGGACTTTCTTTCCATAGTTTATATACACAACTCCTGTATATATATTTCATCACCCACCCCACCCCCCATAATTTATCATGTCCCTCCTCACTCAGCCTCATACCTATGGCGTTCCCCTTTGTCTGCGTCATTGATGTTTGTTCCGCTTCTGCCCTGGCCCTTTGTCTGCGTAATTGGTGTTTGTTCCGCTTTTGCCCTGGCCCTTTGTCTGCGACATTGATGTTTGTTCCGCTTCTGCCTTTCCCTTTTGTTTGCGTCAATGATGTTTGTTCCGTTTCTGCCCTTCCCCTTTGTCTGTGTCATTGATGTTTGTTCCGCTTCTGCCCTTCCCCTTTGTCTGCGTCATTGATGTTTGTTCCGCTTCTGCCCTTCCCCTTTGTCTGCGTCATTGATGTTTGTTCCGCTTCTGCTCTCTTTGCTCGTTTCCATGCATTCATCTTTACCAAGTGGCCTGCCCATTTTATTCGGCTTCTCACCAATCCTCCAGTTAGGTTGCATTAAAGTCAAACCCCTTTTCTCGTGTTGTTCATATGTCTACCATCTTTGTTCTTGTCATTCTTCGTTGTTGTTTTTCTAAAACATTTGCAGATTTTGTTGTTGTTCTGACAGAGCCACTGTCGCCAGACCCTGCAGGCACGACGGTGTAAAACACATTATCAGTATTTTTCAAATAAACTTTTTCAAAAAATAATCTATCAATCATTATACCTTGTACCTTTCTCCAAGCATTCGCGCCCTCCTGTAGCTGATGTCGCACCTCTAACTCTGAATGGCCATCTCCCGTAACCATTCCTCCAATATACATATACACGGTATATATATATATATATATATATATATATATATATATATATATAATCAACCATTTGTGTATACATATATGAACAAGATGGTGATTATATCAAATATTGAAATAAACATACCGAATCCATGAGTCCATTGAAATAGTGAATTCTTCGAACGTTGGCGCCAATAATCATTGGGAGCATGACAACTGGCACCTTTGCTGTAAGAAACATAAGAACAGCAACAGTTCGTTTGTAATCCGCATATTGTGATACATGTAATAATCAATAACATGGAAAAATGTATAAGTTGAGTGTGGCAATGCATTGTCAAGTGACAATTGTTACACTAAAATAACATGCATAACATTTTATGTATCAACGTTATCAATTGGACCTGACTGTGGATTTACAAAGATACACACATGTGTTTGTGTATATGTATGCATAATAGTTTCATAAATTAATCCACCACTAGTTTTCTTACTAGTGCAATATTCTTAAATTCACGTATTGACTACACCATTACTTATATAACTGTTTTAATTAATCGTATTCGTTTCAAATTTCTTTTCTCCCAGTCTACGCACTGTTATCATTTACACAATACGCACCGCTAAGAAAGCCCGAGCCGATTTCTTTGCCGTTGAAGTACACTTTTACACAGCCCACTTCTGTCACTCGGTCGATTTGTCCGGTCAACACTACGTGGCGCCACTCACTCGATTGCGATGGCTGTGATGCCGACCCAGAAGAAGATAAAACAGACCAACGCTCCCATTTTAAGAAATAGTAAAAATCCTAAATAATAACACAAGCTAAAAGAACAACTAGAATGACGACATTAACAACATCAACAACATTATTAGTAATAGTGATAACAAGCTAACTGTAATCGAGCTTGCGTATGTATGTAAGCCTATACTTATGTTTATCTTAATGCTGTTCTCACCTCGGGCGCCAAACGTTCAGGTGTCAATTTACGACTCCACGAATTAATCGCAGCGACTTTATCATGTATTATATCAGTATTCGCGTTTATACAATTCAGCGGTGCACCTAAATACCCAATCCAAGCATATAAATTATAACAGATCACCGTTCGGAATTTCTTCGTGTAATCCCATCCATTTTTGGTCCTGATCCTTACTTCCAGTTCGCGTTCAGAATAACTGGTGATCTGAAAGTATATGAAAACTAAGCTAGTAAACCAAAATCCGTACATATGTACCCGTATTTCATATGGTAAACTTCTAACATCGAGCATGATATATCTCAATTTAATTAGCTTACAATTGTGGATAGTGTTTGTGCAAACTACTTAAAGACAACCCGAAAAACGAACGGAATTCCGCGCAACCGACGTGTTTAATTACTTATGCCGAATCCATGAGCGCCTAAATGATGCATTAATGCACCGTCGCTACGGCGCTGACTGACAAAAGCTAGGGTGCTGTGCTAGTAGGGACTCAAATATGCCACAAGACACACCTTTTAAAAATGTATATTCCTGAAATCAGTACTGAAATATTGAATGTAGCAAAAATATAGTTTTAATGGCGAAATTGAGGTGGACCCGGAATCTGTGCAAATGGCGTAAGAGAATTTGCGTTTTCGTACGTAAATCCCGTGATCATATATATATATCTCTCTCCCATATTGATATACCCATTCAACATTACTATCTGCGCAAAACAATTAACGATGTAATTAATGTTAGATACACGTATTCAAATTTAAAGTCAATAGTGAATGAATGTCAAAAAGTCAGTCAATGTTTTGAATGTTTCAATTTGTATATTTAGCATCATAACCAATGTTATACTTGAAAACGTATATTTCGTATCGTTGACAGATGTCAAGCATAAATAATTTGTCTAGAAAAGTAAGCTTAAATAGATTTGACAGTTAGTCATTCTCCGATATATTTTAGGCGCATGGATCAAACATAATACGGTAACCTAATATTGTTTGACATTCCTGTAATACATAAACATCTTTGTAACATGTGAACATTTTAAGAGGTTGTAACGACGTCTGAATTATCATCGAATGCTACGGTTTTTCTTTAGTTAATTTGTATGGTCACAATAACCTGTGGGACAGCGATATAACGTCATTAGGCGCAGCCAACAAAACACATCAAACACGTCACCTCCAAAGTGCCGGATACGCCGTCTCCATTCCTGGCGAGCAATGGCATGAAACCAGCATTGCCACTTCGCTTGAACCAGAAACTAACGGCCAAACCGTAGAAGGCATTGAGCATGAAGAACGGAATCTCGATCTTAGTCGAACGTCTGAAGACTCCGCAATTGCCCGACACTCCACAATTGCGTTTACCGCAGACCCCGTAGTTGTCCAGGTAGAGGAACTTGGTCGGGACCATGTCTCCCTTCCAGTCAACTTCGTCCCAGGTAAGACAAACAGACCCGTTCAGGCCAACATGGCCCAAACGTGCAGGTCGATATATAAACTTGTTGAACGTGTGAACGTCTTTTCAAACAGTATGTAAAATTTAATCGATATTTGGACAGGTGTTGGACAAGACCAGTGTGAGTCAAATTGTCTGCAATATGAAGTCCGGAAGATCATGACATAGGCGCGGGACCCAGGTTTTTTGTGTGGGGTGGCTACAGAATTATACCCCCAATATTTAGAGAAGGGGTGTGTATTTTAGGGTGTAACTGTTTAGTTGGGAGGGCTGGAGAAAGAACTAGCCCCCCAATATATAGGGAATGGGACGCATTTTTGAAGGAATTTGCTGTGCTTTGGTGGGCCTGGAGGTGTTTTCAGCGGCGTGGCACTACACGCAACGGTTCACCACACCCAATACGTATGATGTTGTCGTTTGGTAATTGTGTCAACAATTATGGCTTTCGTTTTATTTCGTGCACAGATAGATAAGCAACAAAACGCAAAACACCTGAAAATTAAACACAATGTTGACCGCTACTGCGTTATGAAATGTGATTGATAAATGATCGTAAATTGTACTGGTACATAGACGCACGCACGCACACACACACACACACACACACACACACACACACACACACACACACACACACACACACACACACACACACACACACACACACACACACACACACACACACACACACACACACACACACACACACACACACACAAACAAACAAACACCCACATACACACTTACTCACACACACAACAAACAAATGAACAATTACGCACACATACGCGCACGCACAAAAACAAAAACAAACAACAAACAAACGATCAACATCAATAAAAACACACAAACAAACATACACAGAAAACAAACAAACAAACATGCATGCACACACGCACACACGCACGCACGCACGCGCGCACACGCGCACACGCGCCCACGCGCACACACAGAATCGCAGAACAAACAAACAAATATACACACACAACAAACAAACATTTACACACAACAAACAAACATGTCTACACGCACATGCACAATATGCACGCACAGACGCACACAAACATATGCGCGCGCGCACACGCACACACGCACACACGCACACACGCACGCACGCACGCACACACGCACGCACGCACACACGCACACACGCACGCACGTACGCACGTACGCACGCACGCACACACGTACACAAACACATGCACGCACACACATACACATGTGCGCAGACACATACACACACGTGCACACTTAAACACAATCATAAAACAGACACATACATGCATATCCATTATTCCATGTATACATCAATGAACATACGAGAGGCAATATTTAAATAAATAAACCTATTTAATATACTTACCACTGATCTCAGTAAAAGCAACGACGCCCAAAGCTAGTACAACCCGAGTCCAGAACACCATTTTGATTACGTTGGTTCCTAGAAAGATTCATATTACAAATTCACGAAACAGTCACTATTTAGTTTAACAGTATTGGACTGTATTAACCAGAACACCAACTATATAATTTACATAATATGACAAGTGAACAAGGAAGCATTTAGCTTTATCTACATCAAAACCTTATATTTTTATACGAGTTTCCTTCCTTTCTGGTGTAGGTTTTGTTTTTAAACATTAGTTACGCTGCTGACAGTCACGTAATTTCATTGGAAAACTTATATGATTAGATGGTCAACTCACTCACGTTTGACCATTTTATGGATTACCCTGTGTAGTGATATTTGTGTACAACACCTACTCACTTACATATTGTGATACGATAATACCCATGTTGCCTTAGTCTGCGCCTATGTGGCTGCACCTATAGACACTATCCGGATATATTGCGGATTTTACAAGTTCTAGCCATTCTACAGCACTCAAGTTTATATATATATTTTATGAATACACCAAGAGGACACTGGACTAAATGTTTTTTCAAGTGTTTGTGACTTTTTACTATTTTAACCGACTTACATTTTACATTTGCGATTGCACCTGTGTGACATTGACACGCTGGTGATCAGTCATGTGTGACCCGGACAAAGAGAACATTGTTTACACGCCCATGAACCAAGACTGTCTGTACCGGTTACGGCCCAGCGGTCACAGTCACATTCGGCTCAACAATGCTGCCTGGAGAGCTGCTTGTGAAGCGGGGGTGGCACTCCATCGGCCTACCCATCGAGGTTGTCGTGGGGGTGCACGCAAACAACGATCGATACATGTACTTGTGTCAGCGCGACCAACAGCATCCGTTAAGCCTGTACCTCGAGCACGCTACCTAAAGTGTATCAGCACAAGGACACCATCGCCATCACTGAAACTTGTTTTACTGAACACTAGATCTATCTTCAACAAAGTATCTGTTGTGAGCGAGACGTTACTAGACGCTGATGCCGACACCTCCTTCTTCACAGAGACATGGCTGCGAGATGAGCATGAAGACATCGTCAACGATTTAACACTGCCGGGGTTCGAGTTTAAGAAACTCAACCGATCGCTGAAACGGGGCGGTGGTCTGGGTGTTCTGCACAGAAGTTCGCTGAAACTGGTTGTACGTAGACCTGCCGTGACACCGATCCACTTCGAGCTTTTACAACTGTCGTGTGACAAGCCATCGTACTACTTTGTATTGATATACAGGCCACCATCTTCCAATATATCCGGATTTCTGGACGAATTCGAAGATCTCGTAACATCACTTGTGACCATTCCAGGACGACTGTTGATATTGGGCGATTTCAATGTTCACTTCAACGACGCATTATCGCCGGGAGTAAGTCGAATAACGAATAATCTGGCTTCGACAGGACTAGTCCAGCATGTGACTGGTCCTGCGCACCGTTCCGGCCACACGCTGGACGCCGTTATCTCCCGGAAAGAAGACACCATCCTCACATCTCCCGCTGCTGTCCTACCTAACACGTTTTCGGATCACCACACAATAACATTTTCCATTGAAGGAGACGCGCCACGTCTACCAACCAACAAGTGGCGAGGGCGTGACTACCGTCATGTAGACCTGGATATCTTCAAAGCTGACCTTCACGCCGCACTAACCTCACACGATGACAATAACAGCGATAGCGTCGACAATCTCCTACAACAGTATCAACATTCCGTCTCTGTCACACTCGACATTCATACTCCAGTTGTGTCGCGAACTCGACGATCAAAGAAAAGCCAGCCATGGTTTGATGACGAAATCTTGAGTTTAAGGCGTAAGCGACGAGCACTTGAGAGAAAATGGCGCCTAACCGGACTCGAAATCGACAAGCAGATCTACTTGTCGCAAATAAACAACGTTAAACATCATGTTCGAAACGCGAAAATCGCCTACTACCGTGCAGCACTGAACAACGCTGACGCAAAAACAACATTCCAAGTGTTACATTCACTAACCAAATGCAGTGACCGGAAATTACCTGATCGCGAGAACGATGAATCAATGTGTCAGGCCTTTGCCGAGTTCTTTGAAGAAAAGATTTTAAAAGTCGTCGATGTTACGCGTGCGAAAGTGACAACAGAATCTATCGTGATGCCACTCCTGCCTGCTGCTCCACCTGTATTGCAAGGTCTAAACAATCTCTGTTCAACTGATGCTGAAGAGCTGCAAACGATCATCATGTCCAGACCAACGAAATGCTGTCCACTCGATGTGCTACCTACGTGGCTATTTAAAACTACTTTAACCGTTACGCTACCCACACTCGTCAACATTGTAAATGCGTCACTAAACACAGGAGTGTTTCCTGGTGAACTGAAAACTGCCCTAGTGACACCGTTACTGAAGAAAGCCTCACTTGACCAGTACGAACTGGAGAACTATCGTCCCATCTCCAACCTCGCTTTCATAGGAATGTTGATCGAGCAAGTCGTTCTCAAACGCCTGAATCTGCACATGGCAACGAATAAGCTGCATGATGAAATGCAATCGGCTTATAGACAACATCATTCTACAGAAACAGCTCTGATGAAAGTACAACACGACATCGTGCGCAACCTTGACCCGGGACGTTGTGTCATGCTGGTTCTTCTTGACACGAGTGCAGCATTCGACACGATCAACATTGACGAATTGTTGAACACTCTGGTTTCACGTTTCAACATCGGCGGTATGACACTTGACTGGTTTAGATCATACTTGACCGGCAGATCTCAGTGTGTCACGAATGGTTCGTCTTCTTCGAACGCAATCCCCATCTACCACGGTGTACCTCAGGGTTCAGTACTTGGACCAGTGATGTTCAACTCATATACGACACCCATTGCTGACATCCGCAAGCAACATAATGTGCTTTACCACCGATTCGCTGATGACTTCCAGCTATATGTCAGCTATAACCCTATGGTGTCTGACGAACTGGAAAACTCTAAACAGCTGCTCATCCAGTGCATCGGCGAGATTAGAGCCTGGATGCTGATTCATCAACTTAAACTCAACAATGATAAAACTGAGTTTATCGTGCTGCAGTCACCGCACAATCTACGTGTTTACGGCAGCCCCAGCTTGGAATTACCTGGACTTACCTTGCAATCAACAGATGCAGCGAGACATCTAGGCTGTTACTTCGACCGACACATGCAGTTAGACCGCCTCGTCTCCAGCTACTGTTCTTCGGCCTACTACCATCTACGCCTGATCGGCAGAATTCGTCACCTGCTGACGCGAGACGCGTGCCATGCTGCAGTACGGTGTCTTGTGCTAAGTCGCCTCGACTACTGCAATGCTCTACTCGGTGGATTGAACAATGGACAGACCAACCGACTTCAACGAGCACAGAACTCAGCCGCTCGCCTCATCAACCGCGTCAGACGGCGAGATCACATCACACCAATTCTGCAATCACTGCATTGGCTGCCGATCAGAATGAGAATTACTTTCAAGATATGTACTTACATATTTAAGATCCTGCATGGCTTAGCCCCGAACTACCTCAACTGTGCGATAGTTCGCAACGCGCCCACACGTGCATTGCGATCGGCGAGTGACGCAACGCTTCTCGCGGTGACGGTGTCTAAGAGAACTATCGGACAGGGCAGCTTTGCAGTGACAGGCTCACATATGTGGAATAGCTTGCCAAAATGTGTGCGATCGGTTGGAACATTGGCGGCTTTCCGGAAACAACTTAAAACCCATCTATTTCGCATGCACTACATGCCTTGATGCAAGCATTGCTTCCCCTGCCCCCCCCCCCCCCCCCAAGACAAAGCCAGTGCCTAGCAACGCTCAATTTTACAGTTTTAGGCAGGGAGGGGCGACCTAGCAACTCATACGGATGTTATTTGAATCCGTCATGGTCTATGCGCAAACATTTGCAGGTACGCTAGGGAAACATATAGTACAGCTAGGTTACTAGTCCTTGATTTCCTGACGCGTTTTTTACCCACATATGAGCGTTGACTTACTGTTTTCCTTACTACATGGTTTTGGGTGTGTTTGGGAGACATTTCATCTGTCATTAAGGTATTGGTGTTTGAACACGGGATGTTCTTGGATTAAATGTTCTATGAGTTCACCCATACCATGTCTTATTTTGTAATTACATTTATATGTTTTCATTCACCGTGTATGCACTGTGTACACTAGCGGTTTTTATACTTTTCAGCCGATAGTGTATAATCGATACGTAATACGAAATGATACCCAACGTTACTCACATTTGACGGCTAACGTACTGTTGTTTAATCACAGATACACTTACCTTCACACCGCAGTTTCCGATGACGAGTGACTGCAGCCACTTTAACCTTTGCTGTAATTATAGGCGTTGTTGCCACAAATGTATTATATCATTAACCCTTTGTGTAATAAAGCAACAACGACATGAGCAACGCCTGGATGAAAGGAATGACGTAAGTAGCCCATAGGTTAGAATGCCGGTGATAAATCTATGTTTACAATAGATGTAATTCGAGGCTACCATGTGACAAAAACTTACTTGAATGATCAAGTTTGAATCAAGAATGACGATGGCAGGAGCACATTGCTACATCATGACAGCATTTTGGATTGCGAAATCACTGCAGTAGCTGCTGCTTTTGTAAATTGCGTCACCGTTTGTTAAGACTCGTTTGTAATTAACAAACTTTTTATAATAACGACGCATTTTGTATTGAGATCAGGCCAATTTTAAAAATAACGATTTTAGGCCAATTTTTTAATAAATCGATGTACCCATTTTATAATAACAGGAGACTAATTTTGTAATAATCTCAGCGGTACCCATTTTGAAAAAAATGATGACGATTAAGAAGATGAGTAGGATAAGGATGAAGATTAAGATGAAGAGGATGATGATAATTATTATTATTATAATTAGTAACTATTATGATGATATGATGATGATAATGATGACTATGATGATAATGGTGATTAAATTGAAAATGATGATGATTATGATGACGAAAACGAAGACGAAATTGATGGTGATGGTGATGGTGATGGTGATGGTGATGGTGATGGTGATGGTGATGGTGATGATGTGGATGGCAATAAAGAAAATATGATGACCATGTCGAAGTCGAAAACATGATAATAAAGAACATAATGACGAAACTGAAGATGGGCATTGCGATGAAGATGATGATGATGATGATAATGGGGATAAATATAATTAACATGATAAAGCGTAAAGAAAAGGCGAATATGATGAAGGATACAATACTATGATAATGAAGATGACGACGATGATGTGCTGCTGATGAAGATAGCGATGATGGCGTTGAATACGGTGATGGTGGTCATGATATTTATTAAGATAAATATAAAGATGACGGTGAATATGAAGACTATAATGATGGTTATGATACTGAAGACATCGACGTAAAAGAACATGATGCTTAAGACGGTGATGTAGAACACTAAAACAAATTAACATGACGCTGACAACGATGATTCAGTTTAATATAATGATGACGCAGAGATGGTGATAGGAATACTTATTGCGACAATGAATACGAACATAGTGATACTTATGAAGATGACGATGACGTAGAGAACGGTGGCGATGAAGAAAAAGACTAATATAATGTGGGTGGAGATGATCATAATAAATATTATGAATATAGTGAGGGTGACTACGATGAAGCTGACAATATGGTGATGGTGATAAAGATGATAACGATGATGATGATGGTGATGATGAAAATGAAGAGAATGTCGATGATAATCAAGACTGTAATCAAGAAAACTAAGACAAAAAGGTGATGATGATGATAATGAGGAGGACGATGCCGATGGAGACAAAGGGATTGACCGTGACAACGACGATGGCATCCTACGCCTCCATATTGAGATTAATGTATTGTGCCTATATCATATGGCACGTGAGCTGAGAGGCGCAAAAACAAACCAATATGCAAATATTATTAACAGGAAAGCGATAATGTCATAATTAGAACAAAGGACCACCGACAAATTGAAAGACGCAGACGAACAAAACATCTTTATCAGAATCGTCCTCACGGTTTCAGGGAGTGTGAAATCGAAGAAGGCACTAGTGGTAATTTTTAAAAAGTAGTCATATCAAAAACTATCGCCTCTAAAAATAAAGGGGTTATTTAATACAAACTTGCGTCAAAACGTCAATCACAAGAAATAAGTAAACAATATTAATTACTAAACAAGAACATCAAAAGGTTATGTCAAAATAACATTCATTAAGAATGTAATGTTTTGAGGACGACCAAGGGAAAGAACAAGGGGCAGAACAAACAGAAGACGAACAAGAGGAAGAACACTTTATTCATCGTACCCATCTTCCGACCAATGGACATCCTTGAATAAAATTATATTTCATACAATTGCCCTTTTACACAATTCCATGTCCCTTTAAATAAAACACTTTCATTGATAGACGTAACTGGTGGTTAAAGCCTCATTAGTGTAAGCAAAAGAACCTATCAAATACTTTATTAAATCTTTTACAAAGCACGGTTATCTCATTAAGACAAGAGCCACATTTCCACACAGAGCCTTCACTGAAATTGAGAATATGAAGCGAATAATTACCACAGAATAACAAACTACGTATCAATTCAAAGCGCTTTCATTACTCACACCCCGCGTGCACACACACACACACACACACACACACACACACACACACACACACACACACACACACACACACACATACACACACACACTCATATATATATATATATATATGCATATATATATATATATTTACATAATTATGTTATATAATTATGTTATATATATATATATAACTATATACGTATGTTCATATATGTATGCAAATATGTACATGTTTATATATAGAATTATATATGGCCTGTATCGGGAGTACGGGCCTTTTAGCCTGGTTATGCCGAGGCGCGATGGCGGTAGAAATGCAGGTATGTGTCTGGCGCAAGATATATTAACCCTTCTATGATATCATATTATATCATAACACACAGGATATGCATTTATTGAGCACACTGATGTGATTTCCACTGACAGGTTAGTACAAGTCTGCTGTACGGGGGTAGACACGTCCTCCCACGATCGGTAGTAGTATATAACATAGAAGACATTGACCTACGGGAAGGAAAACCTGGAAGACAAACCCACAACATGAGTCAGCATGGGCAGCGCCATGTGGCTCCAATAAATGACGTCAATTCTATGCTATGTCACATAGTAGTTACGAGATTGGCTACCGCGTGCGGGGGAACCGACGCGCTGGGACTCAGGCACCAGCGAGAAATCAGCGAAGACCTGGAGGGTTGAACAGCCGGCATCGACTCTCATGCGAAGTCCGGTTTGCCACTCTCAATGTGGGAACTATGACGGGGAAACGAGTGGAGGTGGTGGAGCTAATGAAGAGGCGGCAACTGTAAGTGATGGGGGTACAAGTGGAAAGGGGACCGGGCAGTGGACCTGGGAGATGGGTTTAAGTTGCTGCATGCAGGGGGAGATGGAAGGACAAATGGAGTGGGAGTGATTATGAAGGAGGAATACAGCAAGGATGTCATCAGGGTGGAACGACGGGAAGGCAGGGTAATTGCAGTGTGGATGTTAGTTGGTGGAGAGATGATGTGCATACTATCGGTCTATGCACAGCAGACAGGGAGAAATCAAGAAGACAAGGATGCATTCCGAAACAACCTGGAAGAAATTATCGGGCATGTGGAGCCCGAGACAATGCTAGTTGTGGCAGGTGATTTAAATGCACATGTAGGAATGAGACAGAACAGTGAAGAGACCGTAGGAAAGTACGGATATGGAACGAGAAACAGAAAGGGACAAGATCTGGTCGAGATGTTAGACAGAAATCAGCTAGTGGAGGTAAACTGCTGATTGTTAGAAGTAGCCAGTTGAACAAGGTTAGGGACTGCAAAGTTCTGGCAGGAGAACACACAACGAACCAACATTAACCAGTGGTTTATGAAATGTGGATAGGAAGAGGCAAACAGGGAAGGAAGAAACAAAGACAGGTAATAAAATGGTGGAATTGTGAAGGAGAGGTGATGAGCCAATACAAAACCGAAGTAGAGAGGAAGTTCAGGCTACTCCAAGAACAAAGGGAGGATGTGGAATCAGAGTGGAAAGCACGTAAGGAAGGCTTTGTTAGATCAGCTGAGGAGATATGTGGCCGAACATCAGGAAAGCCGACACAAAGTCGAAAGAAGAAAGAACAGTGGTGGTGGAACCAGGAAGTTGAACAAGCAATACGAGAAAAAAAAGGAGGCACTGAAGTGTGTGGACGAAGCGAGTGATGAAGAAAAGAAGGCTAAAGCAGAAGTACCGGGAGAAGAAGAAGGCTGCAAATAAGGCAGTTGCTAAAGCAAGAGATGATAAACTGCAGGAATTATATGATAAGATTGAAGAAGATGGAGGGAAAAAACTGATCTTTAAACTTGCCAGCGATAGAGATAGAGACAGCAAAGATACTATACGAACATCAGCAATGAAGAGAAGCGACGGGACACTGGTCACTGGTCACTGGAGCAAAACAAGTGCTGGTTGTTTGGGAGAAGTACTTCAAAAAACTACTAAATCCGGAGGAAGAATATGAGATAGAGATACCTCATACCGTAAGGAGAGAGCTGGAGGTGAGGACAATAAGAGAAGAAGAGGTGGAGAAAGCAGTAAAGAAGATGAAAACAGGAAAGGCTGTAGGAGTGGATGAACTCTCAGTGGAAATGGTGAAAGCAAACAGACTAGTTGGAATCAAGTGGCTGACGAGGCTGTTTAATGTGTGCTTCACAGCAGGAGAGATACCAGCAGAGTGGCGAAGAGGAGTGATTGTGCCGATATGGAAGGGGAAAGGAGACATCTATGAACCAGGGAGATACAGAGGCATCACATTACTGTGTCAAGCCCTGAAATTGTTGGAAAGGATGCTGGATGCTAGGGTGAGGCTTTCAGTGGAGAGCAAAATCGGAGAGAATCAGCTGGGATTTAGGAAAGGGAGAGGAACAGATGATGGATGTTTTGCCATCAGACAAATTATCAAAAAGAAGAGAGAATTGTAGCGTTCTGTTTTGTAGACCTGGAAAAGGCATTTGACACCGTGCCGAGAGAACTCGCATTTGCAGTCATGAGATGGATGGAGGTTGGAGAAGCAGAAGCCAGAATGGTGGAGGAAATGTACAAGGAGACAACAGCAGTAATGACAGTCGAAGAAGAAACATCGGAACAATTTGGAGTGGAAGTAGGACTCAGACAGGGAAGTGCCTTGAGTCCCCTGCTTTTCATTATGGTGATGAACCTGATCAGTGGAAAGATTTCGGAGCAGGAAGAACTTAAGAAGATACTGTATGCAGACGACCTAGCAGTGGTGGCTGATAACAAAGAGGAACTACAGAAAGCTTTGCAAGAATGGAGTGACACCTTCAGAAAACACGGCCTCCGAATGAATCTGGAAAAGACTGAAGTAATGTGGATAGGAGAACAGGAGGTAAATCTGCATGTAGTTATTGACGGAAAGACCATTAAACAAGTGAACAGATTTGAATACCTGGGCGGTACATTGTGTGAGGATGGAAGGAGTAGTAAAGAAATACAGAGGAGGGTGCAAGCAGGAGCAGCAGCATGGAAGAGGGTAGAAGGCATTATGTGGGACACAAAACTGAAGAAACAACTGAAAGGAAAAGTGTTAGAAGTCTGCGTTGTACCAGCCTGTACATATGGGTTGGGAACACTGTCACTGACAGAGAGACAGGGGGAGAAACTACAGGTGGCAGAAAACAACTGGGTCAGAAGAATATGTCGAGTAACACGAAAGGATAGAAGGAAGATGAAGGAATTGAGAGAGGAGATTGGAATGAAAAAAACATCTAAAGAGGAAAGTAGCCGGTAACAGAATGACAGACTGGCGAAAATAGCGTGGAAAGTAGAAGAGGGTGACAGATGAAAGAGAGGAAGACCAAGGCTGAGATGGAACGACAGCATAAAACGAGAGCTGGGGAGGGCTGGCGTGAACAGCCATGAATGGATGGCAATTGCAAACGAGAGAGAGAGAGGTGGAAAGAACTGACAAGAAAAGTAGAAGAAGCTTCCAAGTGACGTGGACCCCACCCCGCAAGGGAGCAAGGGGAAGAAGATATCAAATTATACCATAACACATAGGATATGCATTTGTTGAGCACACTGATGTGATTTCCACTGACAGGTTAGTACAAGTCTGCTGTACGGGAGCAGACACGCCCTCCCACGATCGGTAGTAGTATATAGGTATAATTTCAGACTTAAATGTAAATTTGCTTACTTTCTACTATTGTTAACATGACGCAATTTTTTTGATTTGCTAAACGTGTGACGAGCTACACCGTAGAGGTCGCCACTGTCGTTGCGGGTTTTCCGGATGTGATGACGTCATCACAGTGGGAAAATTCGATTAGTGGGCGTAAGGGGCCCCCTTACTTTTTAGCGTTAGCGGTAGATCGCGGTGGCTGTGATGGTGGGAGCCAGCCGACGTTCGTTTATAATTATCGGTTTTTCATTGTTATGACATTTAAGTATTAATACTTATTATTTTAGCTTATGTCGTCGATTGTTCTTAATGGAATAGTGCTTTAAACATCAGTATACCCACATTTGACTGCTTGCATTGTAGTTGAAACCTAGGCAACTTTCAAATAGTCCAACAATTACACACAATTACTAATACAGACAAATATTTTTTCCATATACTGTATGTTATGAAGACAAAACTAAGAATTTTCCAGAGTTGCGTGCTGTCAACATTACTGTATGCGGCGGAATGCTGGAGAATGACGGAGCAGGACTTCAAGACTGTTTACCTTCCATACTACCTGCCTAAAAAATCCTCGGGATCTTCCATACTACCTGCCTAAAAAATCCTCGGGATCTTCTGGCCAAGAAACATATCCAACCAGGAGTTGCTTGCCCAATGCCAGCAAGAGGACATACCCACCATCATTCAAAGAAGACGCTGGATGTGGATTGGACATGTCCTTCGCATGGATGCAGACGCCATCACAAAAACAGCCGTCTGGTGGACACCAGAAGGGAAGCGAAAACGTGGGCGCCCAAAGACAACATGGAGGAGAACAGTGGAGGCAGAGCTGAGTGAAATGAACCACAGTTGGAGCACCATACAGCGATTGGCCGGAGACAGACAGAGGTGGAGGAACTTCGTCGCTGCCCTAAACGCCAGAGGGTGTAACGGGTAGTAAGTAAGTAAGTATGTTACAAACACAAACTGACCCACGAATAACACTCATAAAAGTTTACTTATTATCCTGTATAATATGTTGTATTTAATGTCTCTAACGTGGGGGACAACAACAAAATCGGGCAAAATGAATATTAAATAAACAATGACATATGGCAAAGAAGAGCTTTTTATAAATTATTACAATGATTTATATTTATTTCAACAATTCCTGCAAATACAAACAATCTATCATAAAATGTAATAATATAGTGTAAAATTTTGTAGATCAGTTATGTCAAAAATAACAGTAATATTATACACAAAAACAGCATGACAAAATGCATCTAAAAATAAATTATTTACGTATGAAAGAACACAAATTACAAATAAATATAGCAGGTTGATTATACACCGCCAAGTTGTTATGTTTATAAAATAAAAATTTACTAACATCAATATAAGTTTTTATATAGCACAGTATCCCATCCTCAATACTGCTCAATGCTCTTTACACATTACTCCCTGTTCAATTGAATACCATTTCGACGTCTCTGGGAAGCTTTCAGCCACACTGCAATTAATGCGTGAAATCTATTCATAGATAAATATCCACCACTGTCGGTAGCCAGTGGTGGACATTTATTTATACAGCTGAGTGAACTGAAGCATCACAGAGTGAACAAACTTGTCCAAGGTTCGATACAGCAGCACAGGATTCGAACCCAGGTTCTCTCAATTGAGAGTCCGATGTTCTATTCACTGTGCTACTGCGATCTACATATCTGACAGTGTAGACAAAAATGTACGAAACAGCGTTCCACAAGACAACAAGTGTCTGACAATCACAATAAGTGTCGGAACAGTATTTATAGTGGTATCCTTTTCCAGATATACTGGTGAGCAGAAAGTGTTCCACTGCTACATTTTAATGTATGCCTCAAAATAACATTTACATATTTAAATGCGTAATCATAGAAGTAAACACACACATACAACAATCCACTTTTAGATTACAAAAGACACACTTGTGTTTCTAGAATGCTGTGTTATTATGGTACAGAAGCTGGCATCCAAATTATACATTTAAATACCTTATTAATTTGTAGCTTGTTGACTTACTATATTGTTTCTCATATGTTATGTCATTAATACAATACTGTTGTGTTATGTTGTTGTTACAACACTAGGCCGTTTGACTACCAGCACAATAACCCTGGTTACAAGTATGATTCATTCAACACGAAAGTGTGACAATCTTATGACATTGTGAGCAACTTTACAATACGTTTTCTTCATAAACATTAGCAATGTTTTTTACCCCACGTACAATTAAACACATGCTATCGGTAATAATTATTATTTATATTCACTAGATATGCACCTTTACTCCAGCTTAGACGTTTGCGATTTGTTTACATTCTTGGCCTAACAAATACCCTTGTTTGGATAATAGAAATGTATATACCTGACTGCAGATAACAAGAGTCACTTAACACCAGTGAATCCAAAACTAGTAGTCCAGCCAGCAGCATATAATATGCCAACATAAAGTAAACAGTTAGGGCTTTGTAGAGTGAAACTCATGCAAGACAACTGGTCATAAATCCAGTGTTGTGGATATATGCTGAAGGTTCCTATGAAATCTTTCTGTCTGGAATGATTAATCTCCTACCCAGTTCCTGTCCTTCCCATTGTCTCCTACCCAATTCCCATAAATGGTTGTGTTATGCAAGACACTTTGGTCCTGGACATTCAATTTGGTCGACCTCTTACAAACAGGATAACAAATTATAACAGAAGCGTAACAGGACCCATAAATTACTCAGCCAAAGAACTGGTTATTAAAATGTGTGTATTGATCAACTGTAACTTGGAAAATCTATGCGTGTTATTCATTGAACGTTTCCATCTTGTTCTGTTCTTTTGTCTCTTCTTGTACCACCCCTGATATATGGTCTGGAAACAAAATGTTTACATACTTGATAAATATTAGATTTGCTACCCATGTTGCAAAACATGAATATTTTCCTAATGTTGATTATGTTTCATACGTTGGAAAGAGTATAAATTATTTACAGAAAGAGCAAAACTAATTTTTAAAAACAATGCATTCCTTCGTGGGATGATTGAACCAAAGAATAACTACTCTACCTGAGTCAGTATTTTGATGTACTTTGACTTTGATACACGTATCATTGTACAATGCATTGCTGGATCGATCAACTCATTTATTATACTAGTGAACCAAGTTCGTGCATCGCGTAATTCCGTGGGAAGACGGTGTTATCGCTGTTTTTCTAAAACCTAAGAAGTTTACATTGAATGATGACATGCCAACCTCCTTCCTTTACTCATTGCTACTGTCGGTTTATCACATAACTTGCATTCAAACAGAAAATTCTAGGACACATAACCCAAACAATACCAAGACGAACGATGAAATTGACGCACCACTAAAAGTAAATATTGGAACCGGTTCAAATTATGTTCACAAATGTCTTGGTTGGTGTGCTTCCCCGACTGCATACATGCCATTCCCGGCGCGGCAGTGCCTGTGGCCAATGGCCAGCGCCAGTGGCTACGCACGATTCGATTGTCGTTAGGTAAATAACTTAATTTTAACAGCGTGATTTACATAACAAGCAAACCTATGCATTTAAAAACTAACTATGCGTGCACTTAGCTACATGTCAGTGTTTCTATTTACTCAAAACCATACTTTATTGTCCACACACCTCATTTGTTTACCTTGTCTGCGTGTTTACTGTTCGCAACATGTGCGAGACATCTTTTATGATTTCGTTCGCAGGAGAGTGCGATCGGAAGGTAAAAATAGGTCAACATCTTGAGAAACCCCATCTTCGTTGTTTGTCAACAAATGCATCATTTATAAAAAATAACGTACCAAATTACACAAAGTGACACATTATGATAGCAAGTGTACTAATAAGCAAATATTGATCATAGTATACATTCACTTTCCTAAAATGCGTTAAAATGGTAATTAACTCAGAATGCAACTTTAAGGACGGCATAGACATAGTAAGCTAAATTAATAAGTAGGAATAGAGTTTTCAAAGTTTTATTCACGATTAAAAAGCATACAGCATACAGGAACGAGGTGTTTATAATACACATAACAGTAGCGATTAAAGCACTATTCCATTAACAACGACCTAAGTTAAAATAATAAGTATTAATTCTTAAATGTCATAAGAACGAAAAACCGATACTCATAAGCGAACGTCCGTTGGCGCGCGCGGCCGACGAGCACTGCACGTCCTAAAAAAAATAACAAGGCCCCGATTTTGAATTAGCGGGGGAATTTCCACAGAATGTCATGACTTTATAATTATACATCTTTCACAATAAAAAGCACACCATATATTACTTTAAAAACACGCCGAACGTCTACGCACTTCTAAATAACGATTTATTAGCTGATTTCGCTATTTTTCACTCCCTATCCCAAACGACTGACAAAGTAGAGACCTTCCCACGGCTATCAAAAAGACATTCGAGTTCCACTATAACATCACCCCATACGTATTCAACCTTCCGTATACACCACGTCTAATAAATACCGCTTCGTCGAATTCGTAAACTTTTTTTAACGCGCCTCATAATAACTCTTTAAACCAACGGCTCGATTTTTGCCCCCTTCGCTAAAAGTCGGTCTCGCCCATACATCTCACCGCCTGTAGGCGGCGCCACCCCCTATCTTCCCACACCCCCTATCTTCCCACGCGCCAGCTGCTTCTCAGAAGTGGCGTGTGATGGTGGGCCACCCTCCATCACACCCACCGCGATCTACTGGGAATGCCAACAACTGTGTGGGCCCCCCTCACGCCCACTAAGCGAATTTTTCCACGGTGGTGACGTCATCACATAAAAAACTGACAACGACAGTGGCGACCTCTACTGTGTAGCTCGTTACACGTTTGGCAAATCAGCAAATTGTGTCATTTTAAAAGATAGGAGAAAATATGAAAATTTACACAATTTGTCTGAAAATACTATTGGTTCACCGAATAATTCGAATCCCATTTGACGTCTTTCAAACGTAATTATGTCAACTTTTCGAAATTGTTCCAATCACATATCAACATCTGAAACAATTATGTAAATTAATTTCAAGTTATATTAGAACGAAAATAGTCTTTCATTCGTTCTGTAATGGAGAGTTGCCCCTACACACGTTTTCAAAACGTTTCTATCAAATATGTAAGTATCTTTGACAGCGTAGTCAAATATGTATTTATAACTGTTCGTTCCGTTCCTATAAGCAGTCACATGATTGACGACCCTAACTTCCATTCAACACCGTGTGAAACGTCCACCTCTCTTGGAAAAGAAAGACACTTAACGGTAAAAGAAAAAATCTACATGGTATTCTTAATGAAGGTAATTATGACATACCTTTTGTTGTAACTGGTGTATGCTTAGTAATACACAAAGTGCATAATCACGCATGGTTGGATAGTTATTCATCTACACCCAAACTGCGTTCAGAGGAAAATGAGGGTGCGGTCGCTCCCGAGATCAATATTTCCGCCTTAGTACCATCTACTAATGCTTCTATACATGAAGCACAAAGATCACGAACCTATTCATATTGATCCAACTTACAAGTTGTTCAGCTCGAATTACTACTGGATGAAGGTCATGGCTCACAAGACATGTTGACGCGGGTCGGTGTCACGTCTATCATTGTGGCAGTTAGCACGTTGTCACCGAGTCCTTGCATTGTTCAATTCAATTTGTAAAAAAATTCAAAAACAACAATCATGCACGCGAGTTTCCCCATCCAGTAATATGATATTGTTGATACTTAATATGCCATGCTATTATTCACTGTGCAATATGAGACAAAAAAAAAATTTCACTTCTCTCTAAGCACAGTGATATTAGTAGGAGTCTTGTCAACTTTTTGACGGAAGGACATCCTGCTTCTTTTTCGTTTGTCAAATGACTGTCACAACAACAACAATGTCACAACAACAACAATGTCACAACAACAACATGGCTACCAGTTATAATATCATCAAGATTTATTTCACGTTGAAACAAACAAGATGGACAAGGGCCTTGATGCTACAACAAAGCGAACTTCGTTTGCCAACATTTCTACTTCGGCAAAACTGAGGATTATGCAGGCCAATATTTCTACTTTGTCAATTTTAGTAGCACGTATACGACTGACACGTAGAAGTGGTTACAGCTGGTGTCCATATTTTTGGTGAACTGCAAAACAGTGCTGTGAATTGTCGCAAGATGTATTACGGGGAAAGAGAGTGCTACCATCGACCGCATCAGTATGCACCGAACTTTGTGAACACAGTGCATCATTTGTCTGTTCAAACATGAGTTTTATATATTGTTATGGTGTTTGCTTGGGTGAACCAGGTGTAAATTAACGATGCGGAACCGCTGGTCGTGTAAATGCGAGGCGGCGACAACACTTATTCAACACAGTTAATAGGTCTCTTCAAAAAAGAGTTTTGTTATTGATACATAATGTTAAGTATAGCACAGATGTAGCAGTAATATGAAACATGTATACATTACGTAACAAATGGAACGAAGCAACACATTGCTTGTGTTCCTTATTCATGTCATATTTGAAATGAAAACTATGATTCGTGTCAAAAAAACAACAACAAAAAAACAACAACATAATAAACTAACTAATTATTTAATAATGCATTATACGAGTACCGTAAGACTGAACACCAGGTACATCTTAACATGACAACATTATACGAGTACCGTAACACTGAACACCAGGTACATCTTAACATGACAACATTACACGAGTACCGTAAGACTGAACACCGGGTACATCTTAACACGACAACATTATACGAGTACCTAACACTGAACACCGGGTACATCTTAACATGACAGAATTACATTAAAGCAGCATTTAACATATGTTTGCTAGAATTAGACGCTTGGTCCTTTGTTTGAACATATGAAGATATGTACAATATTGTAAATAGTTATTTGTAATAAATGTATTCCAGATTTTAGGACCAACATAAGCCAAAGACAGTTGTCTACAATTAGTCTTGCAGTATGGTATTTTATATGTTACTTCCTGCCTTGTATTATATTTATGTGTGGATATTTGCAGGACAAATACATCATGATATATATCTGGCAACATACCCCTATTATGCTTGTACATTAGAATACAGCATAAATATTTATTTACGTCATAAATATTCATTATTTGATAAGATGTAAATAAAGGCTGCGTATGATCAATAAATCCTACATGACTTATTACACGCAAAACTCGTTTTTGGAGTAAATGAATTTTAGCAAGGTATATATTCGGGGCCCTTCCCCAGACGACATTACAATAAGTAATATATGGGTATATAAACATGTAATACAGGTTTAACAATGATTTGTTATCTAATTTGTTTGTCACCTTTTTTATAATACCAATATTCTTAGAAATTTTATTTGATATATATTTAATGTGTGTGCTCCAATTCAATGTATTATTTATAAGCAAACCCAAAAACTTTATCTCATGTACAGTGTTAATTTGTATGCCGTCTATGCAAATGTTATTACACCTCTCTCTTATACTGATCGTATTACTAAAGGTCACTGTGTGAGTTTTCTGTATATTCAAAGAAAGTTTATTAATGTTAAGCCATAAAGATAGTTTTTTTATTTCAGAGTTCAGAACATTTTCCATTTCATCTATATTGTTGCCTTGTATAAAGATGCTCGTGTCATCAGCAAACATAATGGTAAACGTTGTGTCAGATAAAGTAGATAAATCATTTATATAGATAAGAAAGAGTAAAGGTCCCAGAATTGAACCCTGCGGAACACCACATGTTATGTTTTTAAGGGAAGATTTTGTTCCATAGAATTTTACTCGTTGTTGTCTGTTATTTAAAAAGTTACGAATCCATTGGAATATATTTCCTCTGATTCCATAATGTGTTAATTTTCTCAATAATATATTATGATTAACGGTATCAAAGGCTTTGGCTAAATCCAGAAATAACCCAATTACGTGCTCTTTGGTATCAATTGCCTTACTAATTTTGTCAATTAGCAGTGAAATAGCCATATCAGTGGAATATCCTTTCCTAAATCCAAATGGGGAATTAGACAAGATGTTATGTTTCATTATGTAATTAATTAATCTATTGTACATTAATCTTTCAAAAACCTTTGAAAATACAGGCGTTGTTGTGTATTGTGTTTCACGTGTGAAGCGGAAAGACTGGTCGCGTACGTGTAAGGCAACCAGATGCGACGCGGCAAATTCATCACCACTATCATTACGACATGACTTTACGTTAAAATACGTTGTGTCGTAATAAGACTTCCTAAGTAACTGTAACGTTTTGCAGTTTAATGACGCATAAGATCACCTTTGTACAAAAATGGTGGTGGTTTTATGAGCATTTAAACTTGAATTGTTGGAAATTACACCAAAAAGAATAGACGGAAAGAGGCACTACTCATGCTAAATATCAGTCAAAAAGTGAAGCCAGTGCAATTAGTGGCGCCACCCGGCGGGTATCTAGGAGAACTACGCAGCGGAGCTATTTTTTCAATGCTATAGCACACCGACTTCACTAAAACACGGCATAAATCATTAGACCTGTGCATTCGTATGTACACAAACATTTATTTTGAAGGCAATTATTTATTCTTCAAATGGGCATTCGTATTTATCATTTTAAAATTGGACGCGTCACGCATCACGCATCACGCATCACGCATCACACACCACGCAGGTGCCCGCCGTATGTTGCGCCTACTTGCCTGTTTACATATGCGACAACTACAGGACTTTTTCTCACTCTTGAAGTTGTGAAGGTGTTCTTATTCATCTTCAACAAAGCATGCAGGGAAATGTTGATGAATAAGTTCAAGGCTGATAATCCGCGATAAACCGATTAATGCACAGCAGGCTTGTCGCCTAGTGCAACTCTGTATTTAAATGTACAGTTAAATGTTGAGTGTTTGAATGCGGATTTACATACAGCCACGAAATATTCTATCCATTTGAATTAGAATAAACGAGATTAGAAATAGTTGCATGTTTATAACTGTTATTTGCATACCTCAAACATTAACATTTGCATTCAAATTCGCTGACATGCATACTGTCGTAAGCAAATGTGCCGCGTTGCGTGATGTGCCCCAAAAGATGTGTGCTTAGTCAATTGCTGTTTAAAGCGTGTACTGCGATCTGTACCGAACATTCTGCCAGGACTATCACTTACATGGCGATGACAAAACCTGTTGAGGAGGGTCGTCCCGGTGGTAATATTATACTAAACGTCATTGACCTATTACGCTGCGGGGTATACGTGAAGTCGGGGCATCTTCGCGAACGAACTTACTGAAGTTAAACAATTACAAATTGGAATCGTTCGCCATACAATACAACCTCTGCAGTTGCACTGTATATCACAGGCGTCGGAACTAAATTAATGCGGGAAAAGACGAATGATGTGCTGTTCAACAAATTAGCGACGTTCACAAATATTTCCTACCTCTTCAGGCTCTCCGTAAATCTCTATTTGCTCCCCCTCTTGGGTCTCCCAATAAAACCCTCGGACTCCACAAAAACATATATTTCAAACAAAACACGCGCCACCTTCCCTAACTATTGGGTATTTATTAGGAATTGGTACGCACTTCGATTCCACAATCTGGTGTTCGCAAAAATCGCACCCTAGTGTGAAAGCGGATAGACAGCGATAGACAACAACTACACCGTTGAAGTGGTACATTTTAGCAGAGAGTGTGCCCATTGTAAAAGTCCCATCAATCTCAAGACTGCGGTCACGTAGGTCGATTTGTGCTGCATTCTTAGGGGGTATGGGAGATCGGTGTAAAGCGGAGACCTTGGGCAAATAATTGTAACCGTGTGTAATAGATAATTTACACTATCACTCGTTTCAACGAACTTTGACTCATATTACATTTTGCTAGTAGAAGTAAGTATTTTAACACATAGTACCGCTCACCCGATCGAGTGTATGGTGGAACGGATAATTATATTGGGATTTCCCGTAATTGCTCTTTGATGTGAGGCGAGGGCGTTTGTGCATCATGACATTTTCGTGGTTCACACAGTAAGGATATATGTAATTAATCAATGTTTATTTTAGACAAATCGTACGTACAATATACATTACATCCATAGTAACAAGGAAACAAAAAATGTAAACGAGATTAAAAGATTATAGATATTGTAAATGATATTAACATATTATATATATTGTAGACGAGTTTAAAAGATTATTGATATTTTAAACGAGATTAAAAGATTATAGATATTGTAAAAGAGATTAAAAGATTATAGACATTGTAAACGAGATTACAATATTATAGATATTGCTCGTATACACTTCGTGCGCATCACTTCAATAATACATTTGTCACTTTCTTGGAACAGAAGTAAAATGTCCTGAACAGAATATTATCTCTAACGTGCACACTCCTTTCTTTTGATTTTATATCATTTTCATCCGACAGATCTTCGCAAAAGTCACAAAGTACGAGACATTTATAAAACTGTTGTATTCAACACGGCATCAGCTAGCTTAAGAGCTACTCCAAAGCCGGTTTTCTGTGAACCAAAACATTATCTGAAACTTTATATATTATGGCATTGTCACATATGTAATTTAATAAATATCTAGCAAACTTAGCAAACACTCAGCCGGTGCAGTAAACAGTACAATGTCATCAGCATACGTGAGATGATTAACTATTGCATTGCCTCTGAGGCATCCAAGCGGTAGGTTAATCAGCAATTATGTATCAATTAAATAAAAATGAAAATAACATATCCATACACCCTGTTTCACCCCATAAATCACAGATAAGAATTTGGATATTACCGAACCTCAATTAACACACATATAATCTGTTTACAATACCACTGACATATCACTTTAATTATATATATATATATATATATATATATATATATATATATGGGTAAACCAAGTTTAATAAATTCAACAATAACTTCGTATGTTTCACTCCGTCAAATGCGTTGGAGGTATCAAGACAGGCAACACATATGCATGACCCATCACGAACATAATGTCGAAGGAGCTCCTTTGTCAAACATTCTATGGAAAACAAGCGTTTTTATATTAAGTTCTATACAAATACACATATTTATGTCCCACATTTAGGTATTAACCCAAATTGATTACATATATTTTGTAGATGATTTTGAATCCGAATCTACAAAATATTTTCACTATTTCAGTGAATACTTGATACATACAAATCGGTCTTTAGTTATGCCTATCATTGACATTTTTATTTGTTTCCTTGATAATGGTAACAACAGCATATAGTAGCATAGCTTTCGGTACGTAACCGTGTATTAATATAGCAGACATTGATAAAGTCAATAACACTGGTAGCTGTCGACCAACTGTCAACTACCTGTGCTCGCTAGTTACGCCGTCTAAACCAGGGGAATGATCATAAATCTTCGATATTGTCACCAATTGCACTAACATTCACCTTCATACCTTGTTCACAAACTTAACTTTCCTTACAAAAATCACCATGGAATTCCTCCTCTAACCACAATTAAAACCATCTGGCTACAGTGTTCTTTTCACATCCCAAACATCATCTGACTGTCTTGTACATATCCCACAATATTAAGCAATTTACTCTTTTCGGAGTTATTTATTTTCCTCCAGAAATCTCTACCATTTATTTTTCACTCATTGTACCAACAACTGTATCCGCGACAATGAGTTTGTGTAAATTCTACACATGATCATTCCATCCAGGTATGACAATTTTCCCTTTCACTTGCTTGAACATTTGTCCAATACAAAGCACGCGTAATTGTTCAAGTGGAGCCATCAACATAACAATATACGCTTTTATTAACAATGTACACCTTTATTATGACGTTCCTTTACGTACGTTAAATTAACTCATATATACCCTGAAACATGCTATATCGATCATACGGAAATGCTCGTTAATTTATACAACAAAAAAACATGTTATAGTCGATTCTCATTTGCGACTTTAACCTCTTCAATATGTGGTTACTGAACAGCAGTAGGAAGACGCAACGATGAAAACGCACGATTCACAGATTAGATTGACACGTTGATATCTGAGGACATACGACTCCGGGACTCCTGTCGTGGGGACTTGTGTACAAGCCTACCATGAATCACTGAATGACGCCGGGTCGCATGATGATGTCGAATCACCGAAGGACGTCGGATCACTGAATGACATCGGACCATTGAATGACATATGGTCACTCGACGACGTCGGATCATCCGGTGACATGGGAGACACATGTGACGTAGGACAGGTTGATGACGTCAAATAGGCTGGTGGCATGATATGGCTTGATGACGCTTGATGATATAGGTTTTGTGGGCATAGGTTCTGTAGCAAACCCGATAGGGAAGAACGACACCCCCGTGGGAGCCGCGCCACTCACGACCGGCTGTTGTTGCTATAAAACTAAAAATAATGTGCAGTTATGAAGGTATGAACGCAGAGCATACTGTATTTTATGCAATGGTCAGGACAGGCCTAGTGCGGGTATTGAGGTAACTGGCTGAGGCGATAATTACTTCCAGCTGTTTGGCTTAATAAAACCGCCCAGCGCGTTCAGCCAATCCTTACATGCCAGGATTAGGCCCCAGCCTACGATTTGGATTAGCGGTTAAGCCGCCACTTGCGCGTTAGGTATCTGTGTGTCATGTCGTGTATATCCTGATATTTCTAAATCTTGATTTCTAACTGTTTGTATACCCTATAGATCAATTAGATTTAAACGCAGATACAGGTACACTTCGTTGACGTCTACCAAAACGCGAAAGGAAGACCGTTCGAGCGCCGATTACAGATGAGTATCGCTCGTTTAATATTTGCCTTCTTGGTTTTCCTTTGTTTGTCTTGAAGTCTTGTGATGATCAGAAATGGCGTCGGCCGCAATCATGTCGGCTGCGATTTCTGATCTAGAAATACTTATTATCGGACATTCTCATGCATATTGGTTGGGCGAGTTTGTCGAGTCCGCTAGTTGCCCTGGGTTAATTGCGAACTTCGAAAAGCAGGTCGGACCGTAGAAGCAAGCGGCCGGACCGTATCTATCTTTTCGGCAACCAAATGTTATGCCTATGCCATGGCACAGATTTCGGCGATACAACCTGACATTGTAATTGTTTAGCGGGGTGGCAATGATTTAGGCAGAACATGTTCTCCTACTCCACAGTCCGTTGGATCACGGCTTTGTGTCTTTGCCGACGAATTGTTGGCAAGAGGAGTTAAGCAAGAATGTCTGTGCCAAATCGAGCGCCGGCGAAGGTAGCGCCATTTTGATTTCGAAAATGGGTCCGCTAGCTTGAGTGGCAGCGGTAATTTCTCTGCTCAAAACGGAATGTAACCGGAGCCGGCGCCTGTTTTGCTGACGACATAAGTATATATGGAACTGCCAAGCGAATATTTTACGATCTGAAGGTGTTCACTTTACTGAGATCGGGAATCTTCGCTTATATCCGTGGGACAAATGTTAAAGCCGAAAGCCGGGTAGTTACGGTTCACTGGTTTTGTTTGTCCCCGGGCATAGCATGACGGGTAAATTGTGACTCCAAGTTATAAAGATTGGAGTTGCAATTGGAAATGTCAGCGACCGTTTGCCAATATTAACTTTATGAGTGCATGCAAGAATTAGTACCTCGGTGATATCAGTGCATGTCCCAGTACTACTTGCGCAGTTAATATTGGTATACGGCTAGCCAATTTCACAAAGTTTACGCGGCTTTGACATGTTTCATTTCTGAAGGGTGATTGGCAAAACTGGTGTTTGCTTGACATAATTAAATTGGCTAGTGTCCATATTTTAAGAGGCCCGTGACTGTTTTTCTCCTCTTATTGTTGACGATTATTAATGCCAGTAAAGGTTATGGACGTTTGCCAGCTATTAATTACTCGCCTGTTGGCTGTAAATATTACTTATCATGGCCTTGAGCCAACATTAGCTTCTAGGCCGTTCGCCATTAATAACATATAAATGATTATGAATTAAAACAACATTTTAATACCACTTTAATTAAAATCTTAAGTAACTAACAACAGATAATTAATTAATTAATATCATGGTTGCTTGCCAAATTACTGCATCTCGGCCGTTCGCCATTAATACTAATACAATACTTATCACAGCCGGTTGCCAAGTTCATGGCCAGTCGCTGAATATAACATATCATGGCCATTTGCCAAATTAACGTGTCTTGGCCGTTTGCCAGTAATAAAAAATACTTGTTATGGCCGTTTGTCAAGTATTGACTGTTCACGGTTGTTTGCCAAAAATAGAACATATCATGGCCATTTGCCAAACTACCGTCTCTTGGCCGTTCGGCATTAATAACAATATTTAGCATTGTCATGTCTTAAGTGTTCACGGCCGTTTGCCAAACAATTACTTGATGGCCATTTGCTAAACTACCGTCTCTTGGCCGTTCGCCATTAATAACAAATACTTATCATGGCCATTTGCCAAGTATTCAGTGTTCACGGCCGTTCGCCACAAATAACATATCATGGCCGTTTGCCAAATGTATGTCTCTTGGCCATTCGCCATTAATAACAATATTTAGCATTGTCATGTATTAAGTGTTCACGGCCGTTTGCCAAACAATTACTTGATGGCCATTTGCCAAACTACCGTCTCTTGGCCGTTCGCCATTAATGACAATACTTAGCATTGTCAAGTATTAAGTGTTCACGGCCGTTTGCCAAACAATTACTTGATGGCCATTTGCCCAACTACCGTCTATTGGCCTTTCGCCATTAATACAAATTACTGATCATGGCCATTTGCCAAGTACTCAGTGTTCACGGCCGTTCGCCACAAATAACATATCACGGCCGTTTGCCAAATTAACGTCTATTGGCCGTTCGCCATAAATACATTTCCAATAATAATGATAATAGGTACAACTTAAGTAAAAATAGTAATAAAAATAATAATAATTACCGTCATGCGTTACTGGAGGCATGTTAAATAATATTATTACCGCCATGCCTACTGGTGGCATGTGAAATAATATGATTCCCGCCATGCGTTATTGGAGGCATGTGAAATAATATGATTACCGACGTGCGTTTCTGGAGGCATGTGAAATAATATGATTACCGCCATGCGTTACTGGAGGCATGTGAAATAATATGATTACCGCCATGCGTTGATGGAGGCATGTGAAATTATATGATTCCCCCCATGCGTTATTGGAAATAATATGATTACCGTCATGCGTTGCTGGAGACATGTGGAATAATATGATTACCGCCATGCGTTACTGGAGGCATGTGAAATAATATGATTCCCGCCATGCGTTACTGGAGCATGTGAAATAATGTGATTACCGCCATGCGTTACTGAAAGCAACTGAAATAATATGATTACCGTCATGCTTTGCTGGAGGCATGTGTCATAATATGATTACCACCATGCTTTGCTGGATGCATGTGTCATAATATGATTACCGCCATGCGTTGCTGGAGGCATGTGAAATAATATGATTACCACCATGCTTTGAAGGAGGCTTGTGAAATAATAAGATTGCTGTTATGCGTTGCTAAAGGCATGTGAAATATTATGATTTCCGCCATGCGTTGCTGGAGGCATGTGAAATAATATGATTAAAGATAAAGAATGCTTTATTGATCCTCGCACAAAAATGGTGTTACTGTCGGTGCAGCACATACAGTTACAAATATAAACATACAAGAGTAAAATATAATGTTGTACAGATGGTACAGATACCAACATTAACAACACCCACACATTTCTTACTGCCATGCATTTTGTTGGCGTCATGGTCAAGTTTCTGGGTTTTCAGACATGTTATAGACCTATTTCTAATCTCAGCTTCATTTCCAAAATACTAGAAAAGGTTGTAGCAAGTCGTCTAAGGTCTCACATTAGCACAAATGTGTTAACTAATGTGTCACAATCAGCATATAAGCAGTTTCATTCAACAGAGACTGCCCTTTTAAAGGTTCATAATGACATTACCTTGAACATTAATAATGGTAAAGTGACTGCACTTACCTTACTAGATCTCTCTGCCGCGTTTGACACGATTGATCACAGCATTCTCATTGAACGCCTATTAAAGTGGTACGGCATATCTGGCACAGCTCTAAGCTGGTTTTCTTCGTATCTAACTGATAGATACCAAACTATAAAGATTGGGAACTGCTTTTCAGCTGCACTGCCGGCTTTATTTGGTGTTCCCCAGGGTTCTGTTCTTGGGCCTTTGCTTTTTACTCTTTACACCACGCCACTAAGCTCTGTTATACAAAAACATAACTTAGATCATCATCTTTATGCTGATGACACTCAGATTTACATTTCGTTGGCTACCCCGGATACAAATCGCTCCCTTAACCAACTTAGTGATTGCCTTCAAGATATCTTCCATTGGATGACTGACAGCAAGTTGAAATTAAATGCAAATAAAACTGAATTGATCATTATTGGTACTCGAATGCAGCGTTGTAAACTGGATGGTTTTTTCCCTACGCGTATTTTGAATCAGTACATCACGCCAGCAACCTCGGTGCGTAATCTAGGAGTAATCTTTGATAGAAACTTCAATTTCCGACAACATATATCTCAAACATGTCGCTGCTGTTTTTATCATATTCGTGATCTTCGCCGTATTCGCCGGTATATGTCATTTTCTGTTGCTAAGACTATTGCAACAGCGCTTGTTAGCAGCAGAATTGACTATTGCAATTCCCTCCTTTATAATATCGCTAGCAAGGATATCACAAAACTTCAGCGTGTCCAAAATTGTCTAGCAAGAGTAGTTACAAGATCTCCTCGTTTTTCTCGCTCTGTGCCACTTTTGAAGTCTTTACATTGGCTTCCTGTACGATATCGTATAATTTTTAAGATCTGTACCATTACATATCAGGCACTGTCCAATAAGCAACCATCGTATTTGCATTTATTGCTTACTCCTGTAAGAAAATCTATCCAGCTTCGATCATCTAGTTCTGACCTACTTTTTGTTCCTAGAGCCAACACTAACATTGGAACTAGGGCTTTTTCTGTTGCTGCACCAACTCTTTGGAATATGCTTCCTCTTAGTGTTAGATCAGTTGAAAATATTACAACATTCCGTCGTCATTTAAAAACGTATCTTTACAACCTTGCTTATCCACCTTAGCTCCCTAGCGCCTTGACCCATCTGTTGACAACTGGAAAACTACTTATGGACTTTGAGATTGACCAACCCTTTTGTTTTGATGCGCCTCTGAGCTTGGTTTCCAAGGATTTAGGCGCAATAGAAGTTATCTTATTATTATTAATATGCTTGACAAATGTGACCAGTACAAGATTGTTGATTATCGTGCATGCCGATGGGAGTGAAGTTCTCTGTACTTCGAGTACTGTCCTGTTGTGCATTTATTATTGTAGAATTTCTCCTGAAATTCACCCGTGAGTCAGCCAACATCTGAGTCAGAGGCAGGATCGGTTACACTCGACAATATACACTTGGACATGTTTGGCTGCCTGGCAGGGACATTGGCAGATCGCTACTGCGACAACGAGAACTCTCCCGTCTACGCCAGTGAATGCTCGACACAGGAGCCATGACGGTACTCTCAGACTCCAGGTAGTGGTGGACAGTTAGTCGAATGCAAGGATACATTTGGCATTTGTTGGAGCAGGATATAGAATACAGTAAGGCATCTTTTGAGAAGCTGCTGCACAGGACACTTGCCTTTGTAACAGCAATCCACCCTGCTACACTTATGGCAATTGCAAGTGGCTTCAATCCAGCAACAGGCACTTGACTGGAATTGGGGCAGTATCAATGCGACGCTTTAACCAAGGGTACATAAACTTATTTTATGTTACAGGTAGAGGACTTTAGGTATGCAACGCAGGACCTATGATCAGACATTGTGTAACAGTATAGGTAATAATGTTTTAATAGGTAATATATTGTTTCTCATGTCATAGTAATAGCTTTTATCAAAAGTAATAGTAATAGATCTGAAAGTAATCGATAATAGTTTAATTATCCCTTGTATTACACCTATTGCTGCAAATGTCCAAAACTTGGGTTTGTTTGCATGTTATTCCAACCGTGTATGTGGTAAGAGCAAGGGATGTGTACACAATGTACACCCAATTACTGAACCGGTATTTACATAACAGGAAATGATCAGTGTGCTAATAATTTGATAGCTTCAGCGCATATCTGCTCAGTGAAACAATGCATAATTAGTAAGCCGGTTACTAATTGTTGGGATACACCATGGGAGAGGCTAATAATTGCTTTAACACATTCCTAACACACACACACCAGAAGCTGCATCCTGGTGTTGAATTCAAAGGAAGTTCGTATTTAGGAGAGTATCCTTTGGTTGTTTTTAAACACAGTGCACAACAAGGCTCATACTCTCTGCAAGAGACGGGTGAATGTTTATACGGTTCTGTCATTACTAACCAGCAGTGTTAAGGGCATTTATTCATGCCAAGGGCCCAGTACAGGGTATCCTGTTTGCGTACCTGGATGGTTCGTCTATGCTGCGGAGTGAATTTGACGTGTCACTTAAACGGCTCCTCAGCTTTTGTGTATCCCCAGTCAGTTATGGGGAATCTTTATGTCTTGTTATGAGCGGGCATGGGTAAGTTGGTTGTGCTATCTATAGTTTCAGCAGTGGCATAATTTCACAAGATTAACGGGTTTCCCGATCCAACTACTAGTTTAATTGTTCACAAGTTATTGCACGAAATTTTGGGTCTTTGCCTGTCACACACTACCCATCCTCACTCGCTTAGTACAAGCTCTCTCAACTGTGTTCTCTGTACAGTACAAATGTACTATGCTACGGGCCGTGATGGTCCTTGCATTTAGAGCATGCCTGCGAATAAGAGAAATGGTATTGAGGGCAAGGCTCAGTGTTCAAAGCTGTTTACATTTAGGAGGTGTTATACTATCTGGTGACCTTATTACAGTGTCCCTTGGTCGTCTTAAGCATAGTGCACGACAAGGCCCACAATCTCTGCAGGTAAGGGCTGAATGCTTACAAGGTTCTGTCATCCACCAAGCAGCGGTGGTAAGGGAATTCATTCATGCCAGGGGCCCAGTACAGGGTATCCTGTTTGTGTACACGGATGGTTCGCCTATGCTGCGGTGTGAATTTGACGCGTCCCTTAAACGGCTCCTCAGCTTTTGTGGCTACCAAACTAGTTCATTTAAAGGTCAGTCTTCGCATTGGTGCAGCTACTGCAGCAGCTTTGTGAGTGAAATCTGACGCGCAAACCAGGGAAGCAGGCAGATGCACATCGGATGTTTCTAGGAAGTATATCCGACTTGCATAAGTATCTTGGGTCAAAGGTTTGATGTGTTTCATACGGTGGGGTGGTCACAGGTTCCTCTTGGTGACCTTGTGGCGGAATGGCCCCACCTTTTTGTAATTGCATGTGTCTATTGGTGGTAAAATGTATGTATTATTTGCTTAGGTTTATATTCATAGTGGTTTTATACCTCTATAGCGACAAATAATGTATGTCTGTATTATTGTCGTCATGTTGTAGGAATGTGTGCCTGAGAAAGTTTGATGGGGTGTACAAGGGTTGAGTTTCCCATCTGGTTTGCATGTTAGACATCACATTCCTACTATCTTTATGCCCAAAAGTGGCTGCATTAGAAGCAATCCACTTTCCAATAAAAACGTCATCCTTTGGCCAAATTACATTCTCAAACTACAATGGGCTTGTGTTGGTTATTGCATAAAAACGCATTTACATACCATTAGTCGAGTTACCTGGTGTTGCCCGGAAAAAATTCAGTCATAAAAAATATATTTTAATCAAATTATATGGCTTAAGCGTTAAGCCACATTGTAAAACAAAATGGTTTCACTGAAATGTTATTATTATTTTAATTACATACCTTATATCGTTAATAATAGTACAACAACAATTATGTGTCATATCCAATTATAGCACTCGGTACGCCAGATATGCTAAGCAAGCACTTTACCGATAGCGCTAATCCGTCACGCTCTTTATAGCATGTTATTTTTAATTTAAACCTAATTCTGAGTTACCGATATAACAGTTGACACTAATTTGTTATACGTCGTGGTTTTCTTGCCTGAATTATATCTGAATACAATAGCTTGACGCTATCTGTAGCTCTTGGAATACTGAATGACACGTAGCCCCATCTGTAGTAAACATATCAAATGCGGAAGACGGCGCTACTGTACACAATAAGCAGCCAATACTGTTGTTTTGAAATTGTGAACCCAGAGATATTCATACGCAACACATTTCGAAAACGTAGATCACTCTGCGAGCCATCCCAATGGATCATATAGAAAAATTCAGCCCCATGCATGCAAAATTAATATATGTATGTATCCACAGACAGACCAACAAACATACAGACAAACAGACATACATACAAACGTATTGCTTTATAATATAGACGTATTCCGGAGTAACCTTAAACTTGCATTCATGCTTAGGCATTTCTTGAAATGAAAACGTGTACAAGAATTATCGTGCGGTGTGTTTGTGTGTGTGTGTGTGTGTGTGTGTGTGTGTGTGTGTGTGTGTGTGTGTGTGTGTGTGTGTGTGTGTGTGTGTGTGTGTGTGTGTGTGTGTGTGTGTGTGTGTGTGTGTGTGTGTGTGTGTGTGTGTGTGTGTGTGTGTGTGTTTATATGTGTGCGTGCGTGTGCGTGTGCGTTAGCGTGGTTGTGTTTGATAAGATGTGATAATATAATAATCGTTGTCCCGCTATGTCTAAACTCCTGAACTTACTGTGTTCACGGCAGACGGCGGATATGCGCGAGGAGCAGAGCACAGACAGATTATTGCACCCTTCAAAGACACTGGAACGGACACGACGATTATCATAATCCAGGGAATCCGCACAGGAGCACTGTAAAATAAAATGTTGCATGAAGAAACATATTTATGCTGCGAAGGATACGCTCTCGCTCCACGTACAGAGATTGAAGATTGGGATGTTTTTTATTATTCTGATATGAATAGCTTGTAAGCTACGCCATAGGATGTGCAATACCAATTAGGAATGTAGTTATTTCATTGTGGTATTTAACAATAATTTAAAGAAATTAAGCCACATAATTTAATTCTAATTATACATTTTCGTTCAGTAAAGTACTCATATAAATTGCACACGTGATATAATTATTATTAGAGACCATCAGCTAACGTAATTAAGCTCCGCGACCGTACGCCAAATCTTAAAGCGATCTTAAATTTGAAGTAAACCGCAGATCTCTCGTCGACGTCTAATAAAACACCATTGTCTAAGCGCGCAGTGAGCGGTTTTACGATCGGCTCCAGCAGGTAATTGTTTTCTCACATGTAGTGATTTTCTGTGTGTTACTAACAGTAAAATGCATTTAGAAATGTAAAGATATATGTATAAATGTGTTAACGGAACAATTCAACCTTTATCGCAATCGATAATCACAGGAAGGTAGAATTTAGGACGCAAGAACGGAAACACGAACCCCAATGCAATCAATCAGGCTCGTACGATTAGGCTAAGAAACCAAAAATAGTGTTTCGAGTCCTGTTATGCAATAACATAGCCTAATCATGATGTTTGTATACCACAGCGTAGGGTACCGTAATGGGCAACATTTTCTTTAATTTGTCTAAGGTATTAGGGGACGTTCATAAAGTATGTCAAGCTTAGGCGTGGCGGGTCCATGTGACGAAACGTTACATGGCAGGCCCCCCTTTTTGTGAAACCCCCTTCTCCAAAATGTGAACCCCCCACAAAATTGCATCTTTAAAATGTGAACCACTAATTGTATTCCATGTTTCTCAAAAGCGTTAACCCCCCCTAAAAGCTGCTGGATAGTGTTCAAGCATTACAAGGAATGCCAAAAAAGCCTGATTTGTACATATGTTAACGGGAGAACCCTCATCTATTAAGTGATCATCACTGAATGTATGGGAGCCTGGCTGAGGGGTCTGTCTCCAATGCCATGTGTGAAAAGGGTAGTCACTAGAGGAATGTATGTCTAAGGATAAGGATAAGGATGATTTTATTTTCCCAAACGCATTACAAAAATACAAATTATGTATACTTATACACACACACACACACACACACGTATTACATACATACATCTATACACGCATACCGGCATATACAGTAATATTGAAATGTGAAATATATAATACAACTGAGAATATGCAATCAACAGAATATAGTATACATTTTGCAACAAAATGAAAAAGAAAAAGAAAACAGTTGCTGTGGGATGGGAGACTCCTATTAAGATCAAAACTGATCGCTATCATAGGAGCCACCCAAAAAAAAGTATTATTGTATCAAATCCTAGGATTTATATAACACAATATAATGATTATGTCAAACATTAAAAAAATAAATGTAATTGTCTTCTCTTACATAATGTGTATGATGGTTGATGTAATGTGCTTCGTAATGTGTTGAGTTCGCGTGTACGCATGTACGCATGTATGCGACTATACACATTTAAAAGATACATTTTTATTAACTGTGTTTCTCATTTATAAATTTTATTGGCATATATAGCAATTTAGTATATTGCACGTGACGTTGTATTTTTGTAGCATGTGGTTTTTAGCATAACTTGAGAATCCTTTCAAACTATGGGTCACTATCTTATCTTTCACAAAATCAGGGATATTATTTATAACATGTGGTAAGTTATATTTAAGACACTTTTTTGCAAATTCATATTTAGTTCTGAAGGTGTGTAGTTCAGTTGCTCTTCGAGTGTCATATTTGTGTGTGCTGGTATTTGAGGTTAACTGCCAATTTGATAAGTAAACGGGTAAATTTGGATGTTTGTATTTGTAATACAATTTTAGTTCTTGTAAATTTAGCAAGCTTCTACTTTTAGTATGTTGAGTTGTTTGAAAAGTGGTTCTGTATGTGAATTGTATTTACTTAATGTTATTATTCGCACCGCTTTATTTTGAATTTTTTAAAATCTGTTTCCTTGGTATCCCCATGTCATAATACAATAATTAATATGAGATAGTAGCAGTGCATTATATAAAATAATTTTTATTTCTAAAGGTTTTAATCTATTTAATATTCCTATAGTTTTGGAACATTTATTTGATATTTTTTCAGTGTGTTTTAAGTTAATTTAAGTTAATATCTAGAGTTAAACCTAAGAAGTTAAATTCTTCCACTCTCTCAATATTTATATTATCAATTTTGAGAAATAGGCTCTGCGTAGATTTCATTGGCATTTGGAAGGTCATATATTTAGTTTTACTTTTATTTAGTGACAACTTATTAATATTAAACCACTCAATTATTTTGAGGAGTTCTTCATTTATTACAGATTCTATATTTCTATTGTGTGCTTTATCACTAAAAGTTTCAATTGTGCTAAATAAAGTGGTATCATCAGCATACATTATAAATTTAAACATTTGGCTTGCTTGTGAAAAATAATTTATATAAGTAAATAACAGTGGTCCAAGGATGGACCCTTGTGGCACACCTACTTTTATAGGTAAAGTATCAGATGTGGTATCTTCAAATTCGGTATACTGTTTCCGGTTGCTTAAATAGCTTTCGAATAAAAGAAGAGTATTGTCATCTATGCCATAATATCTTAACTTGTTTAATAATATCGAATGGTCAGTAATGTCAAAAATATAGAAAGGTCAAGAAAAATACTGATTGGTATTTGTGTTTTGTCCATTTGAGTAATTATTCTATCTACTAGTTCGAGTGATGCATAATCTGTCGAATGGTTAGGTCTAAATCCGTACTGATTATCAAAAAATAGCTTGGAATCAATCAAATAAGTGGATATCTGATTATGGATTATTTTCTCTAGTACTTTAGAAATAGTTGGAAGGAGAGAAATCGGCCTGTAATTTGTTATTAGAGTTGGGTCATCCTTTTTGAAAATTTGAACTACTTTTGCAATTTTTAGTTTATCAGGAAATATGCCAGTATTAATAACTTGGTTAATTACTAGGGTTAGTGATTTAATTATTGTTGGTTCAATTATTTTTTAGCAGTTTTGATGTAATTCCATCAAATCCACTGCTGTTTTTAGTTGGGAGATCATTTATTGTTTTCCTTACTGTTTCTTCATCCACATTCTTAAATTTAAGAGTAGATCTAACGTTTGTATTTAAGTAGTAATCATATTTTTGCTTCCTGTATATTTAATGTCTTCTACAATAGTTTGAGCTATGTTTGTAAAATAGTTATTGAATTTGTTTGCTAGTTCTGATTTATCTGTTATGGTAGTACCATTCACTTTAAAAGTTGATGAAGATGTCTTCTTTGTTTTATTTTTTAAGATAATTTCGTTTATAGTTTCCATGTATTTCTGATATCTTTTTTGTATTGGTTAAATCGTGATTCAAAGTAGATTTGCTTAGCTGCACGGATATTTCTTTTTAATATAGTATTGTAAGTTTTTAGATTAGTATTAGTAATATCATAGTCTGGTGAGTTAGAATCAGTCATTTTTAATTGTTTATAAAGTGTGTCCCGATATCTAATAGATTTGAGTAAACCTTGGGTAATCCATGTCGATTTTGTGTGTTTGTATTTATAAAATTTCATTATTTTAATAGGCATGTACTTACTTTTAGCGCGCATGATTTCTTCATGCATTATATTGTAATTTAGGTTGGGATCTTCATTTTGTTTTTTATGTAATTTGTTGTATAATTTATAAGAACCAATTTCAATATTAACTTTCTTCATAGCTTCAACACTTTGTACATTAATTTTTACAAATTTAGGAGGGAGTTCAACGTTAAGAATAGTGTCTATAATTAGAAAATAAGGTTGATGGTCCGAGAAAGTGTTTGTGAAAATCCCAGCAGTACTTTCTAATATAAATTGATTTAGTGAGCAAAAAAAGTTATCTATTAACGTTCCGTTTGTTGTAGTGAAACGAGTTAGGAAAGTAATTTGGGGGTGAAGACTATGAGATGTTAAAGTATCAAAAAATCACTGTATATTCTGTTTTCATTTATTTAAAGTAAATTTATATTAAAATCCCCTGCTATAATGAGATTATTATTATTATTGCTGTTTTCCAGAGATGATAAAACTGATGAAAATTCATAAGTAAAGTGTGTAATATTTTCGTTACATGACCTTGGGGGTCTATATATATTTCCGATGGTCATTGTCTTTGATAAACTATTTCCAGTTACTTGAATTATTAACCCTTCCCAATTGTCGTACATATTTAGATTCATTTTTATTTCAGATCTATATTCATCATCTACATATATTAATAACCCTCCTTTGTCACTACATTTTTCCCCTGTGTTATACAATCATATCCATCTAAATAAAATTGAGAGAAATCATCATTATCAGTTTTCCACGTCTCTTGCAAACAACATATTACACTAAATTTTTAATTATTACTACGTAGGTCCTCTATGAATATTTCAAGTTCGTTAAATTTTGCATTTATAGACTGAATGTTTGAGCTTAGAATAGTAAAACTGCTAGTGGTTTTATTTGCCAGGTTGGCGAATTTATAAATGTCATAATAAGAAGAGCAGTGTATTACTTGTGGTTCGTTATTATCATCATTTGTATCTAAAACATTACACAGGTTGTGTTGAGTACCTCCTAGATAGGAGAGGAAATCCTCATTAAACGTAACTGAGCCTGCGTTTGTAGGTTTGTGCTTAATAATATTAATATAACAATATGTATATAAAATTATGGAGTGATACAAATGAATAGATCGATTGCTAATGTTGTTCCATGCGTACACCAGAACAATGATACACATAATGTAAATAGGTGGATAAGTTGAGAAAGACGCAAAAAAAACACTGTTAGACCTACTAATTACATTAATGGAAGACGTTGCGCAACAACGGCTGCCAATGAAGAAAGACAAAAGTACATACACATTTGGCATTATACATTTTGTAAAATAAATCATCTTATGTCTGTAACCACATATCAATTGAACATTTGAATACTTATAAATAATGATAATTAGTTTGACATTTATGATTAACCAAAATAATAATGTATCAATTGTTAGTATCAAAATGGCTCGTTCCGAGAAGAGGTAATAGAGCATTACGATATGAAATAGTTTTACTCTGTAGGCTGTACAATAGTTTTAACAGCAAACAACTGTAACGCCTACATTGCAGCATTTACAAATATCGATTAGGTTAATGCTAATAAAAAATCATCAAAAAGACTACACGAGTAGTTACCAATAGTCAGAGTCAGTAAAGACTTCAGCTGCTTGCAAGTAATTACTAGTGTATCAATAAATAACTACCTCACTACACGAGTAGTTACCAATAGTCAGAGTCAGTAAAGACTTCAGCTGCTTGCAAGTAATTACTAGTGTATCAATAAATAACTACCTCACTACACGAGTAGTTACCAATAGTCAGAGTCAGTAAAGACTTCAGCTGCTTGCAAGTAATTACTAGTGTATCAATAAATAACTACCTCACTACACGAGTAGTTACCAATAGTCAGAGTCACTAATGACTTCAGCTACTTGCAAGTTATTACTAGTGTATCAGTAAATAACTACCTCACTACACGAGTGGTTACCAATAATCAGAATCAGTAGAGACTTCAGCTGCTTGCAAGACAAATTAACATTGTTCATAATCACCTGTAACTCCACCTTACTGCAAGTAATTAAGCAAACAGAACTAGTATCATCAAAGAGAGAGTACTATTTTACTAATCAATGTTAAAAAGCTAGCTCACTGCACGAGTAATTACCAATAATCATAATAAACAGTGACTACAGCTGCTTGCATGAACAATTAACACTGGTCATACTCATCAGAAACTGCATCTTGTTGAAAGAACAATTACCAGTGAGCATGATCGTGACTGAATACACACAATCGTTAAGAGTTACAATTACAAGTATACCTCAGTATCATTTGAACAAACCTTGTTCTTCACAAATAAAAAATAAAGCTTTGAAAAAAAAGAAAAACAAATACACAAGCAGCCTAACAAGTTCAAGCTATGATGCAACAAAATGATCGACAAGCTAACAAGTTGGCTTACAAAGTCATAGACGACCACAGTCAACGCGTGCCAGACCTCTGCAAAGTAGCGTGAGCCTACACGGTAAAATCAGTACTTGCTCAGTTCAGCATCTGTGTGCACTTCACGCACGTCATTTGACACCGACTTTACCATAACTCGTCCATTGTAGGTCCAGCAGTCTGATATTTTATGTTCCTTCTTCAGCCTCCGTGTCTTGCTTGCGAGCTGTGCTCTATGTTTTGTCAAGTCCTCATTGACAAAGACTACTGAACCGTCGCTTCGTAATTTCTGTCTGGACCGTAGTACCGCGTCGCGCAAGCGTGCACAGGTGTATTGCACAATAACAGACCTGGGCCGCTCCCCAGTGGCGGGTTTAGGCCCAAGTCTGTGGCTGGTGACAATGTCATTGTTCGTCACAGGAGGTGTTAATGCCATAGTGTCGTTAACAATAGCCATTACTTTCGCAGTGATGTCTTCACTGTCAATTTCTTCAATTCCCTGAATTCTTACATTACAACGTCTAGAATATTGTTTTATGTGATCGTTATTTGCCTCAACTGCCGCATGTCTCTTCTCTAGAGCCTCTATGTACTGGTCCTTCTTTTCTAACCGCTCGTGTAGATTATATATCTTGGCTGTTAGAGTGTCAATCTTATCTGCCAGCACCTGGGGGTACAAGGCATATCTTAGCTTACCAATGACTGTCTCGTCGGTCAGAAGTTCCACGAGTTTCAAAGCTATTTCATCTTAACTCAGTGGCTCCTCGCTCTTTTCAGCGGTACTGCTCGGCTTACGCCTTGGTTGCGGCATCCCTCAGCATCAGTACACTCCAGTAGAAAGCCCACTATCAACAAACAAATGACTATTGCTCTCCCCGAAACAACTTGCTTTAAGCAATGGCGGCCATCTTGGAAGTTATATCTTCCAAGGACCATTGCATCCAATTTGCCACGCAGAAGGACTTCATACTACCCCAGGGTCTCCTGTTATAAAAACGCATGCAACAAATACACAATAAGCCAGTTTTACAACAAACGTAACATTATGAATCCTAATTGTAGTCACCAATTCATTGTTTCTCATCAGAACTCTGTTAAGAAGTTAACGAAAGGTGCGGCTTTTTATTTGTAGTATGTTGATTAAGGTAACTACCGACTGTCAAAGAGGCTATTCTCAACAACGAACAACTTAAGATGTGTAGCGACCGTATTTCTTACAAGCTGCAAACCAGGTAGACAAACTCATCTGGCTTAACACAAATCATTCGACTATTGAGCTGGTACGCGAATTCCTATGAATAATTGTATTTAACCAATACAAAATAAAGTTTAGGTTCACTTATTAAAAAATGTGCGTGCTGATGAGAAATCGTGTAATTATTGTGTGGCTGTATGGTTGCCGAAATACTGTGGTTGCTAGTTGTATGTTTGTAGATCTCAGAAAGGGGAGCCTTCTTACTGATGAGGAGGCAAGAATATGTTAACAATTAGTGTATCCATTTCGTGTTCTGTATAGTTGTAAAATACAGTTTATGTTTCCTGGAGTCAGTGTAGTGTACATGATATGGTACTTGACTGTTTGACTCCTAGAATTTAATTCAAATTCCATAACTGGACAATATGTTTTCTAATCTTCTATTTACCGGGCATGTTTTGTAAAGGTTTGTTAATTTAATAAGTTAATTATGTTTATTATAAATTATGGAAGTTTTGCACACCAGATCAGATAAATATAATGCAGTACTTGAATTAAAACCAGAATGTAAATGTATCACTTTAACTCTTTATTCTGAAAAATAACTTGGACACACCCACACTCCTCGGTGCCTCGTTTATTATATTAATATGAACATATTCAAAACAATTGCACACACGCGAAGGATTTCGAGTAAATAATTCAGTTATATATTTTTTTTAACGAATGAATGAACGTTTATTCAACAACAACAACAACAACAACAACAACAACAACATAATACATGCACAGTATGGTTTGCTGCTGCTGCTGCTGCTGCTGCTGCTGCTGCTGCTGCTGCTGCTGCTGCTGCTGCTGCTGCTGCTGCTGCTGCTGCTGCTGCTGCTGCTGCTGCTGCTGCTGCTGCTGCTGCTGCTGCTGAAAGGACACAGCTGAAGTCATAGACTTATGTGTTGCTATGCCCTACTCTATATTAACAACATCTATCATTGCGTGTTAGTTTTTATGAATACAATTGAGTTTAAATTAGGCTTAATCAGGTAACAAAATGGGACCAATCTCCACAGACCACATATGAGTCCCACTTTGTTTGAAAACGCATCCCCAAAACGACCTCGTTGTGGGCCTGATGGGGTTACTAATGTGGTGTTTGTATATAAGATGAATGAATATAAGACGGAACCAAATGGTCCACCAATCTCACACCCACTTCATTGTTCTTCCAGTTAGAAATGTAACCTTTTGCATTATGAGCCCCCACGTGAACTTGTGGCGGCTTCTGCATTGTGAAAAAATATAACTGTCTGCATCTAGTTCAGTCGGCAACGTAAATAGGCCATACATATACTTTTTTTTAAAGCGCGTAGTACAATGCTGGTCTCTCTGCTCAGCCAAAGCCAGGAATGTGATGCCCGTCATAAACAACGTGATTCATATCACGACTATGAACGCACAACAACAAAACGTCTTTCGTCGCGCGATTCTTGTCTTGTTGTCCATGGCTCGTGCAGCAGAAGATATGTTATGTAATCTGATGTCTAAGCACTCAAACATACTCATCCAAATACACACATACAGTTCCGCATGTAAACTTCGAAGACATTTTAAAACATAGATTATTTGGCAATTAGTATTTTGTATGTTCAGTTAAAATTGGTAGTCCAACATATGGTTAAGAATCGTTTAGATAGCCGCCCCTAACTCAATTAATATTTAATTGTTATCCATTATTGTCAGTAGACTGGTCTAGGTTATCAATCGTTTCAATACAATGCGACGTAAATTTGTCTTCCCACCATAAAAATGGCCAGGCCGACGTATTGTGGGAGACAAAGGGTTAATTATTTTAGTCGGTTGCGTCACTTTTTACCGTGCACCCAACCGGAACCCAACGCGGCGCTGACGCTATCAATAAGCAGGGTTAAAATGACTGCGAACTACACACGGGAAGACAGTTGTGGCTATTTGCTACCTCGCCACATAAAAATACTCACAAACTTACCTAACCCTAATCTTCAACTTAAAGGTAACCCTATCTCTAAGCATAACCCTTTTTTGTACACCAGACCATCCATAAAAGGGAATTTGTACGTGGTAAGGAAGTAAGAAGCTGCCCCCAGGAAAATACCGAGTCGTTCTGGCAGTAAACTGTCCCTGTGCGTTACACACGCCGTATTCAGACACGATTCTGTAGTCCGCCTTTCATTCCACAATCTTGTCTAACCCATAGCCTTGAGTGCCAGGGGTGGTTTTTATACTACTGTAACACAACTCCGGACATTTATCGCCGTCAACTTAGGCATTGATACAGGTTGATAATGAGTTCTGATTATTGTGCTCTCCGTGCCACATAACATGTTATTCACGTTCAGTTAAGAATCCAGCACAAATTCCAGGAACAACTCGACGAACTGTCTGTCATTTCCCGTCCGCACACGAGAGAAAGTAAAAAAGGTAAGTTCTATATAGCGAGGTATCCCGTGCTTTGGACTGATCAAAGCGCTTTACACTTTACTCCCTGGCAGGTCTGTTCAATCGAATTCCTTCTCTGGGAAACAAGCATTCAGCCACGCTGCAATTAATGCGCGAAGATTATTCGTACACACATATCCACCACTGTCTATAGCCTGGCATTCGTTCGTACATCTGAGTGAACTGAAGCAACTTAGAATGAACGATCTTGCCCAAGGTTAGAAAGGCAGTACAGGATTTGAACCCGGGTTATCTCGATTGAAAGTCCGATTGTTGTAGTCACTGTGCCACCGCGTCCACACAAGAGAGGCACAAAAGCCAAGCACCCATAACAAAAATCAGCCACGCCTAAATCTGAACGATCGTCATAAATGATCTAATAACTAAATACACTTTTCGACAGGTAAGCTGAAGTATTGTTTATTAAGTGCACTTTAGGGTGACATACCTGATGTTATTCACGATGTTTTCGCTCGTGCCATTTCACAACATGTACGGTGAGAGTTGTTGGAAGTAAATATATTGATATATAAATAAATAAAATGTAGTTATCATATATTATGTAAAACGTTGTTAAAACAATTGGTAAACAGTAAATAAAATGGTACTAAAACGTAATAAATATGTAAAGAAATCATTTAAAGGTAATTTCTAAGCTTTCCTATCATATATTCTAATAACGTAAGATCCAGCCTCAACTATCGCCACTCTTCAAGGTCGAGTGCGCACAGAGCGTCGACGTCGGCGGGGGGACGACCGATCCGTTGTAGGTTCACGCTCAACGCCGTCGGCAGAGTCGTGCGCAGTCGATCTGAGATACTTGTCGATCGCTCGCTGAGCGGGTGCATCGGGTGGCATACGGTACATGTATAAAATCGGTCATCTACCGTTTCTCGGGCTGCACCGGTTGACGAAAGGCTTATGTAGGTCAGCAGGTGTCCATGAATCTGAGCGGTGTATAGATATGAATGTATGTGGTCAGTTAATTCGAAGTGTGATAACTAGTATTTGACCACTACAAAATGATTACGCAGTAACAAAATCCTGTCGACGAACTCTGCCGCACCCAGCAACTTTCAAAGATAAACACCAACCACCCGACCCGGAGCTCTGGTGACTGTTTATGATTTTTATTCTTACTTATTATTACACTTGAGTGGCGTTTGTGTATGTTTGTGTGTTTGCTTGCGTGCATGCATGTGCGTGTGTGTGCGTGTGCGTGTGCGTGTGCGTGGGCGTGTTTGTTTGTATGTTTGTTTGTGTTTTGTGTGTGTGTTTGTGTTTGTGTTTTTTTTGGTCTTGTATGTGCTTGCAGGCATGTACGCGTGGATGTACGCTTTCGTGCATGCGTGCTTGTGAGTGTGAGTGAGTGTGTGTATGCTCTCCGTGGGATGTAGTTACCTACGCGTCCGTACATATCGACCAATCAAGAAGAATATACCCTCCTAAGAATTGTTTTTGCCCAGTCAACCTGAAGCTTAGCAACCAAATATACGAAGGACGTTGCAATACGCGGTGTTATATATATATATATATTTGGTGTGTATATATATATAAACACACACACGCACGCGCACACACACACACACACACACACACACACACACACACACACACACACACACACACACACACACACACACACACACACACACACACACACACACACATTAATAAACACCGCGTACGGGAGACTAGTTTTGCATGTATCGCCGCGTACAGGAGAACGCTGTTTGAAGGAGTCCGAAGCCGGTCTCCTTCAAGGCTTTGATATGTGATTGCGCCACTAATGTCATGATTTTCATTGTTATTGGATACAGTTGAGACATAAAAGAAATTACTTGTGCCATTATTTACAATTGTATTTTATATTTCGGGTGATTTTGTTATGCATAGTTCTGAGCCTCGTATATATTGAATACATACCAAGCCGTTTTTATGTATCCGTGGTCATTGTGACTATTATATGTGGCCAGAGAAAGTGTGTTAGTATACATAGGACTGGGGCTTAGCTTCACATGAACTCCCCCCTCTGCCTCTCTGTAGTTTTGTTAAGTTGTTTTGCTTAATTGTCTGCATTGTGCTTCATGTGACCTTTCAATGTGAGACGTTTATGTTTAGGTATGATCTGCTCGATTGGCATATCCAACCTACAATCGGATGATCTAAATTCGTTGCGGAACATGTTCATTGTGGGCATAGCTTTCTTCACCGGCATCGTGATTCCCCCGTGTGTTCAACCCTCGATGACACTAGTTAAATATTACTATAACAATCAAATTTAAATACGTCCGTATGATCGCAAAGTGACTTCGTCTTTCAAAGTACAGAACACTTATTATTATGGTGATACTATTCATTGTTACACACGTGTTTGTCAGGCTTTGTGTTTATAAATATATTGGGATTGCATATGTATTACTATATAAGCAATACTTTATTACAAAGCCAACAATTTTATCCTGTTTGATCACAGGAAACGAGAAATCGGGCGGTGGTGATTCTACTCACAACGAGCATGACGGTTGGCGCCGTGATCGCCTTCGTTCACGACAACGCTATTCCGGGTTACCTGGATCAAATTACCCATTAAGTCGATATGGTGTTCATATGAAGAAATCAATCGTGTGAGTGAAATATCGTGCGCTTAAGCCGTCCTTATGATTGGATACCGCGCTCTATTTTTGCAGAGACACCAAAAGAACGTGATATGTATGATTACAGAGAAACTGCACAGGACGAACAAACGATGGAAAACGGAACAAACACCAAGCACGCTGTCTGCTATGCAACTTACGATATGCGTTTTGGCATTTCTGCAACAAAAGGCAACAATAACGGTCTTTAACGAACAGACCCACACATGACCGACCCAACATTCCATACCATGCAACACACGTACGTCCACCCACACAGATGGTACGTCACCTTATCAGAAACGGAACAAACAACAATTAGTCAGTCACTGTACAGAACAAGTTAGAATACATGATGCGCTCACTGTGTGTATACCTGAGTCGGTTGTATTTTTGTATCGCCTGCCAAAGGTGACGCTGTGAGAGGTCGACCATTTAGAGGCCAATGCCAGTCATGCATGCATCACTATGTAAACACGTATACCAGTAACATAATAACACGATTCAGTCGCGCAAGGTTCCGAGGTTTGGGATTGTCGGCGGTACATCAGTCAAATGATGACGGAAAACGAGCAGGTAAGCGATGGGTTGTGTACAGTATTGATTAGCGATGTATGTCGTTGAGGACCGTGTCGTTTATGCGATAGTATTGTGGCAGGTGTATTCATACTGCAGTATTGTTGCGACAGGACTAAGAAACTATCCCACTCCATAACTGATGGGCATCGCCAACGTGTGGCAATGGAGGCATTTGATTCAACCGGGTGGGGCAACAAAACGCATACAATATAGTTAATAAAAGCTAGTCGTGAGAAATTGTAATAAAGCATATTATGCCAGCCGTTTACTGCGATAACCTCGTTGAAGATATATCGTTGAAATTCCATGGACAACGTCACTGTAATAGAAAGTCTGACGTCGCCGACGTCTACTCTTATCGGTTCACCGGTCGCCGAACTGAGAACACTATTCTGGTTAGTTTTGTGCGTCTATACACGCATGATGACCGAAATGACAAATCAGGTAGTGGATAGTTACTGCAACATGTTTTTCACTTTGGTTGAGTATGCGCTCATGCAGGGATGCAAATCGTGGGTTCTGATAAAAAACAGAAAGAAAAACTAAAAAACTAGATGGGTGTTTTACAAGAATGGTGCAAACAGTATTCAATATTAACAAACATCAACACCTGACTAATTAATAGCTCTATGGAGGAAGACGTTGGACTAAAATCAGTAGAGCTACAATAGGCACAGAGTGTTAGAGGGCACCCGTTCACAGTCTGTTAGATATAGGCCAGCAGAGTTCGAACTGGTTCCACGATACATGTAGATATAGCAGACATCAACCATGCTTCACGAGTATGGCCAGGAACGGTCCACGACCAAACGCCAAGTGCCCGTATGCATACACAATTCCTGGAATATCGTAAATAGGTTGATTTGGGTCAGCAAATAAAAGAACATATCCACGTTTCATGTATTCAATAAAACCGGGCCGATGTAAACAGCCCGACAGTTCATGACAATACCGTTTGCAGACCTTTGTGTTCAGTCCCTGTCCTGGTTATTTCACGATTTGGAGGTGATAACTAAACAAATACAATTATGTTGTCGCTGCAAACAAGACTTAACAGACTTAGTCGGAAATCTGACTGCGCCTAATAGCACGAGTTTGTAGGTCACCTTTACACGCGTAATGGTCTGAATGGCGCATGATGCAGTGGATCGTCAATACAAAATGCGTGTCACTGTGGCCGATGGACTGGACACGAACTGAACAATTCAGAGTGTACTGAGGTGTGACAAATATGTAGCTTCCAGGGTCGGTTGCAGGGGAGGCGTGTGGTGTCACTACCCTCGTTTTGCTTGAACAAACCCCCAATGGGGCGGGTTTTTTAGCTACTTTGCTGTCAACTGGGTGGTGCCGTTGGTGGATTTTTGTTAGTCTCGCGGGGGAGCGGATGGAGTTTTTGGTGAGTGAAATTCCTTTTATGCCCCGCTGGTTACATCTTGTAGCCACCCTTGATCCTTCTCCTTCCTCTGAAAAAACTAGCTTCGACTAGGACAAAGGGCCCTTCTAGTGAGAGCCAGTATCTCATACACCCACGCACACGAACATGTAGACGCACACGCTCTTCTTCTTCCAGTAGTGCATTACCATCATTACTGACGACTGCGTGGATGATGTGGTGTTTGTTGCGTGCGCCAGGTGTGCAGTTGTGCAGTGATGGTTGTGATTGTGCACGTGCAAATGCAAGATAACAACAAACAGGGGTCACTCTTAGTTAGACTTTTTTGTGGCACTGTCGGCAAGGCACTGCTTGAAAGCATCTAGAGAGGGAGATTGAACTGATTGGGCGTTTAGTTTATTCCAGGGTATTATTGTGGCTATAAAAAAGGAATGTTGGAAAGCCTGTGTTCGGGATCGTTGAAACATTAATTGGAATGGATGCCCTCTGGGCCCCTCAACTAAGAGTTCTGTGGCTCAGTGGGTACGGGCTGGCTTTGTGTATAGGCTAGCAAGGATGTCGTCGATGTCGTTTTGAATGTTATACATCATGTTGAGCCTCGCCATACATCTGCGCTGTTATAGAGACTGCCATTGCAACTGGTGGAGCATGGAGGTTGTGCTGCTGCGGCGCCGCCAGTCACCATAGACGTACCTGGTAGCACGCCTCTAAACCATCTCCAGTTTGTCGATGTTTCGCTTGGTGGCAGGATCCCAAACGGCGGAAGCATACTCTATCTATTGTTGATCTGACGTATGTTACGTGGTGGTTCCACGACAGTCTGCTATTGATGTTGACGCCTAGGTACTTTGCTGTGTTGTGCAGGTGTTCTCCTGTAGCCGCAGCCAATTCCGTAGCTTTCTGCCGCAAATTTGTTGTCATGAATGAAATATTCCAAGAGAATGGGTTTAGTTTTAATGTTGATTCTTAAGATTTCACATTTATCTGGGTAAAAATTCATGAGCGAGGTCTTCTCTCATCCCTAGAGCCTATTGAGGTCCTCCTGCAGGCGCACAGATTCTTCCACGCTGCTGATTCTACGATACAGTAGACTATTATCTACATACAGTTTGATGATTGATGTAACGCAGTTTGGTATAGCGTTGATGTAAACAAAATACAGCAGCGGTCCTAACACGGTGCCCTGCGGGTTGCCTGATAGGACGGGGATCTCTTTAGAAGAGCTTCCATTCACTAGGACTCATTGATTCCGGTTATGTAGGAATGATTCGATTAATTCTAGGATGCTGCCCCCGGACCACGTAGTATTTTAGTTTTAGTATGAGTCAAAGAGTATGCCGTCCATTTGTTTCCCCTCCTCGAGTGTGTGCGTGTGTGCTAGATCGTGTAGGGACCTTAGAGCTGTGTCTCTATGGATCGCTTCTTCCTGGGGCCATGCTGGACATCTGTGAGGATGATGTGGTTATCAAAATGTGTCACGATGTGGGGACGGACTATGTGTTCAAGGAGTTTGCATAACACAGAGGTTAGGAAGATTTGGCGGTAGTTTTAAACTTTCCCTCTGTCGCACGCCCTCATTTGGTACAACACACATTTTCACACACACACACGCACACACACATGCACACACACATGCACACACACATGCACACACACACACACACACACACACACATCTTGGTCCCCACAGCATTGTGTCTGTGTCCTTCCAGTATTGGTTGGAGGGAGATAAGGAGAGAGGGAGAGAGGGAGAGAGGGAGAAAGGGAGAGAGGGAGAGAGGGAGAGAGGGAGAGAGGGAGAGAGGGAGAGAGGGAGAGAGGGAGAGAGGGAGAGAGGGTGCGGGAGAGAGGGAGAGAGGGAGAGAGAGAGGGGGAGAGGGGGAGAGAGGGAGAGAGGGAGAGAGAGGGAGAGAGGGAGAGAGGGAGAGGGAGAGAGGGAGAGAGGGAGAGAGGGAGAGAGGGAGAGAGGGAGAGAGGGAGAGAGGGAGAGAGGGAGAAAGAGAGAGAGGGAAAGAGGGAGATAGGGAGAGGAGAGAGAGAAAAAAGGAGAGAGGAAAAGAGTGAGAGACGGAAATAGTGTGAGACGGAGAGACGACAAGACGAAAATAAGGACTTGTTATTTGAACTGTTTATATGAACGATAGTTTTATATTATATTTTTAGCAACCAGAAGAGGCAAAAGAAAAAGAAGACACGCACCACGACCTGCGATATGGGCTCCATGATATTCCACCGTGGTACACGTGCATCGGATTGGGCTTCCAGGTATGACACATTGCCACACATGTGATCCGTTTTCATAAGTTTACAATTCAAGTAGGTAATTTGGGAATGTCTAATATACAATTGCACATGCCCAGTAACCGAAGAATCCACATGAACAGTGATGACAAGGATATAATGCAGATTGTTAGAATATGTTTCTGAACTCATTTTTGTAATCGACATTCACAGACGCACGGCATAACATTACAGTTTCTTTGGGAATATCATACCTGTGTAACCGTTTTTCAGTGTACAATAACTGTTGGCCACGATATCTGATGGGTGAGAACAGTAGAAGATAAACAACACGATATCGCATGATTTCACATACAAGCAAACAAGCATGCATACAAAAACAAGCACGCACTCACGTACGTACACAGGAAGGCACGGAGGCACGCTCGCAGGCACGCACGTACATACACACACAGACGCGCGTACACATTTCGCGCCAAATCTTTGTTTTGTGTTCTTTCGTAAAAAAGGTGTTTGTTTCTCGAACGGTTACTTCGATGCATTTTGTGTTTGAACTGCAGAGCTTTCTGACGATGATGGGTGGCCTAATAGCGACTCCTTTGGTCGTTACCTCCGCTCTCTGTATCAGCAGTGACAACAATACGGCTGCTGGAGAAGTCCTCAGCACCACAATCTTCGTGTGCGGAATTGTAACCTTTCTACAGTCGACATTCGGCGTCCGGTAAACATTAAAATCTTAGTGCAATCGGATGTATTATGGCATTACATGCAGGCAGAAAATGAATGCCTCTACTTAAAAAAGTGTTAACATTCTGGGTAAAAACTGGTGTTTTATGTTTGCCGTTATTACTGTAATACAACGGCTGGACGGCTGTTAACTGTTTTGGCTGCGACCCAAAGTACGGTCGCGGGACTTACTTGGCAACACAAGCTTTCAAACATTTAACTTGTGAAAACTTACCAAAAATAGGCATGGGATAAGTACACGATACATGACAACAAATATTTTATTTGCTTGTGGAACCCCTGAGGAATCGTCAAATCTGCGCCGATCATTTATTTATCGACGTAGAAATGTGGTTAAGGTCGAATTGCAAACACAGGTGGCGGGCATAATCGGGAAGATCGTAGATTTTCGAAAATGTTTGATGGATATGAGTAATTTATTTCAGACTGGTGACAGGAAGAAGACAATATGATGTGCCTGGAAATACTAAAAAAAGCAATATCTGTATGTGAGAGTGTACTTTGAAGGATTCGATATGGAGTAAATTAGCATGACTAAAATGTTGTTTTACCAAATGTCATGTGACTAAATGTCCTGTTACCAAATATTGTGTGGTCAAATGTTTTGCTCCTGTTTGTACGCATATATATTTATGTATGCATGATTGCATGTACTCATGTATGTATGTAATGCATGTATGTATGTATGTATGTATGTATGTATGTATGTATGTATGCATGTATGTATTTACGTACGTAGGTACGCACGTACGCACGTACGCACGTACGCACGTACGCACGTACGCACGTATGCAAGTATCCACGCATGCACGTATGCACGTATGTATGTATGAATGTATATATGTATGAATGTATGTATGTTCGTTTGTTTTATTCGCATGAATGTATATAATCTACATATTTGTATGCATGCATGTATGTACCTGTATATATGTTCCAGGCTGTCTATTGTGCAAGGCGGAGCATTTACGTTCCTGGCGCCGCTTTTCGCCATTTTAGCACTGCCAGAATACGCCTGTAAATCCAGCACAAGTACGTAGAGATTAACCACTCTAAATTATAAAAAAGAACAAAAACAAGAAAAGCAAGATGTTTATTTTGACTCCAAAATATAAAAAATATTCACACAATAAACATATCTGGTATATACATTTACACAACTAAATAGATGTTCATACATAATAATCTATGATATACCATTTGTGAAACCAGTATACTCATTAATTAGCAGAAAATCACATTTTAAAAGAAAAAAGAACAACATATTTATGCAAACGATTTAATTTTGACGTATCCATTATGTGATGTTATCTTGTAGTTGTAGAGTCGTCAATGTGTCACACTTCCTTAGTACGTGTGACCTACGTTATCGTCATACATGAACTATAGTTCGTAATTAAACTATCCATCACGTGACCTGTTGCCAAAAACCTCCGTCAAGCCATCAGAAAACATCTGGTGGGTTCGGGCATTCCGTCATATATTTTGTTGAAATTCTGGTCACAAAAGTGTTTCTTTATGACAAAAACATAAGGAAAAGTGTTTAAAGTGAAAATTGTATGCGGAAATGTTTGACGTATGATATGTCATGAAGCAATAGTAATTATATTCAAGCACATAACCGTTTCAACATTGTTGGCAAATGCAAATCTTGACTCGATTGATTGGAGTTTTGGCATTTCTTCATAGAAGCTTTGTAACTAGTTATTCTTCAAACGTGTCAGAAGGATGGCTTCTTTCCCAATTTCTTCGTAGCATTGGCCTTTGTTAGTAACATTGCAGAACGAGAGGAGACATCGTTATCCGGATAAGCAGGAAAATGCATAACTATATCCGCTTTACGGCCATCAGATAGTCCTATTGGCGCTTTATGCCTACTAATTCATTGCGCGTATCCGCCGTGTAGCCGGTAAACGCCGATAAGGTCCGCTCTCCATGCATACGTGAATAGTTAATATGCCCATCCTAAACTTCAAATCAGTCTGCATGAAATTTAGGGACTGTAAATGCTGACTCGCCCCCTAGCGTCTGTTAACTCATTCCGGTGTCGTCACATCCCTGGTTGTCGCCCCGCTACCTAGTGGAGGACCTCTTAGTGGGTGCGTGCGTGCGTGCGTGTGCGTGTAAGTGTAGGAGTGGTGGTTGGGTAATGACCTCCTCTTGTCGGTTATTTCATCGTTTGTGCTTGCATGTGTGTATGATAAACAAAGAAACACGGTAGTATAGGAGTGCACGCGTATTTTATTGATCAAAGATACAAGCAGATAACGGTAATGACGTGACTTACGGGTGTCTTTCCACCGCGCCAGCAATCAGAGCTTACGGGTGAATACCACCATGCCATTGGCTCGTGCATCCATGACTTACGGGTATTTTACAACCACGCCAGCGTTCAGAGCTTTCGGATGTTTGAACACCTCGCAATCGGCTCAATCGGTGATCATTATGATCATCATACATTGTCAGTGGTACGCGGTGTCGATCAATACAGAAACAATCAGCAAAACAGATGTCAAAACTGGGTTAAAGTTAACACTACATATGCAGTACCGAAACTACTCACAAAACAAAGAGTGGTGCTATAAAGGGCGCCGAAAGTAAACATAAGACAGTAGTTACTACGAATGGATCAATGTCGAAACACGGTATGTGCCCAACTTATCTCATCTGTTTAAGCCAATCAAACATTCGGCAATTATTTGCCACAAATTCAATGCCGAAACCATTCACAAAAGACTTCATCGAAAAACCGTGACAGTGAACCAAGCTATACGCGATAAAATATTGTCTGCAAATGTTAGACTGTGGAATCTGAAGTTTCTTGGTATTATGTGTCCATTGTGCGCAATGTTTATTTATGAAATTAAGGAGGCAGACCGTACGAGCAGAAGTATTCGTCGTGTCTGTCGCCATCCAGGTACAGAGCTATCCGAAGACAGCCGGGGAATCTGTTATCGTCGCGGATAATTTGTGTTTGGGTAAGATAGCGCGAACGATCGACTCGACAAGCGGGCCCATGACGAGTAGGCGATCGATCTGTAGGGTTTCCACCTCATCAGAAATCATAGATGACGTTGCAGCTCTTGTCTATCTTCAGTAAGGACTCTAACTCGGCGTAGGGGATAACGTCCAAAGACGCATCTTCGAAATGCCTCTCGATGCGCAGGTTGCCTTTTTGTATCAGATGGAAGCAGGCGTCGTATGCATCGGGTGTGAAATTCAGTCCGAAGAAGGTGTAGCCTTGTGGGAAGTCGGCGCGAGACAGTCCTTTCCCTTCATTCTGCCACACCTTACTGGTCGGATACTTGGCCGTGTTCTTCTCGATGGATTTGATATGCTCAAACACAACGGTCGGATTCAGATTGGTTTATTTACGAATAAAGTGGCGTTGGCGATCTTCATTTTAAATGTTGGTCGAGGGGGTCACGAGCATTCAGTTCAGGTAGACGTCGACTTGGTTGAAGGTTGAAGAGCGAATGGAGCCAGTTATACACCGGACCCACGGACGGTTTGTAAATCAGTTGAACAAAGAAATTAGACCGTTGATGTTATTTGAAGTGAGGCCACTGACGATGGTCGACATATGTTTCTGATAATAGCAGTTGATTGTGCAACACCATCAAAGAAACGCGCAATACCGTTGGTAATATGTTGAACTGATTAAATAAATGTCTTTAGACTGTTCGATCTTTACAGTGTGCCGACATCAAACCTTTCACCACATGGAAGAATGCACGGAGCGCTGTGGGAGTTGGACCATAGAAATAGTTTCATAGACGTTATGAGACAACTGGTGGAGAGGTTAAACGGATAAAGGATCCCCCAACACCTCTGTCACCACTACCACCAGTGCAATAGTGGATGTTTGATAGCAATGAAACAGATACTGGGTAAGAGACGGAGTATTAAGATTAAAAAGTGAAACAAATGTGGAAACAAGTAGTAAAAAAAATTGTCAAAAACGTGAAAAAAAATTGAAGTAAAAAGTGAACTCCACCAACCATCCCGTCCTACCTGCAATAAATGTTCCTTACACGCGCACGCACCCGCTAAGAGACAGTTATTACACGTACCAGACAAACTACCCGTCCTACCCACGGCCCGTACCAGACGCTAGAGGGTGATAATAAAGGATGTGACGTCACCGCAAGTGAATCAACAGTCGCTAGGGGGCGCTAGGTAACCGGAACTGAGTCAGCATTCACAAACCCTGAATTTCATGAAGATTGATTTGAGGGTTAGGATGGACCTATTAACTACTTACATACCCTAATCCAATTGGCTTCTTTTACGAGTCGTGTTGGCTTCCGTGTCGACTATTTTTCGCTCCCTCACAATCTATGATGTGGTTTATGTTGTCGTGTGGTCTGTGCAGGCGGATTGGCTGATGGTTTACATCGATCTTTTTTATTGCTTCTCGTATATTTATATTGTTTGTGTTGTCAAAATCCTGTTGTTGTTCCAAACGATTGGAAAAATACCACATATGTATGGCTCGCCATAATCTCACCTTAAGGGTTTACCCCTCCGATCAATTGTGGATTACACACAGACCATAGCATTCAAAGTGTCCACAGACTTGTCCAACATACTACAGCCATTTGTTGGAAAACCATTGATGTGTTTTGGAACGTACGCGACTTACTTAGTTTGTCGTTGGGGGCATAAACGTTGCGATATTTCGCCATTCTTGTCTGTCAGTGGTTATGTTAAGGAGCTCTGGCACGGAGATGTCCGTCCACTCCTTGACATTGTCGAATCAATATTTTCTTTACTGTCCACGACGGCGTGTGCCCTCCACGGGGCCCCGGATAATTGCTTTCGGGAGGCTGGCGTGTCTTCTAACATGCCCAAACGATGCCATGACTTTGCTGTTCTCTGTGCTGATCTACACGTCGAAAGAATCTGCACTCTGAACCAGTCTGATGGTAAGATTGTGAAGTTCGTTCGGCGAATTAAAGGTTAGAGATGGGCCTGTCACCGATGGAGATGGAGCTATGGTGTTTATGTAAAGTGTCCTGCATGATCTTCTCCAGGAATATTTGGAGCACTTGGGAGAGCAAGCATTCCTTTCGGACGCCTAGTGTTGTTCTAAAGAATTCCCCGATGTGGCTCTTCATCAGAATAGCATTGGTGTTGTACAGTGTCTCTATGACTCGAATTAGTCCTTCTTCGATGAAGAATCCTATGAGGTCCTGCTACAGTCCACCATGCCAGACTCTATCAAATGCTTTTTAAGTCTAAAAAGTTGTGAAAGAGATCTCGCTGGTATTGTAGCTGTTTCTCTGTGATGACTCTGGTGTAGAATATTAGCTCGGCTTTGCTCTCACACGCTTAAGCTTGTTCTTCAGTTAGGAGTTCTTCGACCATGGACTCCAACCGGTTGATAATTACTCTGAGCGTGATCTTGCTGAGATGGCTGATTAGGCTGATCGTTCGATAGTTCTTGTATTCTTTGCGGTTCTCTTTCTTGTGCAGCGGAATGATGAGCGACTGTTTCTCCTTCTGTCCACTCATGATCTCCAAAATATTTTGGCACAAGTCTGCGAGGAATGTTTTGTTGTTTCTCCTCGCTATTTCAGCCGCTGTGCGGGATGTTGTCCGCCCCAGGTGATTTTGCCGATGTCATACACCGCACTGCTCATTCAACCTCCTCCCTTATGACAGTTAGGCTTTTAATTTATCTGTTTTGCGTCAGTTCTCTCTGCGTTATGCTGGCGTCTGGCTGGAGATTATAGTTGTAGAGGTCAATGCAGTATTCTGTCCACCGGTTAAATACAGCTCTGCTTTCCGTGAGGAGATTTCAATGCAGTATTCTATGGTTGTTGTCCTATGCTGTTGGGTCTTGAGAGTTTCCTTTTTCCTTTTGAAAGGACTTTGCTGCATCCTGCTGATAATCCTTGTTCAATGTCTTTGCATCAGTCCTCGATCCATACCTCTTTTGATCTTTTTATACGACTACCTTTAATAATAACTTTACACATTTTTGTCTAGTTACAGGGGATAGAGTTTAAAGGAATAAGATAGTGTTTCTTATTCCTTTACATCCAATATTCATGTATTCTTGTTTTTTATGTTCTCGTGGGTCATTCATCAGCACGCCATTACAAAATCGGCCACTCCACCACTATACTGTCTATGCCATGCGGGTGTCAAAACTGTCTTTTTAAATGATACCTTAAACGGAACAATTTATTGTTTCACTTTTCACTAGGTTCCGCCGGAAATGAGACATTGACGAACGAGACGGTATCTGGTATGGACCCTATGACCTGGCAAGGTCGCATGCAAGTTGTGAGTGTCGCATATTTACATTAATAATAGTAGTAGTAGTATTATAATTATTATTAGTAGTAGTACTAGTAGCATTAGTAGTATTAGTAGTATTAGTAGTAGTAATAGTAGTATTAGTAGTTGTAGTATGTAGTAGTAGTAGTAGTTGTAGTAGTAGTGGTAGTAGTAGTAGTCGTAGTACTACAAGTAGTAGTACTAGTAGTAGTACTAGTAGAAGTAGTAGTAGTAATAGTAGTAGTAGTAGTAGTTGTTGTTGTAAAAGTAGTAGTAGCAGTAGTAGTAGTAGTAATAGTTATTAATAGTAATAATAATAACATAACATAACAATAAACACGTAAATCGCAACATAGTGTGCCTGCTTATGATTCAGTTTTCCGAAACAGTAATCCCAGCGGACGTCTCCATGGTTCGACTGGAAGGGTGCGTCAAAAGAAACAGAAGAACTACCGGACGTATAGACAGAGCAATTGCTACACTTATCTGTTGACACATAAGTTGATACATTTGGTGTTTTATTTTCTTTCAGCTGCAAGGTTGTCTCACAGTGGCATCGTTCTTTGAAATATTTATTGGTTTCATCGGTGGCGTTGGCCTGTTGATCCGTTTTATCGGCCCCATCACTATCGCTCCGACCATCCTCCTCATCGGCATGTCCCTCGCTCACGTCGTGCAACAGTTGTGCGCCACGCAATGGTGGATCGCTCTCATGTGAGTATTGCTCGATTATATATTGTCATAATATTCCCCCTTTTCAAAGTAAGTAGTGGTCTCACATGTTCACAATAAATGACATAGAGTTTAATTTGGGTTTAAATCACCATCCACGCCCTTTCTAATTCGCTGTGTGGTCCACACGAGTTTTTGCAACCAAAATGACTAAAAAATACAAATTAGTAGTAGCCACGCTGCTCAGTTAGCGTCAGCGTCGGCGAATATCCACCAGGTGTAGTTTGACAATAGTTTAGAGACCGCAAAATCGGTATCTATCGTTTTTCATGATGTTATGGCGGTAGATAAGGATTTGGCGACACGTTTAGCCTCGCACTGGCCACCGCGGTTGGCCGTTGGCCGAGTGGTGTTGACCGGAAACTTTTTCAATTTAATGTCTGTATACTTTCCACGTGAAATGTTAATTTTGGGATATATTTCGATTAAAATGAGGAGGTTTGTTTCTTTAGCCTTGAAATTGTGGTATGACAATATATATATATATCTACACAATAGCGGTAGACCGTGAGATGAAGAACAATAATGAGTTTTACCGCCAAGGCGGTAGCCCTGGCACCTCTGACAGTAATTCAGCGGCACATGGTATTTCATCGGTATGCCGCCTGATGGTGCATGGCTTTTGCAGTCCTTCTGTGTTAACTTAAACGGATAACAAGCAACGGCTTTGGTGGTTCACAATCCACCCCTTAGATCACTATGTAGGATTGGTAGTATACATTGTTTTGGTATCAGTAATAATGGTTATTATTTCAAACGTTTCGGGAAACGTGGTTGCAACCCGTGTCATGATTCGAGATATGATGAATTCTGCCAAGTGGGCCTGTGGCTATACCATCTGGCGAGCAGGTTAACACCTAAGTCCCAATCCAGTCAAAAAAAGAAACACACCAGCGTTTGCTAAAACGTTGACGAGAGTTAACGTTATTAGTTTTGTTAGAAACAAAACCTACATTAAGTTATATTCACAATGAATGACTTCACCTGTATTTCAAGAGTACCATAGACATTTAGGGAATAATCCATTCCAGCCGAATACGACTCCACGTGTTGCAATTAGGAAACACTAATTGCTTCGATACACATATTACAATAATTCAGCCTGCATTATTGGGGCTGCAGCGGAACCATAAAGTTTACAAAGTGAAAGTAAGTGTATATATCATGGGCTACGAACAATGCTATTATTTGCATAAGGCAAATATCATTATCTAATATGATGCAGTAGCCCTTTGTTTAGGTCTTTAGGCAGACTGACACTATTCGAAGCGCAGAATATTTAAATTACTTCAAATTGCATTACTTCGATAAATTGTATATATTGGCACTTAGTTAAATTTAAACAATGCATCCCAGAGAAGTCGAGATGGTGATCGATTGAACAGGTCTGAAGACTGGATACTGCGCTATGTATTACAGTATTAATGTAGTGCCAGCAGCGTGGCTGAATGCTTAACAGATAAGTCGTACATATGCTCGATATAATTAGTGTGCCTACCATAAGATGAAAAGCAACAACATTTGATCGGTTCCCAGGACCTGATAATGCGATTTTTTACGAACTTTCATTTTTATTGTGCATGTATCTAAGGTCAATCAACAAAGACCTACATTGATTGATCCGGTGATAATATAATATTTGATCATGTATTGTAATGAAACAATAAAAATAAGCCTGCAGTTATCGCATGTTTTCATCATTTTCAGGACAACGTGTCTTCTTGGTTTATTCTCACAAATTATGCTTAAAGTCAACATTCCGGGAACCAAGAAACGCACTCGATTTTTCCAATTGTATGCAGTAAGTACGGAATGTGTGTGTGTGTGTGTGTGTGTGCGTGTGCGTGTGCGTGTGTGTGTGTGTGTGTGTGTCTGCATGTGTGTGAGAATGTGTGTTGTACCAAATGAGTGCGAGTTCTGTCTTTGCTTATCAGTGTCCTCCACGTACTTTTTTGGCCCCATGAGGTATTTCCATTGCTTTCCGCTAGAGATGGCGTTAACAAATTCAGTCCTACTGAGTTCCGTGTACCTTTCTCGGAGACACGTTACGGCTATCTCCTCCCTTCGGTCCCTCGCATTTCCTTCGAAAAAGTATGCTGTTTTGTCTTTCTGCGTGACGTGCCAGGCCTAGACGTCGTTTATAACGACATATGATGAAGGTGGATGGCAAATTGCCGTAAAGTTCCGATTGATAGCATTGCTAACCTTTATTATTATGCAGTATACACGGTTTGAGTAACTGTCAACCTATTTAATCTAAACGGCAATTAAAAACTGTCATAACCTAGTTTACACGATGCTTGTGGACAGGTGATGATAACCATCGTCACGTCATGGGTGATATGTGCCATTCTCACGGCCACTGACATCCTGCCGTCGACAAAGGGCAGCTGGGGATACGAGGCGAGGACGGACATCCGAATAGCCAGTCTGTATGAGACGCCGTGGTTCCGGTTTCCATATCCAGGTGAGCACGACTATTTCAGAAATAACCACTTTGAGAGATTCACCACTTCGTTTAATTGCTACCATTTTATTACGTGTGTTCAAACCCACTTTTAAAGGCCGGCTTTAATTTCACAATTGGAACCGTTATAGGTGGTAGAATTAACCGTACTCGCGCAATCCCCTTAATCTCCTTCCAATAGAATGGTAACCTTTGCAATTAATGCCTTTATGTTACCACCGCCCTTTTCAAGTGTTGAATTGCAACACAATAGGCCCTATACACTAAAAACACATGTTTAGTTTTTAAACATCAACCTGTACACCCTGTAGACATAAGTTCTAAACACGCGTAGTTTTTAGGCGTTTAATTGTCAACAACGGCTGTTTAGGTTTATAAACACCAGTTTGTTGACATTTAAATACTTTGAAGCTTGGACGTGTTTAGGTGTTTAAAAGTTGTGTCTAAATGATGTATAGCTTAATCAGGTGTTTATTTATTTACGCCAGGCGTTTAAACTGTAAACGTGTATGTGCTTAAACAATTACTTACATGGTGCTTAGTTCATGGCGTTTAGTTGAAATAGGCGTAAAGCAGATTCTAAGATGTTAAGCTTGGAACCTGTGCATGCACAATTCCCTAAAACTGCATAGAGAAGGTTCAGTCTGAGAGTCAAGAAGTGACCAAGAAGGTCATGAAATGTTCCATCGTGCATATTGATCATATTGTCTCTTCTTTATACCCACGGTTTCGTGTTTCTACCGACACAATTTACCAATCCAGCATCATTCAATTGACGACAAAAAGAAGTGCACCCATGTATTAATGTCATACGATATATATGAGGCAGTGATGATACTTGTCAGAATGGATTGTTTTTTTGGCGGTTGGCCGAGTTATAGTCTTTCCGCCTTTGCCGCATTTAAATCCTGCTGGTGCTTCCAGCTGCTGGAATGCCATGATATCTCCAAGCACACCTTATAACCACACATTAGTTTCATTAATGTAAATATATGTATGTAAGGACGTTTCTGCATTATATCATGTCTATGTATATTCAATTTTTGCATCACAACACTGTGCAAACATCTCACCGATTCCCATTAGTAAACATGTTACAGCCGGTAAATTAATATGTGTTAACCCGGGACAAAAACAGAGCCAACGCTTCTACAATCAAACACCACATAAACGTGTACTTATTAAGGATAAGATTTTCTGTCCATAATTTGTTAACTTGGAATCTGGTATTCAAAATAAATGACGTGTGTATGAAAATACAGAAAAAAATTCGACTTCCTCTTTACAGCCCAACGCATGTGTCGAACACGTGAAGACAGATCATCAGATGTAAATGTGGACTTAAATATATCAAGCTGCGTATATAAGGGATGCGCTGAACATAACGTCGATGTACAAGAATGCACTAAGTTAAATTCATGAAGGAAGACATATATAAGTCGATACAGTTTTGTTTTATTACACACACGCACACACACACACACATACACAAACACCCACACACCCACACACCCACACACCCACACACCCACACACCCACACACCCACACACCCACACACCCTCACACCCACACACCCACACACCTACACACCCTCACACCCACACACCCACCCACACACACACACTCACTCACACACTCACTCATTCACACACAGACTCACACACACACACACACACACACACACACACACACACACACACACACACACACACACACACACACACACACACACACACACACACACACACACACACACACACACACACACACACACACACACACACACACACACACACACACACACACACACTCACATACCCTCACACACACACACACACACACACACACACACACACACACACACACACACACACACACACACACACACACACACACACACACACACACACACACACACACACACACACACACACACAACACACACACACTCACACACACACACACACACACACACACACACACACACACACACACACACACACACAAACACACTCACATGCCCTCACACACACACACACACACACACACACACACACACACACACACACACACACACACACACACACACACACACACACACACACACACACACACACACACACACACACACACACACAAACAACACACACACATACACACACACATTTTTTACCCTTGAAGGGGGCATGCTATGATTCAAACCAGGACCAAATAGTTTCATCTGGTCAGGCATGTGCAGCAGCAGCAGCAGGTAATGCATTTTAAAAGTGATATTTGTTCTGGGATATTCCATTTTAAACACCGTGTGGTGTGTGTATATGGCATCCTCCAATTTTACCAATACATGTTCATCTATACAGCAGTAAGTGACAAACATATGGGTTACTTAAAATATTGCTCAATATTTTGTAACTTCTGATCATTTTGAGGTACGTCTGCAGTGAGAATGAAGGGTAATACCCAGTCCAAAGTAAGCATTTCTGTTGACGTTTGTTTCAGCTTACTCAGGCCTCGACATTAACACTGGCATGCTGGTCCGGTGCCTTTTTTAAGGCTGTCGGGCCAGTTCGGGCCACCAGTTTTCATATTTTAATGGCCCGCCAGGCCACTGGTTTCAATCCGAATAACCACCATCGTGTTTCCGGTAACCTGACCCTGCCTAGAAAAATAGGAAAACCATTAAGCCTAATCTTTTTAGTTATTATTTAAATCAATGTTTGTTTTGTTACATTTTTGTTACAACTAAACAGCAAACTCAGTCATGTGTATACGATGACATGTATGCACTGCCAAACTCGTTTGTATCCGCCCGCGTGATTTGTGAATGGCGGGGGTAATTAATTCTTCACCCAATGCGCGGCCTTGTTGGTTACGGATGGCAGGGAATTTCAACTGTGTGTATGATCAAACGCTAGTGCATATAATATTCCACAATGGAAAGGCATCAAGGAAATGTGTTATACTATCAAACATTTAGCACTTCATTAATTCCCCTTTCGGACAAACCACGTTGTGCGCTCAGTGATAAGACATAACTAGCAGTTGCATATTCACGTGACTTCATGGGAAAATTGTCACTGTGTACTAGTACTAGTTTGAATGATATTTACGTTGGATTGCGAAGGTCGTGTGGGTTTATTTGGTAATCAATATTACGATAAACGCCTAAACGCCTGTAATACCATGCGTTTAATAGACCCGAAATTCAACACCGGTGTTAATAACTATACATCTAGTTGTTTAAATGTATATGATAGGCGTTTATAACTCAAACTTTTAAACACCCGAGTTTTTATAGTGTAGTCACAATCAATATCCAAGATAGTTTACTTCAAAAGAATGAAAACTCAATAGTTATATATTCTTATGTCTTATAACTTACCAAAGCATAGCTGTAATTAAGGTACTGCCGATTGAAGGACTAACTCACAGGTCGTGCACAGTTCGGTATGTGCCGACACCAATTGAACAATATTCGTCAAAGACCTCCTTGAACAAACCCTTCCAACGAGCGAATCCGTGTGGGGGAAGGTATTCTGCAATTTGCGGTATCTGGTCGATTGTGCAAGTGGTATTCATTTTGTACAACAGGTCAGTTTGGACGGATGAGGTTCAATTTCGCCGGGGTAATTGGAATGATGATAGCGACCATAGCAAGTATTTTGGATTCCATAGGCGAATACCACGCATGCGCCAGGATATGTGGAGCGCCACCACCGCCACTACATGCAATTAATCGTGGTAAGTTGTATACACTCAGCCACACTCACACATGATTATTTGTCTAACAAATGTATCTGTTTGTTCACATATGCTGTATATTCGTTGCCATAATTTTCTTATCATAACAATTTATCACAGATACGGAACGGTTTGTGTGATTCTGGTTAGTTGAGAAACACACACTAAAACTCATACACGCACGCATTTATGCACGCTAGCACACATGAACACACATGCACACACACACACACACACACACACACACACACACACACACACACACACACACACACACACACACACACACACACACACACACACACACACACACACACAAACACACGCACACTCTCACACACACACAAACACACACATACACACACGCACACGCACACAAATGCAATAAATTATAGTGAATATTTGCATATATATTTTTATTGTCACAATGTAGGAATCTTCACTGAAGGAATTGGGGGTCTATTCTCTGGCCTGTGGGGAACAGGTGTCGGGTTATCCTCATACAGCGAGAACATCGGAGCAATTGGTTTAACAAAGGTTTGTTTCCCTGCATCCTACATCGTGTGTATGTGTGCGTGTTTTCGTGCGAGAGCGCGCGTTCTTGTATGTGGCTTTAACAAGTAATTGTGCACATTTATCAAACTACATGTAACACGTAACACGCTAGACCATGAGTGGAGAAAGAAGAACCAGTCAAAATTAATCTTGTGGACATCAAGCACTGATGTCAAGAAAACAAGAAGAAACAAAGGAAAACACACCCTAAGCTTCATGCTGTAGTGGTTGATCTTCCAACTTTAAAGCATTTATGGAGCGCATTGGTGCAGTGGTTAGAGCTTCGGACTCCCGACTGAGAGAACCCGGGTTTGAATCCTGTGCTGCGATGTCAAGCCTTGTGGAGCCGGCACGTCTCTGCACCGGCATCGGCAGACCAATGGTGACGATTAAAATAGGCTATATTAATATAGCGATATTGCTTTTTAACCACATTGTTATGAAACATATTCATTCACCCCTCCGCCCCCATTTCAGTTGCTTTCGCAACTTACTTTCAACCAGTTTCTTCAGAGGCCTTCGCAACACACTGTCAACTGGCTTCTTATATTTGCTTCACAACGACGTTTAACCAACTTCATCGGGTGCCTTCGTAACACATGTTCAACTTGTTAAACATATTTATTACCAAACCGACTTTCACTAATAATGTTTTAGCATATTGCGTATTTGTATGAGTATATAAAACGTATGAAACAAGTATAGTTGTATACATTGAAAATCATTTCCTACGACCTCCAGCAGTTCGTGTTAGGCACACGAATGCTATGCTGGTTAGTGTCACCATTAGACGGTTTCGCGTGCATACCCGATATTCCATATTATCTCAAATACGCACCAATCAATGAGCAGTTACATCATGTGAGGTTACTATAATTATAATAACAGGGCCCTTCTTCCACAGGTCGCCTCTCGTCGAGTCATTCAAGTTGGAGCCGGCCTCGTCGTGTTGGTGGGGATGTTTGGGAAGATTGGCGCCCTGCTTGGGACTATCCCAAGTCCCGTTGTCGGTGGAGTTCTGCTGGCAGTGATGAGTGCGTGTTTTAATATAAACCTGATCTCCGGTAAATCAACTCGTTTGGCCAACTTTGTTCGAGGTTGACATTACAGTCTTGTGCGGACATGTTGATGTCCTATAATTTAGCGGTAAAGCTGATGATGAGTTAACATGCCACTGAATAAATGTGTTGAGGCTCCCACATTACCAGATGATACCGTATATTCTACCTTGCGTCTCATCATGTCCTTGTATGTCATAACTACGTGATATGGGTTCAAATAGGGTGCTATTTGTGGGAGGCCAAGTAGCTCTACCCCCTCCTTGGTCATGGTGCTTTAAGGATACACAAAGTCATGGCTTGAATTGAGGTGAGCTTCCTATATGCTACCTTTATCGTGATTTCAGCTGTTTTGTTAAGTGCGTGCCTTTGTTAATGTAAACTGAATATGTTTTAGGTATGATCTTCTCGATTGGCATATCGAACTTACAAACAGTTGATCTAAATTCGACGCGGAACATGTTCATTCTGGGGATAGCTTTCTTCACCGGCATCGTGATTCCTCCGTGGGTGGCTGACCACAAGGACAGCATCGACTTCGGTAAGTGACGAAAACAAACACAATACACCCAGAAGAACAACGACAGAGCGCAACACCTTCGATCGAGGAGACCGGAGTTCGAATTGACGTGCTGCCGCTTTCGAAATTTGGGAAATTTCCTTCTCCACACCTTGCCCTTGTCTTTGGGAAAATATTCTAAACGCAGTTGGTCCTTTCTATATAATGCCTAAGCCAGGGAAACACACTATACCACACAGGGTAACATGGTGTGAACTCACAGAGCGGTGGTTTATATATCTACGCCTTTTAAAAATCGCTTTCACTACCTAAATGAATGACATACAGTTGTGAACTTTTTTGTAAAGAGTTTTGAAAAGAACTAAGGACGGGATACAGCGCTATATTTGTGATCTGTGCTCAATTTGTGAGCATAGATCACTCTGTCACAAAATGTTATCTCTCTACTTTCGTGCCTGTCACACAAGAAGAAACCGCGCAACTACTGAGCAAGTCATCATCGAAGACTTGCAAACTTGACCCGATGCCTTCAAACTTGGTAAAAGAGTGCTCTGATGTCATAACAGCGCCGACTATGAACATCATCAGCAAGTGTTTGTCTAAAATCGGCGAACGAGCATTCTCTTGTGCAGCTCCAAGAGCATGGAATCAACTACCACTCACAGTGTGCCAATGCACTAGTGTCAATCAGTTTAAAGTGACACTGAAGACGCATATTTTCACAAATTATTGTAACCTTTGGATGATCGATGACCATAATTATTATATATCGTATGATGTTGTTTATTTATTTATTTGCATTAACCATTGTAAAGCGTCCCAGAACAATTATTTGGATGGGGCCCTATATAATAAATAAATTATTATTATTATATAAGACTTTATTTTTTTATGATTGTTCCACTGTTTATTGCGCCCAGCGGAAAAAGTTGCTTCCAGATAGAAGTGTAGAACAGGCAGTGTATATGACTGACTCCCTACTTGTGTATGTAACAATACATGTATGAAACAAGCGATATAAAGTCATGATTGGGTGTGTTGTGCATATGTTTGATTACATCAACTGTAACATGGCTTCCGCTATGGTTATTGCATAAAGAGTTGATGTTAATCAAACGTTATCATTATGTTGTTGTACTCTCGACGACACTAGTTAAATAGAACTATCAGTGTTATATAAATACGTCCAAAAGGTACATGAATTTGCGGATGTCACACATTTGTTTACGAAGGGAAAACATTGCGCAGATAAAGTAGTCAAAACAACTGATACATAGCAGATGTTACTCAGTTTGTGGAAACGTAAATGCCAACACACAGAACAATGGAACTTACCTATTAAATAGACAACAATAGAGAACATTATATGGGTCATCATAAATTATATGGATTTAGTAGTAAACGAACATAATATTAATATTATTTTGTCATATTAACATATTAACTTCGTACTTGCGTATTTGCTAACCTTCGTGCGTGTATATACATTTGGTGCGATCATACATATATTAGTATACATGTATAATGCAATATTCTAATCAAAAGCCGACAATTTAATTACGTTTGATCACAGGAAACGATACGGTAAATCGGGCGGTGACAATGATACTCACAACGAGCATGACGGTTGGCGCAGTGATCGCCTTCGTTCTCGACAACGCTATTCCGGGTGAGATGTAGAAGAAACTAAAAACATCGAAGTTCAGTGTGCAATTGCACATTACACTTTAAATTGCACGTATTCACTTAGCTGTATAAATGGGTACCTCGCTATAGACACTCTACGTTGCTCCAGTTCACTTAGCTTGTTGAATAAGTATATAGTTATATAAAATGGTGAATGTTGTGTACGAATAGACTTCGTGCATTAATGGCAGCGTGGCTGGAAGCTTCCCATAGAAGTCGAGATGGTGTTCGATTGAACAGGTCTGCCAGTGAGAAGGTGTAAAGCACTTTGAGCATTCCTAACGAATGGATACTGCATTATATAAGAAGTTACCGTTTCACTTTTTTACCTGAGTGGTAAGCTTTTGGTAGCTGAATTCATGATATTATTTACGATTCCGCATAATATCTCGTACGATCCTTCAGATCCTTCAGCACGTTCTTAAACATTATAAATTTGTTATGATTATTTCAAAAGTTTGGTACGTTCGCTTGCCTGCCAATAAAAACAAAGACAGTGGAGATTCAAACCCGAAACTAATGTCTCAGTGACAACGTCAATCCACCAAGAATATTTGTGCACAAATAAATTGGTTTTGAACGCATTTGTTTATTTATTTTTAGTATTTTTATACTCTATGATCATGTCCGTCACGGATCCCGTAATATTACAAATATTATTGTTGCAGGGTCTCTGGAAGAACGTGGTATGCACGGCTACAGAGAAACTGCACAGGACGAACAAACGATGGACAACGGAACAAACACCAAGCAAGCTGTCTCCTACGCAACATACGATATACCCTTTGGCATGTCTGCTATCCGCAGGCTAGCGTGTCTCCGCTATATCCCAATATCGCCCACGTACGGAAGTAAACCAGGCGACAGGATCAACAATCTAGCGAACAACGAACACTCAAACGAGGGATTCGACCACAATGAAACAACTGTCCCTTGAACAAGCATAAGTGATGGATCTGATTGTGTTGTTATTGTTGCTGCTCCTGCTGCCGGTGCCGATGGTGATGATGATGTTGCTACACATGGATACTTGAACCAATTAAGAACCTTCCTGTTCTGAACAATTGTCATCCAATGCGTAATCCTCACTTGGCAAAGGGACAATTCAATTAATGGTTTATCACGAGTCCAACCACTTTCATCTAGCCTAGTTTAACCGGACCTCCTGACAAAATTGCCAAATTTGAGTTTAACACGTTAACGCATCTAACTTTTACACAATCATTAGATAATTGTTCCAGTCATTTATTGTCTTCTATGAGAAGGACTAATTTCTGATATCCCAAACTGCTTCCTTCCACCACTAACGTTATGGTGTGTCCTGTTGACTTATTATATCTGTCTTGCAGGAGGAACAAATACAAATTGTCTTTTATTGTTCATTTTTACACGCATGTGTTTTCAACTCCTCTTAGTGGCCTCGTTTCAATGGGTGTAAAATCAAATTCTTTTAGGCAATTTCCTAAGAAATCTCAGTCTTATACTCAATTTAATAGCTCGCACAAACAAGTGTGTTTATGTCTTTTGACAATGAAGCCTCCACCCCTCCACACTTGTACACGGCATTGTAAAGTATGCGAGTTACATAATTATGTATTACTGTACTTAACACGTGACTTCCTCTTGTGTTAATATGTTTGGTATTAGTTCAACATTTTGTTTATAGCATTGCAAACCGACACAACGTTGTTGACTTTCAGGACAACGTGTGTGCTCTGCAACATAATAGCAAATTATTTATTTAAGTTTTCATTATTATTATTCCGAACATTAGTTATCTAATGCCGACGACCATTGGTCGTTGAAAAGTTGAATTAAGTGACGCATCAGTTTCTGTGCTGTATGGTGCATTTCTGCATTGCAAATTGTACAGTCTAATGTCATAATGCAAATGGAAACGCATCGTATATTATATTGCTAATAGAGAGGCAGGGGTTTACCTGGTTGTTTGTGTTCAAGGGCCCTTGGGACCCCAGCCTTCTTGTGTGTGGGTTCCACACCTGTAGCGAGGGTCCCACGTTTTTCTCTTTTTTAATTGTAAGTATTGTTTTCTAAATATCACTGCTTATGCAACGCATGTGCGCCCGGTTATTAGTATTATTAGTTTTGTACTAACAAGAACTAGACAAAATAACGTACCTTATTACAATATACTGTTTTATGTGTTTATATTTGTCCTTGATAATCGATGTAGTGTTGGAAGTTAGATCAGTGTTCCTCACTGATGAGAGAGCGTGTTAGTCTGCTAGATGTTGCGTGTAAATGTCACATTGAGAGATCTCCTAAGGCAAAGCCAAGGATATCGGGGAGGCCAGGAGTCACTTTGGAAGGCTCCTGAATTTGTTTCGGTGGTGGGAAACCTGACAGTGGTGAAGACTGCAGCATTGGAATAGCCAAATGGCAGCAGATGTAACTGCGCATTACATTGTGGACACTTAACTGTGTCGATGTATAGAATCCGGGCCCACCCCGATGTCGGCATTATGACAGTTGTGCCTAAATATTATACCTCAGTGCGTTTATTCCACCATTCCATATCGTGTCAGGAATATAATGTCCCAAATAGCGCTTACTCAGGTTTGAATCAGCGTGCACCGCTGTGTTCGCGGGTTACCGCACTGTTAAATCGCACGTGGACGCAAACCGGAGCGCTATTTGGGCCTCAAAAGTGCCCTCAAATCAATATTTTATAACAATGTACTGCTTATCTGAAATCTGGAAAGATGGCATAAACACACTGAGGCATCTAATTTATTCGATTGTTGGGCGAGCGACTGGCGATCGGCCCCGGGATGGGAGTCGGGATCGGAGTGCCGGCACTATTTATTGACGCCACACGATCGGTCATTTGTTTGGTGATAACAAGCGGTTAGTTATACTAAAGAATGTTCGTAAGTCGCTTCGTTTTTTTATTGCTTCTCTCACCTTTCTCACTTTTCCTCGCCCTGTGCAGGGTGGTGGGTCTTGATGAGTCTCTTCCACTTCTTCCTGTCCTGTGCCCATTCTTCCTTCATCTGCAATGGATTTAAATCTTTCCTAACTGTGTCCTGGAATCTCAACTTAGGCCTCCCTCTCGCTCGTTTCCCCTATATCGTCGTATCCACTGTCGCTCTTATGTCTTCCCTTTCTTTCCTTCTTTTTACATGACCAAATCACTACAGCCTTTCGTCTCCTCATGGTGACAGCAGGGTTCCCCACATCGGCTTCTTTCAAGATGTCCTCATTCCACCGGTGCTGCAGGCTTACACCCATTGCCCATCTAATAATTTTCACATCCGTTGTTGCCAGTTGTCTTTCGTCTATTGCCGATAGTGGCCACGTTTCACAGCCGTAGATAAGTTTCGGCCTAGTTACCGTTTTGTAGAGCAGGATTTTTGTATGTTTTGTGGCACCTTCTGATCACATATCACTCCAGATAGTTCCCTCCACCTAGACAACCCTTTTGATAATCGGCTCTCAATTTCCTTACTGACACTATGACAGAGCCAAGGTAATTAAACATGTGTACAGTTTGGAGGTTTACCTTTTCTGAGACCCATACTTTTTTATCTTCACCGGCTCTGCATGCCCCACTGGCGGACGGTGTTCCGTTTTCGTTCTGCTGATCTTTAGTCCACATCTCTCCATTCTTTCACTCCATTTGTCCAATCTCTCTTCTATCCTACCTCCCTCTGAATCACACAATACCAGGTTATCCGGTAATTACATACCCCAGGGTGTTTCAATCTTGACTCCCTCTGTCTTTCCAGCATTTGTGATGATACTTGCCGTACACCCTTCATATATATTTATTTTATGATGTTAATGTAGTATTCTGGTATGCTCTTCTTCTGGAGGCTATATCAGATCAGCTCTCTAGGAACTCTGTCATATGGCTTCTCCAGGTTCACAAACACCATGTGTAAACCTTTTCTGAACTCCCTATGTTTCATTGGAGCATCCTGAGGCAGAACAGTGGTTACTCTGTCGACTTTCCCTGTTGGAATCCATACTGTCTTTCGTTTATCTCCACCAATCTTCTTAACCTCCTCTCTATCACCCTCTCCCAAAGCTTCAGAGTGTGGCTAAGTAGATTGAACCCCCGGAAGTTAGCACAATTTAAAGGGTCTCCTTTCTGTTTGGAGATTTGTGCAATCACGCTTTTTCTCCATTCATCTTGGATACCATTTCTCAAGGCTGGTTTACAGTCAATTTATTTTCTTCTTGTACGAGCGCTTTCAATATCTCCATCAGTAATTCATCTGGTCCACACGCCTTGTTGTTTTTGTCTTGCCCATCTGTGCCCGCACATCCTCAGGTTTGATTTCTTCAATTGGGCTCTGTACTGCCTGTATCCCTGCCAATTCTTGACTTTTATTCTCGACATTTAAGAGTTCATGAAATTAAATCTTTCGTCCCTCCCGTATCTCTTCTTTCTGAGTGAGAGTTGCCCCATCTTTTTGACAAAAGCTACCCTTCCTACGTCCGCTGATCTCCTCTTCCTGGAGTTTGCTAACTAGTATAACCTTTGTTTACCTTCTTTCCCCTTCAGTTCTTCGTACAACTGCTCGTTCGCCTTATCCTTGGCTACTGCAATTGCCCGCTTGCTTTCTTTGCTTCTTTGTATCTCAATCGATCTTCTTCTTCTCTTGATGCCTGCCATTTCTTGTACCTCTTTCTTTTCTCTGCAACCGCCTCCTGCACCGTCTCATCCCGCCACCACGACTCCTTTTCCATATATCTGCCTGGTGTTGCTTGTCCAAGCTCCTGTTTTGTAAGCTGCATTATCTTTGGGTACATCTCTGTCCATGTTGTGTTCCTCTCGTCAGTCTGCGAAGCAGCCAGCTGTTCTTAATTAATGGATCTCTGACTACCTCCTCCTTCAATTTCCACCATCTTATTATTTTGGTTCTTTTCCTTGATGACGTCCTCCTTCTAATGACGTTCATGTCCATCATTAGTGTTCTCTGTAGTGTTGCTATAGAATCTCCGGGAATCACCTTGCAATTTGTCTCACCTCTCATGGTGTCTTTCCTTATGAAGATGTAGTTAATCACTCTTTGTTTTTCATTGCTATAGCTCTAATAAATTAGGAAGCCTTAAAACGTCCAGCGATTGCGCTCAAACCTAGAAGCCTGAACGGACATGCGCAGGGATTTGAATGGTATTCTGATTCGCGAATCAATCCCTAGAGGCGCTTCACAAAATTACAAGTAGCGCTGCGCCACACTTAGGATTAGGCACCCTTCGGAATCTAGTCGGAATCGGGAAACATACGCCTACGGGAATGATTATTTGAAAGAACTCGTGAAAATAAATACCAAACGAACTGATTCAGTATTAAATTACCAAAATAAAGCATTCATATTCAATATATATATTTTTTTTTATGTTATTGATACGATTATTTTGCACGCGTCCAGGTACTGTTTATATGCGTATAGGACGCAGGATCTTGCGTCCCGTAACCCCTTGCAGTTAGAGGCATTATTAAATCATGCGTCCTATTTGTAGACATGCATGCCAACAAAGAGCATAATTCACGTGCATGACAAACGTGATCCATTACACAATACATTTCGATGTATTGCAATTGTAAAGAAATAATGCCGTGTAGTACCAACCAATATATATATTCAAGTCGGTGCCGCCTAACTATCTGCCCAATAGGTTCAGTGATAGATCAAGTAGGATCAATACGACACCCTTCTTGTTGTCCAGTGTCTTCAGGATATTATTTTGGATTCGCAGCAGTGCAGTTTCAGTACTGTGATTCGGTGATTTTTTCTGCAGATTGTTGCACGAGACGTGGTCAATGAGCTAGTTCAGCACAACCCTGTCTGTCAATTTTGAGATAAAGGACAGATTAGGGATAGGGCGGAAGTTGTTCATGACATCCTTGTCCAAGGAAGGCTTCTTGAGCAAGGGCGTCACGTCTGGCTGTGGTGTTCCTGTGTTGTCTCCTCGGGACATGGGTAAATATGTAGCTAGGAATTGTCAGGGCTCTGATAGTCTGTTCATCATCAGGAGAATTTCCTAACCAAGTTTCAGTGAAGGCCACGAAATCAAAGCTATGCTCGATAACGTAGTCAGGAAGGGGTGTCACCTTATTACTCACCGACTGAGCATTTATTAAGCACATGGTCATGGTGCACAGCTTGCTCCGTTTGGTGGCACTTACTTGGAGGTTCGAGTGTTTGGGTCCAGTCTGTTGCCCCAGAAAGTGCGTTGCAGGTATGTCTCTGATGATCGAGTTGACTTGTTGTTGCTTCCAGGCAGCATTGCTAACCATGAGTACTATTACTAGATTGTTGCTACAATGGCGTGTGCATGGTCGGTCGATGGGTGGTGGATGTCCGACCACTGGTATAATTTCTCTTTGTTTCTGAGCCCCGCCCCGGCAGCCGCGTCTCGTTGGTAACCAGGCAGCAATACCTAGATCTACTAAGGTTCACCATGTGATTCCTGCGTGGCGCACAAGAATGAAGAACAATTGACAGGCCGTATGCGTGTGGGTCGACAAGGTTGCGCAACTGCGTTATGGTTGAGTGAACAGCCGAAAGTTCCCATACACAGTGTAAGATAAACGCAGTTTTTAAGATCAGTAAATCACTTACATACAGCGTTCTTGTCGATGACTCAACTGCCAGATTTGATCCCCGCATGTTTATGCACTTATACAGTGAAAGTCAGCGTCGATGCATAAGTAACATATACCAAAAGGTGGCAGAAATGTCGAGAGCGACGTAAGCAGGCAGCCGGTTAGGCGCAATCACATAACATACACACACGTGTCCAGTACTAATCAGTAAAACACATATATTGCAGTTAATTGTTTTTGTTACTATGTTCAAACTGGAACCCGGAAATGATTGGTAGTGTAAGGTTTTTGCTGGATCATGTAGGTTATGGGTCCCTGAACTCAAATCAGCGGGATGGCAACGCGCCATCCTTGGGCAACTTGTGGGAACCAGGCAAATCCAAAATGGCTACCGTGAACCTAGGTCAAATTAGAAAATGTGTTATCTTTGCACAGGAGCATACTAGAAACATGATTTTGGTGTATATACACACGTTTTGGCATATGAGGAATTCAATGGAACCATTTCCAATCATGTCCGACTATGTTCACAAGACAAACATTCAAAATGGCCGCCATTTTAACCGAAAATAGCCAAAATCGAGCATACCTTTTCATTAGTTTATGCTAGAGAAACTATTTTTGAGTCCATCCATATGTGTTGTCATATCGGGAATTCAATGGAACTATTTCCAATGATTCCCGAATATGAATACCTGACCATAATTCAAAATGGTCGCCATTTTTACCGAAAATATTCCAGAGACACGATTTTGGTGTCTATACCTATGTTTTAGCATATGGGCAAGAAAACAGTATTGGTACACACTTGGACTGCCTTAATTAAAATTGAAATAAATATTGTATAATAAAAGAAAATGTTTTCTTTGACTTGGCATTGGCACTAATTAATTTTGGAAGTTTTTTCAAGAAGTATAAATGACAAGTTTTTGACGCAGACCTAACGAAAATTAACTTTTGTCGTGTCCAATCATCAGTTACGTACCTCCAATGAATTTGTTCCCATCAAATAAAATTCCACACCATTATACAGCATCATAGATACCCGGATGTAACGCGAACTCAGTTACGGAAACGAGAACCCATCTCACCAACAGTATGAAGGACAGCCTCAGCCAGTACCAATCAACAGAAGTGCTGGTCATCTTCGATCGCTATGATGACCCGTCAGCAAAGGACCATGAACGAATCCGGCGTGTTGGTGAAGGGGCTATTGACTACAACATCACAATATCCAGCAAGCTCACATGCCGCGATGCCATCATGAAGAGCAAGGCAAATAAGAAGGCTCTCATGTCATTGTCGGTGTACAGGTTCTCTCCACATTCATTTTGGGCAACAATGTGACGATGTTTGGAAGAGAGGAGGGCGTATACAGCCTTGATGAAGAATATATTATTATCATTAGTTATCTTCAGGAGGCTGTGAAGAATGGTAAGAAAACTGTACGAGTGATCAGCGATGACACTGACGTCTTTTTCTGCTTATCTTCTGGGTATGTAGTACGCAGCTGACAGCCCGTTTGCAGCGAGATCGATGGAGTGGGGCTATCCTTAACATCAATGATTCGTTCTTCCTTAGTCCGAAATCCCTCCAACTGCTTGGAATGCATTGACTATCAGGTTGCGATACGGTGTCCTATCCATTTGGTCATGGCAAAGCGATGGCACTGAAGGTATTTAAGTCTGCTGACCACTCTGGCATCTACACTGTCTTCGGTGAAGAGGGTGCTAATCTCGAACAGTTGATGAAGACTGGACGGAAATTCATCTGCTCGCTCTATGGTGTTGCTGAAGGTACAAGCATGGCTTCTGCCAGGTATGCGCTCTACTCCATAAGACCAGAGGGAAAGCTGTATGTAGCAAGACTCTTCCTCCGACAGTCGCTAATGCCTACCACATCCTGCGAGCTCACTTCCATGTCATGCTCTGGAAGGAAACAGATCAGCAGACTCCGTCCGTTGTTGATATCGCTGATTATGGATTTGTCACTGGATGTGTGTGCCAACTCCATATATTGCAAGAGGACCAGCAGCAGCCCCCCTTGCCCTCATGAACGTCATCAACTGTCAGCGTAAAGCTGTAGGGAAAGCTTGCAGCAGTCATGCATCTAGCTGTCATTATGCAGGATTGTCCTGCACACCGTACTGCTTCTGTGTTGGTGAAGCCATGTGCCTCAACCCTTTCACCAAACCTGATGAGCATGAGATTGACGCTAGATATGATAATGAGGAAGAAAGTGACAGTACAGAGGATATAGAAGAGGAGGATGAGATATAATATTTCTTACGTTACATATGTGTATGTGTAATATTCTTGGTCGACAGGGATATTCTTCATTGTGTAAGTGTAATTCTTGCTGTACAGGGATACTCTTCATTGTGTAAGTGTAATTGTTGGTGTACGGGGATACTGTTTCTGTGAAAGTGGAATTCCTGGTGTACAAGGATACTCTTCATCGTGTAATTGTTATTGTTGGTGTACATGGATACTGTTCAATGCGTAAGTGTTATTGTTGTATACGGGGTTATAGTTCACTGTGAAAGTGTCATTGTTTGCGTACAGGAATACTGTTCACTGAGGAAGTGTCATTGTTGGTGTTCGTGGATGTGTTCGTGGATACTGATCACAGTTAAGTGTAATTATTGGTGTACCAGGATACTCTACATTTTGTCATTGCCATTGTTGATGTACATGGATACTGTTCAATGTGTAAGTGTCACTGTCGGTGTACGTGGACACTGGTCATTGTGTAAGTATAATTGTCGGTGTAGGGGGACACTGTTCACAGTGTACGTGACAATGTTAGTGTACAGGTACACTCTTCACTGTGTAAGCGCCATTGTCGATGTACAGGGATACTGTTCACTGTGTAAGTGTCACTGTCGGTATACTTGGACACTGGTCATTGTGAAAATATAATTGTTGGTGTACGGCTTTACTGTTCTCTGTGTAAGTGTCATTGTCCGTGTTCGGGGACACTGTTTACTGTGCAAGAATCATTGTTGGTGTACACTCTACAGGAATACTGTTCGCTGTGTAAGTATTTTTGTCGGTGTACAGGGATATTGTTAGCTGTATAAGTGTCATTGTTGGTGTACGGGGATATAGTAAATGTTCACTGTGTAAGTGCCGTTGTTGGTGTAAAGGAATAATGCTTACTGTGACGCTGTTCAGTGTGTAAGTGTAATTGTCGGTGTACAGGGATATTGTAAATTGTGTAAGTGTCATTGTCGGTGTACATGGATATTGTTCACTGTGTAAGTGTTATTGTTGGTGTACGGGGATACAGTAAATTATCACTGTATAAGTGTCATTGTTGGTGTACAGTATTGTGTAAATGTAATTACTGTGTAAATGTAATTATCGGTGTACAGGGACGCTGTTCACTGTGTAAGTGTAATTGTCGATGTACAGGGATGTGGTTCACTGTGTAAGTGTCACTGTCGGTGTACGTGGACACTGGTAATTGTGTAAGTATAATTGTTGGTGTACGGGGCACTGTTCACAGTGTAAGTGCCATTGTCGGTGTACAAGGATATTGTTAATTGTGTAAGTGTCATTGTCGGTGTACAGGGATATTGTTGACTGTGTAAATGTCAATGTTGGTGTACGGGGATACTGTTCACTGCGTATGTGTCATTGTTGGTGTGCGGGGATACTGTTCACTGCGTATGTGTCATTGTTGGTGTGCGGGGATACTGTTCCGATGTAGGTGTAATTCTTGGTGTTCATGTATGCTTGTAAGTGTTACTGTTGGTGTACGGGGATACTGTTCACTGCGTATGTGTCATTGTTGGTGTACGGGGATACTGTTCACTGCGTATGTGTCATTGTTGGTGTACGGGGATACTGTTCACTGCGTATGTGTCATTGTTGGTGTGCGGGGATACTGTTCACTGCGGATGTGTCATTGTTGGTGTGCGGGGATACTGTTCACTGCGTATGTGTCATTGTTGGTGTACGGGGATACTGTTCACTGCGTATGTGTCATTGTTGGTGTACGGGGATACTGTTCACTGCGTATGTGTCATTGTTGGTGTACGGGGATACTGTTCACTGCGTATGTGTCATTGTTGGTGTGCGGGGATACTGTTCACTGCGTATGTGTCATTGTTGGTGTACGGGGATACTGTTCACTGCGTATATGTCATTGTTGGTGTGCGGGGATACTGTTCACTGCGTATGTGTCATTGTTGGTGTACGGGGATACTGTTCACTGCGTATGTGTCATTGTTGGTGTGCGGGGATACTGTTCACTGCGTATGTGTCATTGTTGGTGTGCGGGGATACTGTTCACTGCGTATGTGTCATTGTTGGTGTGCGGGGATACTGTTCACTGCGTATGTGTCATTGTTGGTGTGCGGGGATACTGTTCACTGCGTATGTGTCATTGTTGGTGTACGGGGAGACTGTTCACTGCGTATGTGTCATTGTTGGTGTGCGGGGATACTGTTCCGATGTAAGTGTAATTCTTGGTGTTCAGGTATGCTTGTAAGTGTTACTGTTGGTGTACGGGGATACTGTTCACTGCGTATGTGTCATTGTTGGTGTGCGGGGATGCTGTTCACTGCGTATGTGTCATTGTTGGTGTACGGGGATACTGTTCACTGCGTATGTGTCATTGTTGGTGTGCGGGGATACTGTTCACTGCGTATGTGTCATTGTTGGTGTGCGGGGATACTGTTCACTGCGTATGTGTCATTGTTGGTGTACTGGGATACTGTTCACTGCGTATGTGTCATTGTTGGTGTGCGGGGATACTGTTCCGATGTATGTGTAATTCTTGGTGTACAGGTATGCCTGTAAGTGTTACTGTTGGTGTACCGGGATACTGTTCTTTGTGTATCATTGTAAATGTACGGGGATACTGTTCACTTTGTATATGTCATTGTTGGTATAGGTGGATACTATTCACTGTGTAAGTGTTTTTGTTGTTGTACGGGGATACTGATATCAGCGTTCGTGTCATTGCTGGTGTACGAGGATACTGTTCACTGTGTGTCATGCCTATATCGCTACGAGATGTAGGGCTACGAGATATAGGCTCTCGCGCGACCGTTAGAGGACGTTACTCTTTTAATTTTGGCAGCAGCCTCATCTTATGCATGGCGCCCTCGCTTAGTAAATGGCTACGAGATATAGGCGCTCGCGTGACCGCTAGAGGACGCTACTATTTAATTGTTTTGGGATTATTTTTTTATAACTTTTTTTAATACTAAAACCCTTTGATCTTTGTTAATTAGTTAATTAATTAGTTAATTAATAAAAGTATTTGATCTTTTGCCGTCTTAGGTTAATTAGTTAATTTATTAATTAGTTAATTAGTAACTTTGATCTTTGTTAATTATATAATTAATTATGTAGTTAATTATTAAAAAGTCTTTCTTCTTTGTTCTTATCTTATCTTATCTTATCTTATATATTAATTAATTATTTAAATTGCGATACATTTAAATTTCGATATATTTCCAGTGCCAGGATTACACATATACTAGTTATGCCTTTAAATTGGTAGTTTATTACCGAATCAGTTCGTTTGATATTTTTTTCACGAGTACTTCCAAATAATCAATCCCGCAGGAGTATGTTTCCCGCTTCGGACTAGATTCCGACGGGTGCCTAATCCTCCGTGTGGCGTCACGTGCGCGTATTTTTGCGAAGCGCCTCTAGTGACTGATTCGCAAACCAGAATATCAATCCAATCCGTGCGCATGTCCGTTCTGGCTTCAATGTTTTAAGTTTTAAGACTTCCTAATTTATTAGAGCTCTAGCAATAAAAAACAACGCGACTTACGAACACGTTTTGTATAACTAACCGCTTGTTATCACCACACAAATAACCGATCGTACGGCGACATAGATAGTGCAAGCACTCCGATCACGACTCCCATTCCGGGGCCGATCGCACCAGTCACTCGTCCAACAATCGAACATATTTGATACCTCAGTGTGTTTATGCCATAATTCCACATTTAAGATATACAGTACATTGTTTTAAAATATTGATTTGAGGGCACCTTTGAGGACCAAGTAGCCCTTCGGTTTGCGTCAACATGCGATGTAACCTTGCAGTAACCCGCGAACACAGCGGCGCACGCTGATTCAAACCGGAGCGAGCGCTATTTGGGACATAATATTCATGAAACGATGTGAAATGATGGAATAAACTCACTGAGGTATAATATTTAGGCACAACTGTCGTAATGCCGACATCGGGATGGGCCCGGATTCCACACAACGTCACAATTAAATGTCCACAAACTAATGCGCAGTTCCATCTGCTGCCATTTGGCTATTCCAATGCTTATGTCATCACGATGGTCAGGTTTCCTGCCACCGAAACAAATGCAGGAGCCTTCCAAAGTGACTGGTGGCCCCTCGATTACCTTGGCTTTGCCTTAGAAGAACTCCCAATGTGACATTTACACGCAAGCCAAGGCATCTAGCACGCTGCTCTAACTTCCAAAACTACATCGATTATCAAGGCAAAATATCAACAAATAAAACAGTATATTGTATCAAGGCACGTTATTATGTCAATGTCTTGTTAATATCATACCACTACTAATACTAATAACTAAGTTTATATTGTTTGTATAAATGCTGATATTTAGAAAACAATACGTACAATTAAAAAGAGCAATAAGTGGGACCCTCGCTACTGGCTTCGGACCCCCTCAAAAGAAGGCTGGGTGTCCGAGGACCCTTGAACACAAAGATCTAGGTAAATCTCTGCTCTAACTATTATGAATACAATGTATGGTGTGTTTAGTATACCAACACTTGCATTACCACATTAGGCTGTACAGTTAGCAATAAAGAAATGCAACATACAGCACAGTGAATGATGCCTCACTTAATTCAACATATCAAAGAACAGTGGTCGCCGGAATTAGATAACTAATGTTCCGTATAATAAAGATGAAAACTTAACTAAATTGTTTGCTATTACGTTGCACAGCACAAAAGTTGTCTTGAAAGTCATCAACGTTATGTTGGTTTACAATGCTATAAACTAAATTGTGAACTAATACCAAACATGTTACCACAAGAGGAAGTCACGTGTTAAGTACAGTTGAACCTCGCGTTACCTCAGTAATACAGCCACCTCGTAATTAAGATCATAGACGCAAATTATGTCCGTAACAGCAATGCATAGGTAATTAGTCTCGCTAATACGCTAATGGCACTAAAGGCATAGGCACTAGGCTAGATGAAAGTCTTTGGACTCGTGATAAACCAATAATTGTCTTGTCCATTTGCCAACTGAGGTTTACACGTTCGATGGCAATTGTTCAGAACAGGAAGGTTCTTAATTGGTTCAAGTATCCATGTGTAGCAACATCATCATCACCATCGGCACCGGCAGCAGGAGCAGCAACAATAACAACACAATCAGATCCATCACTTATGCTTGTTCAAGGGACAGTTGTTTCATTGTGGTCGAATCCCTCGTTTGAGTGTTCATTGTTCGCTAGATTGTTGATCCTGTCGCCTGGTTTACTTCCGTACGTGGGCGATATTGGGATATAACGGAGAAACGCGAGCCTGCGGATAGCAGACATGCCAAAGGGCATATCGTACGTTGCGTAGGAGACAGCTTGCTTGGTGTTTGTTCCGTTTTCCATCGTTTGTTCGTCTTGTGCAGTTTCTCTGTAGCCGTGCATACCACGTTCTTCCAGAGTCCCTGCAACAAAAATCTTTGTAAAAATGACGGGATCCGTGATGGACATGATCATAGAGTGTAATAATTATAAAAGTAAAAAAACCAATTGCTTTCAAAGCTAATTCATTTGGGCACAGATGTTATGTTACATTACATTACATCATCACTGATACATTTGTTTCGGATTCGAATCAGCACTGTCTCTGTTTTTATTGGCAGGTGTTCGAATTTATCAAACCTTTGAAACAATTATTACAAAGTTATATTGTTTAAGAACGTGCTATTTTTTTTTTTATAAAACCGTAAATCATCTGACTGATCGCTCGAGATATCACGCGGAATCGTAAACAATATCATAAATTCCGCTACCAAAATCTTACCACTCAAATAAAAAAGTAAAACGATGACTTCTTATATAGCGCAGTATCCAGTCGTCAGGACTGCACAAAGCGCTTTACACCTACTTACTGGCAGAACTGTTCAATCGAACACCATCTCGACTTCTCTGGGAAGCATCCAACTAAGCTGCAATTAATGCGCGAAGTCTATTCGTACACAACATTCACCATTTTATATAGCCAGGTACTCAATCAGCCAGCTGAGTGAACTGGAGCTAAGTGAACACGTGCAATTTAAAGTGTAATAGAGCTGCAACGATGGTCATAATTGTGCAATTGCACACTAAACTTCGATGTTTTTGTTTCTTCTACATCTCACCCGGAATAGCGTTGTCGAGAACGAAGGCGATCACTGCGCCAACCGTCATGCTCGTTGTCAGTAGCATTATCACCGCTTGATTTACCGTATCGTTTCCTGTGATCAAACGTAATCAAATTGTCGACTTTTGATTAGAATATTGCATGATACATGTATACTAGTATATGTATGATCGCACCAAATGTATATACAAGCACGAGGGCTAGCAAATACGCAAGTACGAAGTTAATATTAATATGACAAAATAATATTAATATCATGTTCGTTTACTACTAAGTCCATATCATTCATGATGACGCATATATTGTTCTCTAATATTGTATATTTAACAGCCAAGTTCCAATGTTCTTTGTGTTGGCATTTATGTTCCCGCAAACTAGTAACATCTGCTATACATGTATCAGTTGCTTTGACTACTTTATCTGCGCAATGTTTATCCTTCGTAAACAAATGTGTGACATCCGCAAATTTAAGTACTTTTTGGACGTATTTATATAACACTGATAGTTATATTTAACTAGTGCCGTTGAGAGTACAACAACACAATAATAACGTTTGATTAACATCAACTCTGTATCCACTAACTATAGCGGAAGCCATGTTGCGGTTAATGTAATCAAACGGCACAACAAACTCAATCATGACAATATATCACTTGTTTCGTACTTGTATGGTTACAAAGTAGTGAGTCATCTACGACATTGTTGTCGTATACACTGCCTGTTGTACCCCTAAATCCGGAAGCAACTCTTTCAGCTGGGAGCAATAACCAGTGTAATAGATATATACAACCACTCTGATAGTTCAAAACATGTGTTTAGAGTATTGTCCGAAAGACAAGGCCAAGGTGGGGAGAAAGAAATTGCCCAAGTTTTGAAAGCGGCATGACGTCATTTGGATCTCCGGGCTTCTCGATCGAAGGTGATTCGCTCTGTCGTTGTTCTACCTAGTGTGTTGTTAACAGTGGTTGTGTTCACCACTTACCTAAGTCGACGGAGTCCTTGTGCTTAGCCACCCACGGGGGAATCACGATGCCGGTGAAGAAAGCTATACCGATAATGAACATGTTCCGCATCGAATTTAGGTCAACCGTTTGTAGGTTGGATATGCCAATCGAGCATATCATACCTAAAACATATAAATTTTTACATTAACAAAGGCACGCACTTAACACAACAGCTGAAATCACGAACTAGATAATCTATAGCAAGCTCACCTCAATTCAACCCACAACCTGGTATCTCCTTAAAATACAATGACCAAGGAGGGAGGAGAGCTACTTGGTATCCTACAAGTAGCATTCTATATTTGAACCCACATCAACTAGTTATGACATACAAAGATATGATGAGATGCAACGTAGAATATACAGTATCATATGGTCTTGTGGGAGCCTCAACACATTATATTCAATGGGATATTATCTCATCATCAGCAGTGCAGCTAAACTCTAGGACATCAACATGTCCGCACAAGACTATAATGTCAACCTCGAACAGAGCTCGTCAAAGTTGATTTACCGGATATCGGATTTATATTAAAACACGCACTCATAACAGCCAGCAGAACTCCTCCGACAACGGGACTTGGGATAGTCCCAAGCAGGGCGCCAATCTTTCCAAACATTCCGACCAACACGACGAGGCAGGCTCCAACTTGAACGACTCGACGAGAGGCGACCTGTGGAAGAATTAGGGCCCTGTTATTAGAATGACAGTAACATAACAGGAGGTACCTGCAAATTGATTGGTGCATATTTGAGATATAATATGGAATATCGGGTATGCACACGAAACCATCTTAAGATGAAACTAATCAACACGGCATTCGTATGCCTAACACGAACTGCTGGAGGTCGTAGGAAATGATTTTCAATGTTTACAACTATGCTTGTTTCATATGTTTTGTATACTCATATAAATACCTAATATGATCAGTATTATAAAACATTATTAATGTCGATTTGGTAATAAACTTGTTTAACATGTTGAACGTGTGTTGCGAAGGCACCCGATGAAGTTGGTTAAAACTTTGTTGTGAAGCAAACCTAAGAAGCCCGTTGAAAATGTGTTGCGAAGCCCTCTGAAGAAGTTGGTTGAATGTATGTTGCGAAAGCACCTGAAGCTGGGGGAGGTTGAATCAATTTGTTTCATGACGCTGTGGCTAAACAGCAATATCGTTATATTAAAATAGCCTATTTTAATTGTCATCATTGGTTGGCCAGTGTCGGAGCAGAGACGTACCGTTTCACGTGGTTAGATTGTACATTAAAAATAAGTAATGGTGAGTTCTTCTATAGCGCAGTATCCGGTCCTCAGGACTGCTCAAAGCGCTTTACGCTTTACTCCCTGGCAGACCAGTTCAATCAATCACCATCTCGACTTCTCTTGGAAGCATCCAGACACGGTGCAATTAATGAGCGAACACTATTCGTACACAAATATTCCCCACTGTTTATAGCCAGGTTTCATTCATACAGCTGATTGTACTGGAGCAACGTAGAGTGAACGAACTTGCCCAAGGTTCGACACCACAACACTGGATTCAAACCCGGGTTCTCTCAGTCGATAGTCTGAAGCTCTAGCCACTGCACATTACGCTCCACAATCGCATTAGAGTTCTCTCTTAAACAATAAGCTTAGTGTCTGTTTTCCTCTCCTTCCTCTTGTTTTCTTGACATCAATGGGTGTCCACAAGATAAATTTTGACTTGTTCTTCTTTCTCCACTCATGATCTAACCTGTTACGTGATACTTGTAGTTTGATAAATGCACACAATTACCATTTAAAGCCACATGTACGAGCGCGCACTCACGCACGCAAACAGGCACATAAACACACGCCTTAGGATGCAGGGAAACAAACCTTTGTTAAACCAATTGCTCCGATGTTCTCGCTGTATGAGGTGGACCCGACACCTGTTCCCCACAGGCCAGAGAATAGACACCCAATTCCTTCAATGAAGATGCCTACATTGTGACAATAAAAAACTTATATGCAAATATACACTACATTGTATGTGTGTGTGTGTGTGTGTGTGTGTGTGTGTGTGTGTGTGTGTGTGTGTGTGTGTGTGTGTGTGTGTGTGTGTGTGTGTGTGTGTGTGTGTGTGTGTGTGTGTGTGTGTGTGTGTGTGTGTGTGTGTGTGTGCGTTATGTGTGTTCTGTGTGTTCTGTGTGTTCTGAGCATGTGTGTGTGTGTGTGTGTGTGTGTGTGTGTGTGTGTGTGTGTGTGTGTGTGTGTGTGTGTGTGTGTGTGTGTGTGTGTTAGTGTGTGCGTGTGTGCGTGTGTGCGTGTGTGCGTGTGTGCGTGTGTGCGTGTGTGCGTGTGTGCGTGCGTGTGTGTGAGTGAGTGTGTGTGTTTGCGTGTGAGCATGTATGCGTACGTGCGCGTGGGCGTATGTGCGTTCATGTGTGCGAGCGTGCGTATGTGCGTGCGGGTATGAGTTTTAGGGTGTAATTTCGCAACTAACCAGTGTCACATAAACCGTTCCGTATCTGTGTTAACTTGTTAAGATAAGAAAATACGACAACGAATACACAGCATATGTGAACAAACATATACATTTGTTAGACATATAATCATGTGTGAGTGTGGCTGAATGTATGCAACTTACCGCGATTAATTGCATGTAGTGGCGGTGGTGGCGCTCCGCATATCCTGGCGCATGCGTGGTAGTCGCCTATGGATTCCAATATACTTGCTATGGTCGCTATCATCATTCCAATTACGCCTGCGACATTGAACGTCATCCGTCCAAACTGACCTGTTGTACGAAATGAATACCACTTGCACAATCCACTAGATACTGTAAATTGCGGAATACCTTCCGCCACACGGATTCGCTCGTTGGAAGGGTTTGTTCAAGGAAGTCTTTGACGAATATTGTTCAATTGGTGTCGACACATACGGAACTGCACACGATCTGTGAGTTAGTCCTTCACTCGGAAATACCTTAAGTACAGCTATGCTTGTTTTGATAAGATATAAGAATATAATTTTTATTGAGTTTTCATTGTTATGAAATACATTATATTGGATGTTGATTGTGACTACACTTTAAGAACTTGGGTGTTTAAGACGATAAGTTATAAACGTCCGTCATATATATTTAAACAACTTGGTGTATAGATATTAACACCATTGGTGAATTTATGGTAATATTGATCACCAAATAAATCCACACGACCTTCGCAATCCAACGTGAATATATTTCAAACTAGTACTTGTTGTCAGAACATATAGGGTTGTTTTTGTTCTTAAGAATTCATCTTCATTAGGTCCTGCTGAAATGGTGTAACTGACCAAACTATCACCATTAGAGGCACAGTATTGCGAAACGTTGCCAATTTTGAAGATAACATCATTGTCATATTTATCCATGATCGAGAGAGTGAACTGTCACCGATTTTTCCATTATGCTATGGAAAAGAGTTATTTAATTGTAATGATGTATAATTTTAAACGCCGGTATTTAATTTGTCTTTCCATAATCTAAACGTCTGGCGTTTAGATGACCTTGCATTCCTTCGTTGTGACATAATTCGCTTTCTCGCGCGTTACTTGGTCGTTCGAGATTTTCTTGTCACGTTGGTCTTTGTCGCCAATTTGTCATCTTCTACGGACATTGTGTGAATTGATCAGGAAACTTAACTAGACTCCTCTTTTGGTGGGTACAATTTATGTAGTTAAATATTGTGCTTAAAACTGTTGATACCAGATGTATTGCTATGCCAAGGAATGGCGTACTGAAATAGGAGTAAGCTATGCTTAACGGTGGCATCATAATTTCCATGATTAATGGATCCATAAAACACAACACATGTATTTCACAAAATGAAAAGGTTGTTGCCACAAATCACGCAACTGTCAATGTACGTGGCTTACTTAGTTACTATCTTTCTACTTAAGTCTTAACGCTTACATCGCAGCCCACCCCTTACCCTGTATCGGCACACATCCACACTTATGCAGTTTGTCAACACACAATATGGCATTCTTTTAGCCTTTGTATTGGACCTTTATGTATCACGAAAGAAATCATTCCACCTGACAATTATTCAAAGAATGAAGATTATCCTTATCTCCCAACGGGAGATAAGGAGTATGACAGCACAGTGACAATTCTCCCATGAAGTCGCATGAATATGCAACTGTTGTTATGTATTACGCCTATCACTGAACGCACAACGTGGTTTGTCCGAAAGGGCAATTAATGAAGTGCTAAACACGTCAAAAGATTTGATGACAGAGTACTTACTCGCTTACAGTAGAGAATGTATACTCCAAAACCAACGACAAAACTTAAACTATCCTAACATAGAAATTAGCCTATTTCAAGGTTTGGGGTCACAGTATTTTAGACAGAAGGTTTATGCTAATGCTTGCAATTACATACAACCAGAAGAGTTATATTTGGGGGCTATAACGACCAAATCAGGTGTGAGACAAATGAGACGATATGGGTATGTCGTTCCTTTCCAAAGTAGCCTTCAAAGTCTCCTTGAAATGGCCGAGATATGGCAGCATGTCCACAGTTCGCCTTGAGATGTAATGTAACATTTATGTTCTGTTTCATATATGCAAAAACATCCCCTGTTTCTGAGGAATAATTCAGCTCTTCAAATCATCTTGTATACAGATGAAATTGAACTAATAACTCCCATTGGTGCCCATATTAAAACATCAAGTAACCATGTTTTACTGGGTAATACACTTCCTCAGTTTAGGTCAAAATTGGATAGTATTTACCTTCTTCGAATGGCAAATTATTTAGGTCCTATGCACGACCTTCTTGAGGGAATGATTCCATACGAGTTGCAACTATTCTTGTTTCATGCTATTATAGCAGATAAGTACTTCCCTTTGGATTGGCTAAATGCAGCCCATTGCAGATTTCCTACACTTACCTTGAAAATGGTGCCCAGGCGGGCAGTACATTTGAAAAGTTACTGGCCCACCGAATAAAGTTACTGGCCCGGATTTTGTAAAAATAATATGTTGATACCGAGGTGCATGTCGGTCGCTTCTTTGAAGAAGTCCACTTGGGGCGACGTCGTGCTGACTTTTCCGAAGTACTTAATTATTTGTGCACATCGTTTATTAAATTAAAATAGCTACTATAAGAAGTGCTAACGCAAAGTTAAATCAAGAATGTAATCGTGGTATCACTCTGCAGTCTGCTATTAATGCAAAGTCGCAGACGTCACCGATCTATTTTCATTTATCAGCTTGATACTTTAGCTTACTGTTTTCACATCAAAAACATTTCTTGGTTTTGGCTATGCCGGAAGATCAATGCTAAAACCGGTATTGCCAGGATCAGGCACATTATTCCATGATAAATGCGCATCTGAACGTCGATATCATGTGTATCACGTTATCATTATGACTGGCGATGACCGATGGTGATGTAAACAACGCGTCGGTGTGCGACAAACTGAACGCTGTCCAGAGTCCTTGCTCTACATCCGCCCAAGGCACAGCTGCATCACAAGATCCACCGCTGCAGCCATGGTGTTTAGGAATGCTACAAAAATGTTTGACCCTATATCAAAGTTCCTTGATGCCTTTCCGTTATGAAATATTATATGCAATAGCGTTTCGTCATGCAGACAGTTGAGATTACCTGCCATCCGTATCCAACGTGTAACAAGACCGCTTATTGGGTGAATTAATTACCTCCGCCATTCGCCAGTTACGCGGGCGGATACAAATGAGTTTGGCAGTGTATACACGTCATCAATGAGTTTGCCGTTATTTAATTAGTTATAAAAAATAAAAAAATAAACCATTGATTTAAATAACAAATAAAGAAGATTAGGCTTGAGGGTTGTTCTATTTTTCTAGGTAAGGTCGGGTTACCGGAAACACGATGGTGGTCAATCGGATTGAAACCAGTGGCTCGGCGGTCCAGTAAAACATGAAAACTTGTGGCCCGACCTGGCCCCACAGCTTCAAAAATGGCGCCCTGCCAGTGGACCAGTGTTAATGTCGAGGCCTGAGTAAGCTGAAATAACCGTCAAAAGCAATGCTTACTTTGGTCAGTGTGCTACCCTTCATTCTCGCAGAAGAAGTACCTCTAAATGATCAGAAATGGCAAGATTAATGACAATTTTCCAAATAACCCACATGATTGTCAGTTACTCTACAGATATAGATGTATTGGTAAAGTTGAGGTAGCCATATACACACCACACGGTGTTTAAAAAGGGATAGCCCAGGGCAAATATCTCTCCTAATGCATTACCTGCTACACACGCTTGACGAGATGAAACTATTTGGCCATGGCAGACACCATTGCTGAATCATGTTTAAAGCAAAGCATGCGATTCTTTACAGACAAATGTCACATCGATAGGTTAACAAGCCAACCCTGTCCGCGAGTGAGCAAGAGCAACACCGTCCAATGACCCAAGGCCACCTACAAGCGAGCATAGTCCAACATCCAAAGCCTGTCTGGGAGCGAGCAACAGTCCCATTATCCATGCCCGTCCACAACCAGCATGCAGAGTGGTTTCAGGTGTGTCTAAATCAACGCAGATAGACGTTGTTTCTTACGAGCCATTGCTTTTTGTCAAAATCTCGATATACAGCAGAAAGAGACAACAATGGGAATTTAAAGGA